>VZSR01000247.1:15302865-15801844 GCA_013398615.1 Brachypodius melanocephalos
ATTGTTGTTGCATGAATTTTATTTTAGGTGGTTGCCTTTCCTGGCTAGCTTGGCTGTTCTGGGGTCTTGCAGACCGCGAGCTGCAGTAACAGCTCCACCACCTCTCATCATGGCCAGCCCCACGGATAATAACGAGGGCTTCTTCTCAGATGTCAGAAAGGTGGGTTACTTGCGCAAACCTAAGAGCATGCATAAACGATTTTTCGTGCTGAGGGCAGCCAGTGAGTCTGGACCCGCCCGGCTGGAGTATTACGAGAATGAGAAAAAATGGAGACACAAGTCAGGGGCCCCCAAGCGCTCCATCCCACTAGAAAGCTGCTTCAACATCAACAAACGGGCTGACTCCAAGAACAAGCACCTGGTGGCCCTCTATACCAAGGACGAGCACTTTGCCATTGCAGCTGACAGCGAACCTGAGCAGGAGAGCTGGTACCAAGCACTGCTGCAGTTGCACAACAGGGCCAAGGGCCACCACCACCTCCACCACCATCACCACCACCACCACAGCGATGTCACTTTTGGAGGCAGCAGCACAGGACTGGGGGAAGCAGGTGAGGACAGCTATGGTGAGGTAGCCCCTGGTCCAGCTTTTAAGGAAGTTTGGCAAGTAATTCTGAAGCCTAAGGGCCTAGGCCAGACAAAGAACCTGATTGGCATCTACCGCCTGTGCCTGACTAACAAGACCATCAGCTTTGTAAAGCTGAATTCAGATGCTGCTGCTGTGGTGCTGCAGCTGCTCAACATCCGCCGCTGTGGTCACTCTGAGAACTTCTTCTTCATTGAGGTGGGACGCTCAGCTGTCACCGGACCTGGTGAGTTCTGGATGCAAGTGGATGACTCAGTGGTGGCACAGAACATGCATGAAACTATCCTGGAGGCTATGCGAGCCATGAGTGAGGAATTCCGGCCCCGCAGCAAGAGCCAGTCCTCCTCAAACTGTTCCAACCCGATCTCTGTGCCTCTTCGCAGGCACCACGTCAACAACCCTCCACCGAGCCAAGTGGGGCTCAGTCGGCGGTCCAGGACTGAGAGTGTCACGGCTACTTCTCCTGCCGGTGGTGGAGGTACAGGTGGCAAACCCAGCTCCTTTCGGGTTCGAGCATCCAGTGATGGGGAAGGCACAATGTCAAGACCTGCCTCTGTGGATGGTAGCCCAGTTAGTCCCAGTGCTAACCGGACTCATTCACACAGACACCGTGGCAACTCCAGGCTCCATCCTCCACTCAACCACAGCCGCTCCATCCCAATGCCTTCCTCACGCTGCTCTCCTTCAGCCACCAGTCCAGTCAGCCTGTCATCCAGCAGTACTAGTGGCCATGGCTCCACCTCAGACTGCCTGTTTCCACGAAGGTCTAGTGCTTCAGTTTCTGGCTCCCCTAGTGATGGTGGATTTATTTCTTCTGATGAGTATGGTTCAAGCCCATGTGACTTTCGCAGCTCTTTTCGCAGTGTAACCCCTGATTCATTGGGACACACCCCCCCTGCCCGGGGTGATGAGGACCTCAACTACATCTGCATGGGAGGGAAGGCCACCTCTTCTTGCTGCAGCCTGGCAGCGCCCAATGGCCATTTCATCCCACGTACCTGCCACCCTCAGCAGCAGCCCCGCTATCCTAGTACACCCTGCTGTCCTCGAGGTGGTAGTGAGGAGGTTGCCGACTTGGAGAAGGCATTCAGAAAGCGGACTCACTCTGCAGGCACTTCGCCAACCATCTCCCACCAGAAGACACCCTCACAGTCTTCGGTGGCCTCCATTGAGGAGTACACAGAGATGCTGCCTTCTTACCCCTGTGGCAGCAGCAGGCTGCCCTCCTACCGCCACTCAGCCTTTGTGCCCACTCACTCCTACCCAGAAGAGTGCCTGGAGATGCACCACATGGACAGTGGCCGTCATCGGACCAACTCTGCGCCGCACACAGATGATGGCTACATGCCCATGTCACCTGGTGTAGCCCCTGTGCCCAGTGGTGGCGGGCCCCCCAAGGGTGGTGGTGACTATATGCCCATGAGTCCTAAGAGTGTGTCGGCTCCACAGCAGATTATCAACCCTGGCAGGGGTGGCCGCCACCCTCCAGCCACAGTGGACTCTAATGGCTACATGATGATGTCCCCCAGTGGCAGCTACTCCCCCGACAACAGTTCTGCGAGCTACGGCAAGATCTGGACAAATGGTGCCGGCCACCACCCAAAACTCTCAGTGGAGAGCAACGAAGGGAAACTCCCCTGCGGCGGCAGCGACTATATCAACATGTCCCCAGCCAGCGGCTCC
Source organism: Brachypodius melanocephalos (assembly GCA_013398615.1). Classification (NCBI taxonomy): domain Eukaryota; kingdom Metazoa; phylum Chordata; class Aves; order Passeriformes; family Pycnonotidae; genus Brachypodius; species Brachypodius melanocephalos. The sequence goes on from VZSR01000247.1 coordinate 15,305,135, forward strand.
ACCACCAGCACTCCTCCCGATTGCTACTTCGGGGCTGCGGGGCAGCCGGGAGTCGAGGAGGCGGCCACCGTAGCGCACCACAAACCCATCTACTCCTACTTCTCTCTGCCACGCTCCTTCAAGCACGTGCACCGGCGGGGCGGCGGCAGGCCGGCGGGGACGGCCGAGGAGGGCAGCCCTCAGCCCCGCATCGCGCTCGGCTCCAGCCGCCTCCTTTACGCGGCCGAGGACTCGTCCTCTTCCACCAGCAGCGACAGCCTGGGCGGCGGCGGCGGCGGCCTCGAGGGCGGGCCCCCGCCTCAAGCGCAGCCCCCACGCAAGGTGGACACGGCCGTGCAGACCAGGGGCCGCCTGGCGCGCCCCACGCGGCTGTCGCTGGGTGGCCCCAAGGCCAGCACCCTGCCGCGGGCCCGGGAGCAGCCCCCGGTGCTGCTGCCCCCGGAGCCCAAGAGCCCCGGCGAGTACGTGAACATCGAGTTCATCGCCGGAGAGAAGCCCCCCTTTCCCTCGGCTGCCTTGAGCATGGCCCTGCCTCCGCCGGGCAGCGAGGCCGCCGAGGAGTACATGAACATGGAGCCGGGCCCGCCCCGGGCCCCCTGCCCGCCCGGCTTCGCCACGGCGCGGGCCGCCCGGTTCGGCCGGGACTACGTGGCGATGCAGCGGGGGGGCGCCGCGGCGGGCGGGGGCTCCTGCTCGGACTACGCGGACAGCCCGTCCCCCGGCTCGCCCGCCCGCCTGCTCAGCTACGCCGAGGTGCGGGGGGGCCGCGCCGGCCCCGAAAAGCCCCCGCCGGCAGCCGCCACCGCTGCGTCCCCGGAGCTGCCGCGGCCGCCGGCCGAGCTGTCGGCGGCGCCGCCGCGCTCCTCCTCCCTGCTGGGGGGCCTGGGCGCGGGCAGCGCCTTCACCCGCGTCAGCCTCAGTCCCGGCCGCAACCAGAGCGCCAAGGTGATCCGCGCCGACCCGCAAGGCGGCCGGCGGCGGCACAGCTCCGAGACCTTCTCCTCCACGCCGAGCGCGGCCCGCGGAGCGGCGGGCGGGCTCGGGGCACCCTTCCCGTGCGGCGGCGCGGGGGGCACCGAGGAGGTGAAGCGGCACAGCTCGGCCTCCTTCGAGAACGTGTGGCTGCGGCCCGGCGCGGGGGAGGCGGCCACCCGCCGGGACCCGGGCGCCGCGTCCACGCTGGAGAACGGGCTCAACTACATCGACCTGGACTTGGTGAGGGACTGCGGCCACCGCCGCCACCACCACCCGCACGCCCCCGCCGAGACGAAGCAGCCGCTGCCGCCGAAGCCCCCGGGCCAGCAGCGCGGGAGTGGCCACTGTGGCGAGGATCTGAGCGCGTATGCCAGCATCAGCTTCCAGAAGCGGGAGGAGATGTAGGAGCCGGGCGCCCGCTGGGGAAGGTGAGTCAGGGCGGGACGGGGCGCGGCTCCGCTCGGGGACTGGAATGACCGCGGGGAGGAGGCTGGGGCGGGGGTCGAGGCTGCTCGTGGCGGTGCCTTCCCTCGGGCTGGGGGCGGGCGGCATGGTTCCCCGGGGAAGCCACGGATTGGATTGGTTTCGTTGAGCATTTTGGCCTTACTGCATCATGTTTTAGTGGCAGAAGCGTCCAGGAGCGCAGCATCCCTGTGGGTGTCCCACCAGTGGCACCTGCGTGGGCTGGGGAGTGCTTCCAAAGCAGCTTTGAATGCTCCTGTTCAGCCGGAGATACAGTACTGTGCTTACCGTTTTTTAACTTTCCAGAATTAGCAGTGCTTCAGAAGTGTGTGGGAGAGGGGTGTGAAAGCGAGTCACTTCTAGTACTGGGCTGGAAACAGGAAACTCCCAGTGTAGTCCTGGTTTGGTCAGTAATCATCACTGTGAGGCCACGGTGCTCTGACCAGTGTTAATTCAGTTTTGTTGGAAGGAGCTTTGAGTTTGAAAACAGACTTCAAAGCTTTAGAGGATTGTATCTATCACTCGTGTTTCAGTTGATTAGTTTGTGGCTGTCCCTCACCTGCTACAATGTTAGAAACAGCACAAGAAATAAGCCCTATGAACGATGGTTTTGGCATTGACTGATGTGTTCTGTTTCTTCCTGAAGCTTTTAACTTTTAATTCGGGAAGAACTTCTTCCAGACTGTTGCACGTTGATTACAGACATGTAAGATGAGTAGGAGCCTTATTGGAAGCAGTGTGATGTTTCTGTTGAGTGGGAACTTCATGCAGCACAGAATAAATGTATCTTGTTAAGAGCTTACAAAGTACAGCATACCTGTGTAAGTCCTTTCATGAAAAGTGAAGCCTGTTTTGTTTTGGTGCAGGCAAGTACTGGGAGATAGTTGTCTAATAGATTTTGTCACTCGATTTTAGTTTCCTGCATACCTGAGCAGCAGCAGCAATCACAGTAGTTTAAGCAGTTACTGTGAATATATGCAATGATATTAGGGGGTGACTCTCATACCACTGTTTACATCATCTCAATATTTGTGTCACCTGTTGGCTGCACTGAAGGGAACATTGAGGGCTGGTGTTGGTGTGATGCCTGGGATCTAATGTTTTTCATTTTTAGATGTTTTGTATCCTTATAACCTGAACAAAAGCAAAACAGTCTCTTCACATTTGCTGCTTGGCACTTGTTGCTATTGCCCATTAGAACGAGCAATATTGAGTCTTAGTCTTACATGACTTATGAATACCAGGTTAATTTGAAAGTTCAAGGTAGGACTTAAGGTCAGTGCAAATACTGCCAGTCTGGTTCACGTGGTAACTGATAGGAAATGGTAATTTTTGTGGCTGACAGGACTGTGCTGAGTGTCACCATACATTATTTGTGACTAAATGTACACAAATTTACACAGCCACACTTTTTCTCAGTTCTAGCATGTGCTTGCAAGAGCCCTATTTTTGCAGATGGCTCTTGTTACCCTGGGAATCCACATCTGCTTAGGACAGCATTGGTGTTGTGAATTCTTCAAGAGGGGATTTTTGCCAGAGGGTGCTACAGGTTCTGCAGTTAAGCCACTTTGCTGGGGGCATCATTGTTCCCTTCCCCCTGTGCAGTGCTGAGACTGGGAAGTAAGTGTGAGAGAAGGTCCTTGGTCAGTGTGTGGGTAAATAAAGAGTATATGAAGGGTATGAGAAGGCAGGTCTGCTGGGGAGCAGTGTCATAACTGTTTGCTTACAGTTTTTTTTCCAAAGGCTTTCCTTTTGCTTGGAAACAAGTGGACAGCTTGTTTAATTGAACTGTGTGTCATCTTTAACATAAAAGCTGTGGTGGTGTTAGGTAGATACTTGTTGTGATTGCGCTGTGGAAGACCTGATGTAAGAACTCAGAAATACTATGCAGATGTTCTTAGGGGCAACATTGTGTAAAATAGAGTAATTGTTATTTGAAGTTTGTTCTTATTTCCTAAAATTAGGATTGGATTGAGGAGGTACAGCTTCTTCTGGGAGGCAAGGGAAGAATCAGGTTGTATGGGAAGTCTGAGCCATGGCTCTTCCTTCTCCCTTCCTGCTATGAAGCTTTGTTGGTTGCTTGTAGCCTTCTCAGACATAAACCCTCGGGACTCTAATTTCCCAGGCTAGATTTCTTGCCATCAGCTGAAACTTCCCTTCCAAAATTCAGCCCGACTAGCTCATCTCTTGAGTGCGCTAAGGAAAGAAACCCAACAATGTTCGTTCATACTAAACCATTTTTACAGCTATTTTTTGACATGTGCTTTTTTGCTTTGGAGGTAAAACTTAGGTTTGGCAAGAGACTTGTTCCATGTAAGGTTGTACCTTATGCCATTCCTAAGAAAACCTCCCTGGAGCTGAGTGATTTATGGGACTGCTTGCACATGCCTGAAAATGTTGTTGAGCACTTTCAGCTGAACTGTTCACCTGAAAACTCCACATGCAGTAAGGGTGCTCCAGTTCCCCGAAGCTTTGCCTGCCTTTCCCAGTGAGCAGCAGAGCAGGCTGTGATGAGCCTCCCCTGTGCTCCTTCTGGCAGCTGAGGCTGTTCAGGCTGCAGCTAAGAGTGGAGAGGTTGTGGTTGTGTCTTCACCTGTGTGTCTGAGTGAAAGATGAAGGAAAAGCTCCTTGGTGTGTTTGCAGGTACAGCAGAGAAGAGAAAACATCTGGAAAGGGAAAGGTGAAGCTGCAGGTATCAGAACAAGGGCTGGGGAAGGCTGCACTAAGTACTTTTTCTTTACTCTTCCTCTTTATTATTTACACTTTTAATGTCAGAAGTGGCAAACTAACTGCACAGGCTTCTTTTTTTTTTTCTTTATAGCAATCTTCTAACCCATCCCAAAGGCCAAAACTGTCTGGCTAATGCTCGTTTTATCCATTCTGGAACTTTCTATTGTTGCCATCTGCAAGACACTGACCCCAAATGTTGGCTATTCATCTCCTTACTTTTGTTGCTGCTTTGATGCAAACTAGCTGTCCTTTTCCCTGGTCCCCTGTCCCTCTCTGCCAGCTGCCTCCAAGTTGTTCAGGCATTAGATTCTGAAGTATTTTTAATCTCTTTCGAGTGTAATTATTTCTCCTAACATTAAAGATACTGGCTGAAATAATCATGTTGTTTTCCCAAATTTAATTGAAAAACATTTCTCTCTCACCCATGGCATTCCTCTGCACTCTAATCCCATTGCCTTCCCTGTCATATACTCTTGGCTGTTTCCAAACAGCTGGCCCTTCCCTAGCTCTCTTCTTTTTTCCTGTTAGAAGTGCTGTAGTTTCAGTGCAGTTCTCTGTGCTCTTCTTCCCAAACTTTTACCTCTGCTTTAGAGCACTGGGTACTGTTGTGTGTGTCTAGCCTAGATGGTCACTCTTTGGTGCTTGGATCCTCGGATGAGTGGCCTTTTATACTGTAGCTGGAAGGCTGCGTGGCTGCAGTTGCCAAGTTGTGCTGGGAAACACCACCCCATGACATGGAAAAATTGAGAGGAGAGAGCAGTGTAGCCCTAAGGTGTTTGGCATGCACAGATGTGGTGGGCTGGTCCTGGCTAGACACCAAGTGCCCACCAGATCCACTCTGTCACTCTCCTCCTCGGCTGGACAGGGGAGAAAAAAATAACAAAAGGTTCATGAGTCGAGAGAAGGGCAGGCAGAGATCACTCATCAGTTACTGTCATGGGCAAAACAGACTCAGTTTGGGCAAATTAGTTTAATTTATTACCAATCAAATGAGATTAGGATAATAAGAAATAAGAACTAAATCCTAAAACACTTTTCCTCCAGCCCTCCCTTCTTCCTGGGCTTAGCTGTACTCCCCATTTCTCTACCTCTTCCCCAGAGCAGCACAGGGGTATGAGAATGGGGGTTTTGGCCAGCTCACTGCATGTTGTCTCTGCTAATACTTCTCTGCAGAGTAGTTTCCTATATCCACAGTGGTCTCAGATATCCTCACTCCTCTCTCTGGCTGCAGTTGTGCAGGTTTTTTTCCTGTTCATAAATAATAATCCCAGAGGTGCTGCTGCTCTCAGTGACACTGCTTGGCCTTGCCAGCAGCAGGTCCACATTGGAGCTGACTGCCAATGGCTCTGTCACACATGGGGGAAGCTTCCAGCAGCTTCTGGGAGGAACCACCCCTGTAGCCCCCTGCCACCAAAACCCTGCACACAAACCCAAGACATCAGGTGAGCAGATGTTACGGATGTGTTGTGGATCCTGCTTTTGGGGTTGCTGTGAGAAGGCTCCTCAAATGAGCAGGGGTTTTGAAGATGAACTGCTGATAGCTTGTGTTCTGAGTATATAGTAAAAAAATATTCCAGAAGGGAAACCATTAGATGTTGGCTTTGGAGAAACAGGAAATGCTGTAGCAGGATAGTTGAATGAATCCAGGTATTTTGCTTTGATCTCCAAAGCTTCAAAGCTTCATTTCCATTTTGTGGATGACTCTGAGAACTCCTGAATGTAAGTTCTAATAACATGGAAAAGAATTTGTGTAGTGTAAGCAAGTGGTAACTTGGCTCACTCTAGCTTTGATGCATGGGTGGTTTGGGGCTTTTGGGTGATGTAAGAAAATGGAAAACAGTACAGTGGGAATTCAGCACAAGGGCATCTGTAAGGTTGTTAGACCTTTTGCCTGTATCCAGTTAAACACTCTAGGGGTAGAACTAAAGCTTTGTGTGGTTCTCATGAAAATATACATGATGGTAAACAGAAAATTACTCATGTCATTCTTGTACTGTATACCTGGGTTTTATTTTTGTTGGGACACTGCTTGCTTTTTTAATTTATTTCTTCCATAGTTTTCAATGGTTCTGTTCTTTTTCTCAAGTTAAAAACTTCGTGTGGAACAACAGAAACACAGCAATTCATAAAATCATAGGATATCCTGAGTTGGAAGAGACCCACAAGGGTGCCAAAACAAGACTTGTACAGTTAAATTAAGTTTCTAGGGACGTGTTGTTTCCCAAACTGAAGAACAGAAGTTTCTGTAGCTTTGGGTCAGCACCAAGGTGTTATGAAAGTTTTTAATGCTTTGTGGGTATTACTGTAGACAAAACAGTGCATTTTTTTACTGTATGCACACACCAGTTTTTCCCCATACCTAATTATTTACCAAAATTGAGCCTGTGTCTCCACATACTTGCATATTTGCAGTTCTCCTGTTTAACAAGCTTATAATTAATGGGTTTAGGTGTTTGTCTTTTGTTTTCTTGGCTTAAAAACTGAAACAGAATGATTTATAAACAAATTCATATGATTATGAGGTACTACCTGGACATCTTTAACACATGTTTTTCCCATTTAGTTAATGCTTAAACTGGTTTTTGAATGTAGTTTAAATTTGAAAATGAAACAGGACGTTGCAGGGTGAGGATGGTGCTGATTTTTAATAGCAACTGTAGGGAGATCATAAATTTCCTTAGATAACACTTGTAAATAGAGAATTACAGCTCTTAAATAAAATGCAGCAAGCAGCTGTGGAATGGGAATGTTATTTGACCAATATCTTCAGCATACTGCCTTGTGTCAGGAATATTTTATGATAGCTAAAATTTTATATTCATTAAGACTGTATTTTCATGACTTCCTAAATACATGAGTGCAAGTAATGAAAGTAAATGTATTTGAATATTCTTTTGAGCAAGTAACTGTTTAATAGCTTGTTTGTGAACAAAGTCTGGAAGAAAGTGGGGGTTTCACTACTTGGACAGTTATAAATTTGATTGGAGTTCATTAGTTTAATAATTTGTCTTATGGATTAGTAAGTATAGATTTACTTACTTTTTAAAAAAAATTTAAAGACTACATGTAAAAGAAAACTTCAAATGACAAAGCTATTGTGGTTTGTTATAGCAGATGTGGTTTTCATTTTGTGGTAAGAGCTGCAACTCAAATATATTAATATCGACAAATATGTCTGAATTCCCAACTTGTCAGAATGGTAAAAGCTGGCTTTTGATCATCTGTACATGATCTGATATATTAGAGTACCTGTTCATAAAAGTGAATAGCATTATTCTATTTTTACATAATTCTGGGGCTTTGATAAATGGTGATTATTATTTTGACTACATGAGATAGAGATAGTAAAGGAGAGACATTGGTAACTTAAAAAAAACCCCACAAGTTTAACAGCTTTACACTCTGCTTACTGAAATGATGTGAAATTTAACAAAAGCCAAGGTGTGAACAGATAAAGGAGATTTAAATAAGCCTGGCACTCTTAACTAACTGAAGGATGTCTTGGTATACGTCTCTCTGATCATGTTTGACATATCTGGGTCATGTTCTCTGAAGACTATTATTAGAGATTTAACCTTGGGTAATTGTGAAGTGTATTTTCTTCAGAGTAAATTTTGATCAGGTAGATGAGACAGTGGAAGTTTGTGTGTGTTCAAGTGCTTGTAATATTTTGGGAGTCTAGTTAGAAGATGTGGTGTCAGCCCCCTGAGCTAGAATGTGAAATGTACTGTTCCTTGGTGTATCAGAAGATTTACCTGTGTACATTTTGTCAACTGATGTAAAATTCCATTTTTTCAGAAGCTGGGAATGTGGAAGAAATGACCTGTTAAATTTTCAAATAAGATACGTTTCAGGAGGATGTTGTGCACTTTACAGCTGGTAGAGCTGGTGGAGTGTACTTGCACATTTGAACTCTCTGATGATGTGTGTTATATAATGGAGGAATGTACAGTCTGGGAACATGTACACCTTTAACTGAGTGTGTTTCTTCTTCTGCCTCAGCCCATCCCCTCCAGCCTGTGTAGGCTGGACATTTTTAACCACTAGGGCACCTAAGCCTGCACATGCTTTCTTTGAAATACAGAATCTGCGTGAATAGAAAAAATGGGAATCAGCTGGCAGCCTTGGTTCCTGTCTAGTGGTCTGGCTTTCGGTGTGGTGCACAAATATTTGTTAAGACATAACTATAGGGTAGGAACTCCATAAGCTGGATTTGCTAGTCAATAAAACACTTAACGAGTTTGTGCATGAGAGCTTTCCTTCAGTGGCACAGTTTGCACAGTTCCCTGAAGGAATAAAGAGCTTGAAGCTGAAGTGGAGGAGACTAAGACAGTCTGATTGTATGGGTTCCTTCTCTCCTTAGTTCACTGAACTGTGGAATTAAAACCAAACCAAACCAAAACAAACCCTCCCATCATCCTCCTCACAAGATACTGCATGTCTGTACATCACCAGTAACATTCATGTAACACTGTGCCGAGAGTTGTGTGTCTTCATTGGGAGAGTTAAAGAACCTCAAGAAGTGTACATGGGAGATAGAAGATTGGGTTTGTGTCTCCTCTTACAGCACATCTCACCTGGGGTCTTCCGTTCACCAGTTTGTAAGTGACTGCGAAGGAATGGAAGGGAGGTGGGGAGCTTGAAACACCATGGCTGGAGCTGTGACTTGTTTCAGGTCTGACCTGAGCTTCCCGTGTCCTGTGCTGTGTGAGAGATGCAAAGACACCTCAAATGACAGCTGATGTGTGTCAGTGAGGGAATCTTTTAGATTAAAACACTGGTTAGTAATAAATCTTCAGCCAGCTGGCCTTCATTTTGAAGAGAAATTGCTGTTAGAAAAGAGAATTTTAACCCTTAGAGAGCAGGAAATGGGTGACAGGGGAGACGTTTTGGCTTCAGAGACAAACTCTGAGCTCAAAGCCTTCTGTATGTGCTGCAGGGGAGTGCTGGTATCCACGTAAGTGATGCTTAGGCACTTTGCTGAAATACCTTGAAAACTGCTAGAGCAAGAGACAGTGGTCTTCCAGTAATTCCCAGTTTGGTTTGATGGTTCCTAGACAAGTGATTGACAAGGTGTTTGGGAGTCACTGTCAGCTATGTTGCTAGAGCCTTTACATAGATACTAAAATAGGCGACACGCAGAAGCTCTTGTCTTTTCTGGAGAAGGCACAGGTGTAACAATGTCCTTTGCAGTGCCTGCCATGTCATAGGGTGGTAAAGTCTGCAGCCTTCCCTGCATGGCACATTGTGCTTTTCCATGGTACTTGGTCTCTGTGGTGATACCCAGAGAAATAAAGGCTGGGTGCTTTGCTGAAATGATGGTGGCCATTCCACTTCTGACTCTTGCTGGTGTTTTAGGTAAGTGATGGGTGTGTTGGCTGAGTGGTCTCTGAAAAATGGGATTAATTTTCATTTCCCCAGAAAAGTTTGTGTTGTTGTAATTAGTGCTTCCTCTCCTCCAATTCCTGATCACAATTTCTGAATTACTTGTTGCTTCAGAATAGCAAATGGGGCATTTATGGAGCAGAATGTTATATAATAATGAGAACATAAACTAACAAGTTGTTTACTTAGTTGAGGCTAAGACAATGTTATCTTATTTTTTTTCCTATTTTGGAATTTATCCACAAAGATTTTCCTTTCATAGTACAGTTGTATTTCCTAGAAATGACCAACAGCAGGTAGCTCAGCTGCTCACTCCTTGAAAGAGGTAGGGCAGCTCAGCTTGCCACAGGATTCAAAATGACTCTTAGATGTCAGTAAGCATTCCTTGTTTTGATGGGAATGAAGATCTGTACCCTGGCTACATGAAGGAAAAAATGAGCAATACTCAGCTTTTTGCAGTGATGGTAAATTCAAACGGAACATTTTCATTTGGGAAAAGTGAACGCAACTAATTGAAATCTTTAGGAGGACAAAAATATATTTTAGACAGGTGGGACCAGCATTGCTGAAATTGGAAAATTTGCCTCTCTTTAACCTGTTGCATTTACCCTTTTTCTCTTTTTGACTTCTTTGCTTGCAAAGCATGGGCACACTGTACCCTTCATGCTTTGCTATGTTACAGTATTTTTAGCATTTGGTCCACTTTTCTGTGTTGCAGATCACAGTTCTTTTTTTTTTTTTTTCTTAATAGTGGCAACTAAACTACAAAATAAAAAAAAAATAATTGTTTCTCTTTTTTTAAAAAAGGGAAATTCAGGAATACAAAATAGTTAATTGCTTGATTTCAGATATAAAATGAAATATAGGTAAGGAAACCTTAAGTTTAGGTGTACTGAAAAATATTGCAAAGGAAACTTTTTATCTCCTGTGTGTATTCCAAAAAGCAAGCTGGCTGGCCCATCTGGGGTGGGGTCCCGCAGGAGTTTTGGGCAAATGTAACCAGCTTGCCTTCTTGCAAAGGGGAGGTCTCACCTCAGCTGCCTTAAATCCATCTCCCTGCTCCACTGTTTCTGTGTCCTGATTCCATACCATGACATGGTAACTGTAGTTGGGCTAGCCTATTCTTTAGTAATTGTTTATATTTCCTCATTTTACACATAATGGCATTCAGATTTCTGAGAAACAGCAAAATAAAATATATAAAGAGGAATTTCATTTGTTTAGGAAGCTGTATGTTGAAAACTGTAAATATTTTTTTCTTGTTGAAAGTTAGTATTTGTTCTAGCATCAGTATTTTGGAAATAATCTTGTATTTTGTTGACTTTATCATCATCTTGTGAACATGATGCATAATGTTCTTGAATGCCTTGGATATCTTGATGTGAGTGGATAGCCATGTGTGATTTACATCTATCTTACCAGTTTGAGATCAAAATAGAGGCAGATGAAACTCAATAGAAGAGCAGTGATGGAAGCCAAAGAGCTCCAGATCATCCCTTGTCCTTTTCCAGCTGCTGTGCACACTCCCTCCTCCCACAGCTGCTTCTCGGGAGCAGAAGTTGAAGAATGGGTGAACATTGCACTTTAAACATGTGAATGGTGAACTTTACTCTTCAATGAATTAACACAGCTGATCAATTCATATGCAAGGCAGTCTTGAATCCTTTAAACAATTTAAGAGTTCTTAAAAGTGAATCAAATCTCTTCAAATGTATTTAATTCTTTTATGTATGAAACTTCTTTCTCTAGCAAGCCCTGATAGAAGGGAAAAGCCCAGCTGAAGGTGTGCAGGCATGTAGCTAGGGCATGTTTTTTCAGGCCTTTGAACTAGGTTAGGAATGTGTCTCAAGATGGAAGAATGAATAGTTACTTGGTGCTTTTAGCCTCCGGGCTTGAAACTCTCAAGAGGAATGTTATTGTGTCTTCAAAGCCTGTTTCACACGAGCCTTTGTTGAGCAGGAACTTGGAGAGTCTTTGTATTATCATGCACACAACAAAAAGAGCCAGCCACCCAATTTGATCTAATTGAGCAGCAATGGTGAAATGTTGCTTCAGTAGGAAGGCTCTGGAAAATGGGGTGCATATTTTTAATTAGGAAATACCCTCTAGAGTGAAGGGGTTGCCTACACAGAGGTTACCAGCTTGCTAAAACCCTCTAATTCTACTGATGGAATTCCCCATAAGCACATCCCCTTTTTTTCCCCTCTTCCCTATGTAGTGCTTTCCCAGGAAGAAAACAAATATTTACATTTTCTTTTAAATTCTATTTTGACCCTGAGGTGATGGTAGCACATCCTTGGAGAAGGCAAGCTGAGGTTGAGAAAATGGGGTGGTTCAGGTTGAAGTAATTCTGCCTTGCTTTCTCAAAAATAATCCTGTATTCAGGACTAAATATGCTGTAATATATTAATACTCCCTAAATTAAGACAGAACTTTCACTCAGTGTAACTACCAAATGTTTAGAGGAAACAAACCCATTGCTCTAGTGAACATGAGTGGGGTTTGAAGTGCTAAAACCTCATTTCTGAGAACAGCAGCTGCTTCAGTAGATACCCCAAGAAATTTATTTTCATTTTAGTGGGAGTAGCCTAACATTTATTCAAAACTGAATGAGATCAACAGAAAAGATGGGAAAACAGCTTTTCTTTCTTAAGCTTTTTAGTAAAAAACCCCAAAGAACTGTACAAAATCAGAAAATTGGAAATCCACAGTAGCCAAGTTCACTTCATTTCACCTACTAAAGAGAATGAGGCTTAAAAAAAAGAAAAAATTGTCTTCAAATGCAACATATATTTTGTAAAGTTACTTTATTAGGTGTTCAGGCATTTTGTTAGTTTTCATCCTGTTTTTCATTCAAACAGAGCTTGAAAAGTCATAATATAAAATTTAAGTAGCTACTGAATAGTGACCTGTATTGGTCATTAATTTAATGTCAAGAATCTACATAAAAATATACACTAATAGTATTTTCTAACTAGGGACTATATTAAATGCTAAATTAAAAGGTTATATTGCAGATCATCATGATTTACTGGTTATTGATGTTTGAGAATGACCATTAAGGACATTTAAAAAAAAAAGTTTCCTCATTTGCTAATCTAAATTTGATTATTTTAATCACTTTAATTTGAATTAATCCACCATGAAGCTAAGTGTCAGTATGTACATGGTAATTAAATGCATTTGAACTGATATAATCATGCAGAAATGAAGGGTAGGTGAAGAAAGGACCTGGATACAGGGTATCTCCTGATCCAGAGGAGCAGGAGCAGATGATCCATGAAATGATAGGAAGTTGGGTGGGGGAGAGGAAAGGGCAAAACCACAAGTACAAAGAAGTGGTGGTTAAATGTATTGAAGGGTAAGGGTGACAGGCATGCTGTGTAAATTGGCCGGCTCCTGGGTCTTCTGTAAGAGACGTTTCACAAGGTTAGAGAAGGGAAAGTTGTGTAGGAAGGGGTATGGGGGCTGAGTGAGCAGGAAGAGAAATTGGAATAATGCCGGGAAGCTCATATTTCAGTTGATGTAATTGGACTTTAATGGCTTGAATGATTCATAATCTCTTAGCTTGATAGGCTGTTATAAAATTTTAAACATAGGTATGAATGAAGCCTTGTGCTGATAACATTGTGGGATTGCAGCAGTGGAAAGTGTTGATGTGCCAAGAATTGTTAGAGGAAAAAAAATCCTCTAACATATAACGTGTTCATAAGTTTTGTGTAGGCATATTTTGGAGGAAAGTTTGAATGATCCTTCTGCATAAGTGGGCTATGAATTATTTTTCACCTAGATGTGGAAGGGGAGGAATCTCCAACTGATGTCAGTTGCTGTACCTACTTTAGGTTGGTGGGACTTCAGCAGCATGCCTCAGTTTAGAATGTGTCCCTTTAACAGTTTTTCTTCCTTTCTTTTTCTGGAAGCTGTTACTACACTGTTCTGTTTGAATTAATAGTGAGTCCCTATTAATTTTAATTAGCTATAGTAATGAGTTAGCTCTAAAGGTTACAGAATAATCTGTAATTCAATGTCTACTTTATCTCCTACCTTGGTTATTTAATCTTTTCCAAAACTTCTTCTGAAGATTGCTGAGATGTTTGATCTGTCTTGATTCAAGCTTGTTTACTTCTGTGTTTCTTAGAGTAGCTCATCAGCTTTTATTCCTTTATCAAATAACTCCTGTCATGTTAATCATAGATTTGGGTCACATTTCAGCATTTGCATTGGGTTGAAGGAACAAGTAAAGCAAAAGACTATTAGCAGGATTGCTTTATACATAGGAAAAAAGAGGAGTATAGAACAAGTAATGGTAGCCTTTGCATCACAGGACCCCTGTTACTTGTAGGACTTTCCAATCTGTTTATTTTTAATTGATGCACTCTTGTAGTAGCTTCTTACTATTTTTTACTGTAACCTTCTGAAAGGTTTTGTTTTATTTTATGAAGTCAAGAGTGATATGAGTCACTGTCTGGAATCTGTTTCCCTGGCTTTATCTGTGTATCCTTGGCTGATTGTTGCAGCTTTTACCATTGTTGTGACTTCCTCTGTTCTGATTCCTTAGGCTCAGTTCATTCGGGTACATCTGACAGAATTAAGGCCAGGGAGAGCTGCAATGAATCACTGCACTTCAGAAGCAGAATGCAGGACACATTTGCAGGTTTACTATCAGCTTAAAGAAATGAAAGGCCACACTGTTGTTTTCTGTCTCCTTGAACCTGTATTCCTCTGGAGAGTTGTTTTTGGCAACACCTGGGGAGCACTTGGGAATGTATTTAGGAGGAAATCTGGAACCATTTCTCCAGACATCAGCTAGCCCCTAGTTTGGTTAAAACCAACTGTGAAACCTCATCTGCTCTATTCTTTCAGGCAGCAGATCTTCAAGTAGAATACCTTATATGATTAATGCCTTACACTGGCCTTGAAACCACACTTGTCTTGGCCTACATTACTGCTCCCTCTGCCTGCTGCAGAAGCTGTGTCTGAGACTGTCTGTAGAGTTGCTGTGATCCTGTGCCTTTAGTGAGTTGTGATCCTGCAGCTGCAGCATCAGTCCCTCAGCCCAGGGAGTCTGTGCAGGTGTGCTGAGTGAGAATCTGAGAGGGTTATGGAAGTGGGTTTGCTTCTTCACTCACCCTGGATCTGCCACTTTGAAGTAGGAGTGCACTATAAGGGTATTTATGCTGTTAGAAAAAAACTCAATTATAGCTTGTTTTGGTTTGGGTAGTCTCTGTCTAAGAAAAGACATCTTCTACTGCCAAACCTGTGCTTGCTGCTTTAGTATTCATACTAGTTTAGCTGTCTGTGTTAGTCATTTTCTCCAACAAGCATTTCTGCCAAAACCGAAATCCACACCAACAAATTGGCCTTTCTAGTTTAGATAAGGTCATATATATGTGGAAAATATTTTCAGGTGAAAATGAAAAATATATGTAATGGCTTCAGACAGCTGTCATCCAGACCTTCTGGTATAGTTACTCAAGATGTCATATGAGAAACAGGCAGGGTTGTCACCTTTCTGTCCCCAGTTCTCAGCCAAATTTAGTGATTATAGGAGGATTCAATAAATAACTGACTCCATTATTCAATAAGTAACTGGCTGTGATAGAAGGAAACATTAGTTTCCCTAAAATATTTCCTACTGGTCTCACAGCAATTCAGATGAGTCTCTGGAAGAGAACTTTTGTTCTTTTATTTAAAAAATCTCTTGCATGTTGGTCCCCAGTGGTGTATTTCAAAACTGGATGTCTGTTGTCTGGCCGATGCATGATTGTACAAACAAAACTTGTTCTTAACTATTTGTTGAGCTTCGGATATTATGAGCTACATTAAGAAGTAACCTCTTAAAGACAGCTCCGCCTTTCTGCTGCTCTACGCAATGTTTCCAGTTGTATTTGGGTACAGTTGTAACATTAAAGTGCTCCAAGAGCTACTACAGTTGTCTGTAGCTTGGCTTTGGTTTTTTCCTTTGCTTCAGCTTTCTGAAGCTTTCTGTTTTAAGCCTTATTTATTAAGAAGTGTTACTGTACTCTGCTTATTTTTTCAAACTACTGTGTCATTTATTTGGCAGGAGAGGAGGAAGGTTAAAGTTCTCCTTACCTCCTCCCCTTCTCTCCAGTGAAATTTTTGATTGTTCTGTTTAATGAGTCATTTTCTCTGCAGCTGAAATTAATTTAGTGGCTAATCCAAGCAGTGAGTATTTTTTGAGTGAGGAAGTGAGAGAACTTTAATTCTTGCCCCTCTTTTCAAATACAAAGGTATGTCTTGGGTGTTTCAAAGAAAAACCGTGGAAGAGAACAGTGCCTGTTGGAGTTATTTTATCATTTAACAATAGGTAACAAAACATCCATTGACTTCACTGGAGTGAAGTTTCCTCAGAGTACACGGGGTGTAGGTAGGGTTTGCAGTGCTGTAGAGCTGCTGTATGTGCAGAAATGCTCTTTTCCAAGGGTTCTTTATCAGTATGCAAAAGCTGATAGTGAATGTTATTGAACTCTTAGTTGCTCTAATTCTTTCTTTCCTGCGGAAGCGTATGTGTGCATTAGAGTGAGTTATGTGCTCTGGACTGTTGAAGCCAATCTGGCCAAGAACATTGTTTTCCAGAGAAAAAAGGATAATCAAAATTTGAAATTAAAATCACTTGTGAAATATTTCTGATGTGTATGTCATGGATTTGTAAAATCTGTTTCGTATACTTCTGTTTGCTGAACCTAGTGTGTTTTGATTTGGCTGAATAGTACCAAGTTATTGTGTGGCAGTCTCCTGACACACAAGGCTTTGATTAAGCATGAAAAAAATATTAAAGGCTGGCCAACATACAAACTTACACAGAGAAACACAAAATGTGAATTAAGGAAGATAGCATTTTAATACAAGTGTTTCAATACTGTGCATAGTAGTGGCTCATCTGGGCAAATGAAAATGATGGCATAGAGTGAAAGATTCATTTAGACCTTTGGGGAAGACACAGAGACATTTCATACCAGATCAGGGGTTTTCGAGGTTTTTTTACAGCTGAGTATAATTTTAACCAGAGTAGGTTCAGTGACTTTGTTTGCTCATGTAGACTACAGATATGCATGGCTATTCAAGGTTCAGTCATCAGCTTAACTTCCAATTGACTAAAGCAGATTTCACCCCTTGCTGTGAGCCCCTTCTGCCTTTGGTTGCAGTGTATGACAGTGGATTCCTGTGCTCAGTCAGGGTGCTGAGCTCAAGTTGCTGTCTGATTTGGGCCTCCTCTGCCCAGAAAGAAGAAGGGGGCGTTACTGGGGCAGGTGTGGTTATAGCATTGTCTCTGAACAGCCTCTGGACAAGGGAGAGTTTGTGCTCTGTCAGTTCAGAGCATGAATGGGACTTGTACACGAGTAGCTGCACGAGGGCAGCTTTGGGCTACTTTTGCTACTTTTTACACTGTCATTTTGGAGAAGGATTCTTACCCCAGCTCCCATGCTGACACCTCCTTTGCCTGAGCATATGCATTCCTGTAGCTGAGCCAGGCAGCCACCTCAGGGACCTAATTCAGGCTAAAAGTAACCTGGCTTAGGGAGGGCAGAAATCAGAATTTGGATTTGTTTCATTGTATTGCTACAGACCCTGGTGCCCGGGCAGAGGAGGGGATGCTATGTGTGGTGGGAACATTTATGGCAACAAGAAGATGGGTTTGTACAGGCTTCAAGTAGACATGAAACAGTGATCATCATCTCCTTGCAACATTTTCATTCAATTTCCAAAGTACTTATTTCATTGGGCCAGAGCAATAATGATGGTGTTAGACAGAAGGGGCTTGATTTTTTTTCTGCATTAGGATCATAAAAACTTTCTAGGTCTAATGGCTGGAAGTGAGCCTTATGCACAAAGATTCTTTTGTTTTGTTTTTGTATAAACCCATTTGATGTCAAGCAGCCAAATCTCATCCTTTATGGTTAGTCTAATGCGTTTTTAGAAGCTACTGCACTTCTTGTTTAGCTTTCAGCCCTGGCTCAAGAAGGCTTCATCTCCTTACATGGTCTTGTCTCTTACCTGCTAAGTCAGGGATACCAAACCAGCACTGAACACCTCTGGTTAGAAACCTGAATTTCTTCTTAAGAGTGTTAATTACTACAATATTTTTTTTGTCCTTCAGCTATGGAGAGTTTTCTGGAGTTTTTAATAAAAAGAAAATTTCCAGTTCTTAATAGAAATGGGAGTGATTGTGCTGAATTATGTAGTGAGGTGAGGGGTTTGTTGTTGTTTTGGTTCTTTTTCTCTTGAATAGCTTTCTTGAAAGGCTTTCTGTCTGCTCTCTCTGTGCTTATGGAAACATACAGGCTCTTGCTCCTTGGGAAACGTTTCACTGTGAACTCTCTGTAGCACTTAGGCAAAAAAACCCCCAGAGTGATTGAGGCTTATACTGTGAGCCTGTCAGAGTACCAACAGCAGGTGAACTGATAGCTTACCTTGTGCACTATTTGACTTGGATGTGCAGGGCATAGATCAGTAGTTTACTGAGCTGTTAGGTACTAGAAGGGGATGCACTTTGTGCCACAAGGTAGATCCTAGGTTTTGTTCCTCAGATCTGCAAGCAAGTATTCTGATTTGAAGTCTTTGCCATCTTACTGTTTATTTGAAAATAGGGAACAGATGCGGGCCTAATTTTTTTGCAACAATGATTAAATGATTAAAGCTTAAGACATTCTTCCAAAGAAGGAGAAATAAAGAATTTTTTCCCTCCTATTTTAAGACTAGAAAGATAAAGGACAGGGAAAATAATGAACTTCAAAGAAAAACTTTCTGGATCTTTCCATGAAATGCCAAATTAAAAGCAGAACTCAAAGACCAGAATTAGTTAATGAAATTTTTACTTAAGAAGAAGAAACCTAAAAATTCATGTGGAATACCTGGTGGGTGACCTTTGCTATGGGCTCAGTGGGCTGAGTTTGGAAAAAATAAACTTGTAATCTGAGGCCTCTGGCTACGAAGGAATAATTGATAGAAGCCACACCACTGTCAGCTGCTGCTCATCTTCTCACCATCCAAATGATAATCCAGCACATCATAACAATGAGGATGTGTTCCTAAAGCTTGAGATGAACATCAGGAATGAAAACACCCAAGCACAGCTACAAACACTCGCTCTTTTAATGTTGAATGTCCTGCAACTAGTCTGCTGAAGGCAAGAAGTCTCACGGTTTGGATGGAAGTTCTTAGATGTGGGTGTGGGAAGGATGTTGAATAGTTGTGCAATTGCAGCTGTATGTTCATTAATTAATGAGAAGTGGCCTGTCTGTGGCCTTTGGTCAGTTGTACATGAGTGTCACAACACGTTGAGAAACACTCTGATGTCACTTCCCCATGCCCTGATGTATCTACTGGTCTCTTTTTCTTTTCCCTGTAGATCTGCTGGGGCAGGGACTGTCATTTTCCTGTGTTTGTGCAGCATTAAGCTGCATGGTGCTATGTGTTGCAGCACCATTTTGGAGATCCATTAGGAAGGATGGATGCATCCTTCAGGAACGCGAGGCCTTGAGCTGTGTCTGGAGTTCCTGTGTGCTGTCCTGGCAGTGCAGACAATGCTAATAATCATTAACACTGGTTATCACTCCTTATCACTCCTTATCTCTGGAGTTCTCTACAGCGCTGGCTAGGCCCTGGCTGAATGTGTAACATGCCGGGATTCAAAGTCTTCATAAACCCCAAATCAATAATCCTCACCTTGTTCACAAAACTTGAGCTGTTGAGCTCTCTCCCCTTCCTCCATCCTGGTACCTGTTTCTGCCAAAACTTGTCCAGAAGTGCAGTGGGATGTTTTTCAAGTCTGCCTCATTAAGGTTGTATCTAGGAATTTGATGTGTACTCCAGCTTCCTTTCCTCTCCTTTTAACACTGAGTCATGTGTGCGATTGCTTTCATTGCTCTATAACCTGTCTTGCTGTTTCTACTTGCTGTTTGGTCTTCAGGACTAATGACAATCTTAAAAGGCACATCTTGTATTATTTAATAAAAATTGGATCCTTTTTAACATCAAGGGATGCTTCATTACAAAACAATTGATAGATGTTCTGATTTCTTCTCTGCCTGCAGTTGTTAGGCAGCCTGTGTGGAAGGCTCTGTGTACCTGGAGTGAGCTGCTCGTGCAGCTGCTGCTCGCTGCAGCAGAGGTGAGACCAACAGGGTCACCCCCTGTAAAACAGCTTGAGAACTGGAGCACTTTAGAGAGGAGAGAAACAGCTTCTAATTCTTTAATTTTGTGACCACAGTCATCTAAATTTAAACCTTCTATGATTTCAGGGATGATGAAACCAGATAGCTCAGGAGGTTCCTCCTTTGGGGCACATGAGAGAGAGCACCAGCCAGGCAACTGGTACAGACAAGCAAGAGGCATAGAAACACACAGCGTGATCACTCGAGCTGTGCAGGAGGGAGAGCTATATTTACCAGATACAAGTGCTAATAATGAGACTTCAAAGAGAGCACACCCTTTTATTCCACAGCTGTGCTCTGCCGTGCAGAAGAGACAGGGTAGTTTTCCAGTGGAAGTTTGCCGCATGTCTTTGCCTTGGGGAAGAAGTTCAGAGAGTAGAATTAGCACAGAATTTCAGAAAGGAATTGATCTACCAGTAAAACTATTATCAATTACCTGAGAGATACCCCTAAAGGATTGACAGAATGGTGGAGTCTGGTCCTGCTAAAAATTCTTGAATGAAACCGTTTTAAATTTGCTGCTCTCTACTGTGTTCATTACCTTGTAGTCAAGCATGACCAATTCAAAGAGGATGCAAGATAACAGATAATCATTGTAAGATGCATTAACCTGTCATCATCATGTGCTTCATCTTCCTTAACTTGATATCTTATTAGATGAAAGTCCCAATCCAGGGAACCTCAATAATAATTGATCAAAGGGAGTAGAGCACATATGAAAGTGAAAACACATAAACACTACTAGTCAGCTGAGGGTAAATAAACCTTCCATTCCGGTGTTTGGTCTGTGATTTGAAACTAGTCTGACTGCTGAAAAGTGACCTCTGAAGATGGGCAGGAGGATGGGGTTCAGCTCAAATGCTACTGGGGCAACCTTTTAAAAGCCTTTAAAATGACTGTGAATGTTTCTTTCCCACCAAAGTTAGAGGTATAAAATCGAACTTAGAAATGCAGCTTTAAGGCATTATCTTAATTTCATTTGTCAGCACCTCAGTTCTCTCCTGTTAAGTTTTCTGTGGTTTAGAGAGAGTTTAAAAAAATTCAGTTTTTAAAGGCTAATGCAGATCAGAGAAACCAAAATATTGGATCTAATGAAATAGAGAGGGAATTGTTAAGAGGAGAGAGATGATCTGTAATGTTTGACACATAGCCTTGCCTTGTTTAAAGAGATTATAAATTAATTATTTATTGCCTCTGACTTACGTGGGACAGACTGCTGTTTAGGGGAGGAGTGGGTATAGATGCCAAGGTAAGTGTGATAGTAGTAGTCTTTCTTTTCTTTACTAAGTTAAACTCAGGACGTGCAGGATAAAGAACCAAATACCTGAGTTAGCCTCTGCTAGTATAGCCAATGTGTGTATTCTGGCAACTCAGTAACAAGTTGCATATACAGACTTCAGAGTGTTTTGAAAATAGATTTTTGGGTTTCTGAAAACAGGTATGCTGAGCAAACATTCAGAAAATCCCAACACACGCATTAGGGAGAAGACAGTGCAAGTAGATTTCAAATATGTTGAATTAATTTGCACTCTGGAATGTGGAAGTTAGTGGGGTTCTTTTTTGGGAGGCAGTCAGTTATGGCAGTTTTTCAGTAAGTATGATATGCTAATTGTTACTTGCAATGTATAAGCATCTTGCAGATGAAAAATACAAGATGAATATGATTTATATTTGTTAAGAAGCAATCTGTGCTGACAAACCTGCATCAGAGTTCCAGATCTAGTAGGTATGGCTAAAAAATAGCTTTTGGTTGTAAAGTCACTGTCTAGACAACAGAATCCAATAAAACTAATATAAATGATTGGGGATTTTTTCATCTGAAATTATTTGATGCTCAAGAGGACAGAATTCTCTTGATTCCTTTGGCTGACAAAAAGGGAAGTGTAGCTTTGATAGTTAAATTAAATTAACTTTTGAGTTTGAATAAAGGTATTGTGCATTTGTTTTTATTCTTTCACAGAGCAAACTGAAATAATGTTTAAAAATGGAAATTACCAGTCTTTTTTAAACTTTAGATCTGTTACTTTTACTACATGAAATTTCTGTAGTACATTTGAGGGGACAGCCCTTGGCAATTCTGCACATGATAGATGATGATTTCTATGGTGGTTTAACAGTGCTCAGCATGCAGCTGAGAGCCAAAATACTTACTTTCTTAAGATCTTAGATTAATCAGAAAAGTTCTTAAGGCATTTGTTTACAGTTGCTGGTTAATTTTCTTGTGTGATAAGCTGCTGTAGCCCTTTAATTTGGGTAAGTTTTTGTGTAATTTCTATTGGTGCCATGGTGATTCAGCTTGCCCAAAACCAGAAATCTTTAGCAGAAGATCCTTGCATTAGACTTCAGTATGTTTTTTAATCAAATTTCTTTTTCCTGCAACGTTAGTTGGATTTTACATCAACTCTCTAAAAAGTAGTTTTGAAGATTTGTCTTGATAGTCATTCATTGTAAGGTAAAAGTGAGGACTGGTAGCTGACAGATACGAAATGACATTAGTGAGCCTGATGCCTGTCTGTCATGCTAGACTATTGCCAGAGTTGGTGTTACAAGGTCTAATTTCCTCCACAGTAGTGTTCAAGTAGCTCCATCCAAGGATAGTTTCCAATTCCATGGACAATCCATGGCAGGTTTTGTTTGCCATCATCAGCCATGGAGGTGTGGTGTGTGGGTTTGGGGTTTTTTTTCAGTTTTGTTGTTTTGCACTCAGTTTCTGTCCTGTTATTCATAAATCTGTATCTAGTAATTTTCCCACAATGATGAAACTAGCTCTGGTGGTCTTGATTGATCTCACTTGCCTTCCCTATGGCTTCTAGACATCACTCAAACCAACAGCTCGATTTGTTACCTTGCACCAGCCCTAGAATAATTCCAGTTTTGATGAAAAATGGTAGTACTGTTACTTTTGGGTAGCTAGATGCTGTCTAAGTGCAGAGGAATTCCAGAAGGCCATCACATAACTTCAGTGGGCAAGAATGTGGTAGACTAATGTCAGCATAGGTAAACATAGGTTTTTAAACAGATTTTTTTTCCAGTTAGGAAAAAATTATTCTAAACCATGTTTGTGTGATGCTGAACTCAGAACTGACGGTTGCAGCTTGGAAAACAGGCTTTGTGGTTGTCATTGACAGTTTTCCAGGATTATTGTCAGCAATGTGGAGTAGCAGCAGCCAAAAAAATCCAGAAAAACCTGCGTAATGTGTGCCTCTTGCATCATCAGGAAAAGGTACTGAGGACAAGAAAATACCTTTTGTTGGTATTTAAAACACTGGTATGCTCACCACATTTTGAGCACAAAAGGGGTCTGGTTTTTGTGCCCGCATCTAAAGAAGGTAGAGTTAGTGCCTTTAGCTTAGGGAAGGTACAGAGGAGGGCAGCCCTCAGTCCAGGGGGTGATATCACTGTAGAGTTGCATCATTTGAAAGGTTTGGTTTGGA
Organism: Brachypodius melanocephalos; assembly: GCA_013398615.1. Classification (NCBI taxonomy): domain Eukaryota; kingdom Metazoa; phylum Chordata; class Aves; order Passeriformes; family Pycnonotidae; genus Brachypodius; species Brachypodius melanocephalos. The sequence continues at coordinate 15,328,296 of VZSR01000247.1, forward strand.
AGGTGGGTGGCTGAGAGGGGCAGCGGGTTCAGTTTACCAAATCATGAGCTGGTGGAAGGGTGAACGCCAAGCTCTTGTTGACAAAAACCCTGCAGTACCAGGACACTTGGTGAAACTGGTTGGGAATCAGTTTAAGACAGATGAAAGAAGAAAGTGTTTGTTTACATAGCAGGTAGTGAATTTATGCAACTTGCAGCCAGAGGATGTTTTGAAAATAGGCTGTGTAGGCAGGTTCAAAACAGGGTGAGGAGAGTTCATGGTCAGCGGGGAGAGTGTGAGGGGAGTGGACCACAGGACATGGGCTATTGGTCCTCTCTAAATAGCACCTTTTCTGCCTTGTTGGAGGTGAATTCTGAACTAGAGGAACCATCAGTCTGACCCAGCTAGGTATTTCTTACATTCCTGAGCTCTCAGGCTTAGTGGGATCTTTTTGTCATTTACTTAAAATTATGTTCTTGATCACGGCAGGGTTAGATGGAAGGCATGAAGCCTCTCTTTTCTTTTTTTATATGTTCAGTAACCTGCACCTACAAGGGAGACTCTTGGATCTAATTGTTAAATTCATCAGTGCTCCAAGACAATATGGCTGTTACTTCTTAATAAGCTGGAAAAAGTTTCCTTCTTTCTAGCCAGGAAAAAGTACTGGGAAGTCCATCTGGGCATGTGATTCATCTGGGTCACAGTCATAATTTTCCTCTCAGATTCTGAGGAGAGGTTTGGGCAGATACTTGTGATAAGATTTTATTTAGATGTAGCTTTCAGTTGTCGTGGTGAGCAGCTATGCTGGTGTTTATGCAACGAAACTCCAAACACACTTTCTATTACTTCATCAGTGGGACACACTCCCTGGTATTTGGTTATGTCCCAGTGTGCTCTGAGAATTGGGAGTTATTCAGCCTCTGCCTTATCTTACAGTTACCAATCCTCAGAAGTGAGAGTAAAACCCACAACTAGAAGTCATTGAATCTGAAGGATGTGAGTAATTCTTCTGCTAAAGAGTAGGATAGAGTATTACAATATTTTCAAGTAATTTTTTTTAAATCCTCCTTAACAAAGTTAACTTCAGTACAGCAGTGCCTTGTAGGGTGGTAACCACTGGTAACTGGAAGACAGTGAGCCTAGGCTTACTATCCATATTTTTAGATTTAATTTGGGTAGATTTTACATAAAAGAGGTTAATAAAGAGAATTTGGAGGTTTTTGCATAATGTTAAGACTGGAGAGACTGCAAAGCTGAAAAATAGTGAGGGCATTCCTTTCAAAGGCGTTGACATTTTGTTTTACTTTTACTGTCAGTGTCTTACAACAGGGAAAGAAATGCCCCATTTTTAATGTAATGTTCTACAAGGATTTTTATCCTGGAGGAAAACTTCATTAACAGAAAGAGCTAGGTTATGTCTAGATCTGGACACTGTCGAGCTTCATCGTAGCTGAATGTCAAGCTACTGTAGAATCCATCACTATGAAGACTGTGCTAGCAGGAGTTATTATTCATGTGGATATGTACATCTGACTTTTCCTTACTGGGTCACAGTTGTCTTGGAAGAAGACTGAGTATAAGCCCCTTGAGAGCTTGTCTTGTTTTCTTCCTCTTTTCTTACCCGTCCCCACTTTCCACAGTTGCAGTAAAATTTGATAGCTCAAAGTGTAAATTAATCCCAAGTTATAGAAGTCCTTCTAAGTTATAGAGTCCTCCTCTAAGTTACAGAGACTGTAAATCTCAGCAATACACTTCTTAGAATACAGAAAAGGAACCTCGGTTTATGGAAGGAAGGGGACTTATTTTTATTTTTTTATAAATACTGAATAGAAGTGTATAAAGTAAAGCTTCCTCGGTAAGTTCAGAACCAACTAACCAAAAACATCCCCAGCTTTTCTGCTTTGACCAGCAGAATGCTTTCTTACTATTATGAAATACATCAAAAGTGTCAATATTTACTATTGCATGAACAGTCTTTAATATTTACTGTTTGAAGCAGCTCTGTACCTTTTTTTGTTGAGTTTTAAGAGCGCCTAATGTTTCTACTCAATACACTGAAAATATGAAATGTTAACACTGTATTTAGTCATCAAAATAATCTTCTAATTTGCATTAAATGAGTTTGGTGAGGTGATCTGAAAGGCATTCTTGGTGGGTGGAAGAAAAGCACTAGAAGAATACAGCAAGAGTGGCTGTTTACATGATGAGCATTGACACTGCAGATCTGAGCTTAGGAGCATTAGGATTTTGATTGGTTTGGTTCCAGACACATTGTGCAACCGGGAAAAACAAATGTATGGAGAAAGCCTCCTTTGCTTTTTGGCCCTTTCTAGGCTGTACCTGTCTGATTGACTGCATGTCCTGGTTTAGGGGAAATTTGGGAGGAAACTTCCAAAGGGGTCTCTCTAGAAAGCAGATTCAAGTGACCCCTCCCCCTGCCGGTTCGGGAGACATAAATCTCCTTCCAGAAAAGTGAAAAAACCTGTTTACTTAACGAGCAAAGTACAAACATAAAAAATTAGCAATATTAAACAGTAAAACCTCTCACTGTTCTGAAGAGATGGCAAATTCAGAAAGTCCTTGTTGTGGGGTGCAGCTCGGCTCACTCAGTCTCTTATCAGCCCCTCCTGCACTGGAAAATGCCACGTCCTGGGCCCAGTGGGCCATAGGTGTGAGCTCCTGGTGCTTTTCTGGTTTTTACTCCAGAGCAGGCTGATCAGTTCCAGGAAAAAGAAAAGCCACAGTCCTGGGAACTTCTCTGCCTCAGTTGCTAAAAGCTAACTAAAAGCAAAGGAGAGCTCTGGCCCGCTGTCAGTGCTGCAGATAGCAGTGTCTATTTGAAGGGTGTGGGGCAGCAAGTGCAGGTTCTGCAAACAAACTGTGCTTTTTTTCTCCCCCTTTGCTCTCAGAACCAGTCCTAAAGGTGCAGAATTTAATATCCAGCATAAACAGAACAGATGATTGGGATACAAGCATCATAAAGTCACCCTAGGACACTGTGGAAATTGATCTTCCCATCTTCTAACCATCTTAGTGCTCTAATGGTGGGGGAGTAGGAGGAGGATGGTGACTTCTTTTTGCTTCCTACAAATCATCAGCTCTAAAGAGTGAAGGAAGTGGTAGATAATGAAGTCTGCCTCAAACGTGTTTGGTTGTTTTATGCAAAGCCGCAGTGTGTAAAGCTCCTTAGATTGCTTTGCTGATCCATTGGTAGTCCTCCACTCCTTGAAATATTAAATTGCTACAACTTGGTCTGTGCAGGGACGGGGTACTGGTGCCAGCCGCCCAAACCCTGAGGGAAACACGGAGCCACCTCTGGCACAGGGAAGTGAGCAGGGGCCACCTGAGGCACTGTTTTGTGTACAAATACTCAGGGACTAACATCAACATGGTTTTTGATAGGTGTGTCTGAGTCTGCTGAGAGGGCATTTAACAAATGCAGCATCAGAGGAGCTGCAAGATGCTGAGGTTCCCTCTGTGGCTGAGTAAAGCTGTGAGCTGCATACCAGCAGTGGTAAATTTGGTGCTCTCAATGTCCATTCAAGTGGCCCTGCTCCTTAAAGCATACATAGTGCTGTTCTGCAGATGGATGAGTAGAGATAATGTTGCAGCCTGATGGCTACTGAAGGAAGAGAGCTGCAGCACAGCCCAGAGAACTGTTGCAACTTAGCTCAGTTTCTGTTTCTACGGAAGTTTTTTCCACAGCTATACTTGTAGAGCAGAAACTGAAATTCAGTCCAACTTATATTAACTGATTTAACTGAAATTCAATCCTAATATATATGTATTTCTATTGTCAGCTGTATTTGTATTTCCTTGGTTGTTTAGCTTTGAGAGGTTGACAAAGGCTGTCTGAAATACTCTTCTCTGATGGTGAGGTAACTGACGGTATTGCAGCATGTGGGGAAAGTTTCCTGGGCAGCTAGGGATGGGGGAGAGGCAGTGGAAAACACTCAGGTCCAAATCAGCTGGAAAGAGGGGGCAGCTGCACTATGCTACCTACTATAAATAGAAAAGATGCAGCTTGGTTGTATCAAATGGGGGAGCAGCCTCCGTAAGAAGGGAGAAGACATATGATAAGCTGGCAGATAAGCCAGGTCCTGAGTTCTGGCTAGTGCATGGATGGCAGCCTACCTGTGCATTTGAGGTGAGAATGGAGGAATTATTCTAATAAAAAGATGAAGTTCTGAAGGCTACAGGCCTATGTGCAGGCTGGACCCCTGTTTTCTCCCTGTTGCAGAACATCAAGTATTGTAGTATTCCCATGACAGCTTTGCTAATCCAGCTGCTGCAGTTAGGAGTGACTGTAGCCTGGTCACATGTGGAGATTACTGAAACTACAAACTAAAGTCTGGCCATTGATATTTTGCACAGTCAAATTCTCATCTCTGAAGTTCTGTGAGCAGAAAAATTCCATCTGTTACTCTTGGAGAAATATGTGAAGTATCCACATAATCTCTTCAGCTTCTCTGTTCCCACAAATCACAGGGTGCTTTGACGGACATGGTTGCCATGTTCATTATGAAAAGGCTGAAGTCTTGTTGCATAGTTTCAAAGTTAACTTTTTACACCTTCTTAGATGTTATCTCAAACTGTGAGATTTGTGGGGTTTTATATTTAGCTCAAATTGTCTGCTATAATTGGCTTTGAGGCTGCATATAGAAGGATATCTGACTGCTCAGGAAACACGCCTGCATTTCATGTTACTTAAAAACATGCGGCTGTTTTTTTGTCATCTCAGAATCTGCTTTGCAGAGTAAGATTTGTCGGCATAACTCTTCAAATTACTTCCTTTATTTCCTTACTTTTGTGAGAATGGTATGAAGCTCTGCATCTTCTCACTTGTCCACACACTTGTCTTGACACCCCATCCCCGATGGTGCTTAGCTTGGCTCTGATTTCAGCTTCACACAGCCAGGCAGCAGTGAAACCTGGGGGTGGTGGCTCTCCTGGGAGCTCTGCTGAGAGAGACCCACACAGCTGTGCTGAAGAGAACACCCATCCCTGTGCTGTGGCCACAGCCTGCCTTGGGGTCATCTATTCCCTGATATATTGTACCTTCTAATTATAGAAGAAAGCAGAGTAAGGTCATAGTTGCTTTCCTTGGACTTTTTGAGTAAAATGAAAATATATCTGTATGGCTGTGATGTTTTATAGTGATAGTTGTTCTCAGTGCCTTGCTAGACGCCTTGGGTGATAAAGAAAGAAAAGTGAAGTTGAATTCCTTCAAAACATTCTGTGAATGGTGTGGAATCAAAATATAATGCAAGTCAGAAGTTTCTGTCTTTTTTTCCCACCCAAACAAATGTTTTTTATTAATTTGCAGTTCAGTTGCATTCTCTCAAGGTTAGTTGTAGTTGTTCCAAAATTACAAAAATAAATCCATCTAGAATGATGGTTCCCAACTGACATGCAGGGGCATGCAGAAGAGCCAGCAGCCTGTTAGATATGCTTTGAAATCTGAAGCAATTACAGCGGTCTCTCTGAAGTGTTGCATTCAGGTTATAAGCATATTTATGCAAGGATTTGGCACATGCGGGTATATCACGGAACAGTTAATGGATGCAGGAGGATCCTGGGAAGAAGGGCTCTTCAGGAGAGTTAAGATACTTGGGCATCAGGTACTTACCTGGTGTGGATCTTACTTGATGCTTTGTTTCATAGTGATGTGAACATTTTTTCTTCTTAATGGAACTCAGAGCTCTAATTGCACTTCATGCGGCATAGTGATCATCTTAGTGACATATATGATACTCTTGCTTGTTCTTTATTACAAGTGAGATATTACTATGAATATCTCACTGTACATGAAACAGAATGAACAGAAGAACCCTCCCATATTTCATCATGACACACTGTATTAGAAACCCCACTGCTATGTGTTTCTAGTATTGGTGTAATTCTTCCTTTGAAGAGCTGCCTGGCTTAGCTGCACTCCCTTACACGATGCTTGTTTAGTTGGAGTGTAGAAATACTTGTTAGTGCATAGCAAACCATGCAGGAGGTGCAGCAGGGTTTCTGAATTGAATGTGCTGCAGCTGCTGTGCAGGGGTTGGAGTGTCCGGCTGTTTCCCAGCTGCTGGAATCTGTGCCAGGCACATGCACACACCCACGCCCTTTAACCTGGGATTGCAGCCTGGGCTTGAACCTGAGGATCTGCTTTGCCAAAAGAAAGGTGTCACAGCAGACCTCGTGTTAGAGAAAAAAAATGTGACAAGACCCACACTCTTGTTCAACAGCTTGAAAAAATCCCACTTTATTCTTCCTCACAGCTTGGCCAACAGACTCTGACTCCAGCAGAGTTTCCCTTGCAGGCTCCAACTGGCCTCACAGCAGACCCTCACAGCAGCACTTCTCTTCCCAGTCAGACCTTTCCCAACCAACCAACCCACTCTTTTATCACACTCATCCTTATTGGATATAGCTGTGACCTATTAAGGGCAAGGCTGTTTTTGATAATTAGCACAGCTGTGATTTATCAGGGGTGAGGTTGCCTGTAATCCATTCTCCTACAGAAAGGTATGCATGAAGTGGTAGAAAAAAAACTATTGAGACACAGGGCCTGTTAGAGAAGCTCTGCACTATGAATAGAAAGTGCTTAGTAATGGCCTTTCAAAATGATAGTCGGTATTTTTCATAAATGATAATATAATTCAAAATTAAACAATCCATTCCTGCATTTTTGCCTTCCCACCACCCAGCTGATAGGTTTAAAAATGAAGTATCATCTGCAGTAAGAGCTGCACGTTGTGGGGCAGAGAGTACAGTTAAGTCTCCTGAGCTGAAAAGGGACCAAATCCAGAGGTGAAAGGGGGTTGGGGGAGGCCTCTCTTTTGTAACTTAATCCGAAGAACAGATAAATTCTTTTCTAAGTCAAAGCAAGTAATTCTAAACTGGTTCCCTCTTAGTAAACCAGTGGTATACTGATTTATAAATGAGTGCTGTTTTCATGTTGTTTTTACAGCCTATAAGGTGGAGGGACTTGAAGCTTTGGTAGTTGTTTAGGTGTACAGACACAAGATTAATTTGTACTTTATTTTATGTGGGCATGTATGGATGCTAATACTTTATTTGATCTTCACAGAAACAACCACCACCAAGTGCAGAGAGTGGTTTAAAACCATAAGAAGGCTAAATATTGCTTGTTAACATAGTTTGATTTCTGTATTGTGTGTACCAGAGCCTCTTGTAAGCTTTTTTCTGATAAACTTTCAAATCACTGCAAACAAAAGTCAAGGTTTATTCTCACAATACACCTGAGCCTCTCTGTAAGCTGCTTTCCCCTCTTAGCTCCTTGCCTAGCCTAGCTTCTTCTGGCTATGGCTGTAATGCAGGTTACAATGGTACTTGAATTGCTTTGTTGCAGGTGAAGGCAAAAGGTAGTACTTTAAAATACTTCCAGCTCAAACTCCTGAAACATTTTTGTTCACCTAAAGGCTATCCCTGAAGTGCTAAGTGACTCCAGTGTTCCTGTTTTACCTCTCAAAAGCTGAACCTGCAGGCAGCTTCAGGACAAAGAGTGATGTGACCTTTGTAAGCTTCTGGGTCATGTTTTGAGCTCACAGTTTTCTAGCAATTGATAAATCTGCACATAATTTTACCTGGAGCTGTACCATAGCACATACTGTAGACATTTGAAGGAAATGCTGAAATAAATTTTGCTTTATTCTTGCTTATATCAACAAACTAACAGTGCTTGAATGTCTTGTGTGCATAGATGTATACACTTATGTTTGTCAGTCTGTGTGTACCTGTGTGTGTAGAGGGAGGGGGAGATAAAACCAGTTTGTGGCAAATGGAGGCAAAAAGTGGGATAAGTCACATCAAAACACACATCTAAATGATTACAGTATCAAGGCTGGTGGAAGAGGTGATCCCTGCAGTAAAGTGTCCCTTTTTTGTCCCTGCCACCTCGCAGCAGAAGCTCTGCAGTTGCTGCACCCTTTGGAGTACCCTGTCTACCCTGGGCTGCAGTTAAGTTTGCAAAATATTACAGGGAAGGCAGTGTTTTAAAGCTGCTGTTGTTTTGTCCTTCATTAAAGCACATGTTTTGATTTGTATGGAGAATATCTTAAAGACTGGATGCATTGGCAGTGTAAACAATTCAAAAAGGAAAATGCATCTGTTTTCTATTACAATCTAATATTTTGCTCATCTGTGGCTTCTAACTAATGGGCACTTGTTTACATATTACAGAATATAGTTTATAATTTTATAAACATAGTTTGTAGTTGCATATTGGTTTCCTAAATAAAAGAAAGAAAAGCAATAGTGGCTTATAGAAATGCTTGCACCGAGACAGTCCTGGAAGTCCAAAGAAGCAGCTGGTATCCAAGGATGGAGGTGGAAAGCCTCTGCTTTCTGCACTGCCTTTCCCGTAGCTCAAATTCTGCCTCTCTTTATGCTCAAATCTGTTTGTTACTACTAATGACTTCTGCTTACTAAATTTAGAGTTTGTTGTAAATGAAGATTACAGCATTGTTTTCCCGTAACTGAATCTGATTTGTAAACCCTTAAGCAGAAGAGAAAGTCTTCTTCTTTAAGTGTTTTAAAGCAAAATGTCAGTAGACATCTGTGTACTTCCCTGGTTTAATCACTACATCTAAATTGCAGCTGTGGGATATTTCCAAACCTCTGTTTTCCTTTCTTACATTTCCATTAATTTTCAATGAAGCATGGCTTTGTTGAATGAATTGGGTTATTATTTTCTCAGTCTCAAATGTATCATGTAACTGTAGTGGATGGTTCAACATTTAGAATCCACAGCTTTGAAATCTTACACATCTGAATGTATTATTACTGTTTGTTGATATAAGATTGCTCTGACTGAAAGAATAATGCAGAAAAAATTGATTATTTAGTTCTCTCTTGAATGTCTAAGCTCACAGGACACTTAAAGTAGAGTAAAGCAGTCATCTGAGCACACAAGAGAAAATAAGAATGTAGCATGTGTAGATGCATTCCTGAGCCCATGTGGAAGAAACCTGACAAATAAAAAGGCAGAAAAAGATAGGAAGTTCATGGGTCTTTTTATTAAAAATCTGTGTTTACAATTATGCAAAAGTCTGATGGCCTAAGATGCATTAACTTTAAAATAATTCTTTTATTTGTCCTGTAAGGAAGGTCAAGGTATTTTAGCTGAGTTTCTTACTCTTTTGCAAATGTATATTACAAGAAGATTTTTCACTTAAAAAGTCATATGAATGTCTGTATTGTCTATATTTTGCATGGTAAAATACCAGAACATCTAATTTGCTCCTATTTTTGACAACTTTCAGTGCTTAAGGCAGAAATTTCCCATGCTTGTTACTAGTTTCCCTCCAGCTGAAATTCACTGGAAAGCTTTAGCTGAAAGAATTTAACCATCTTCAGTGAGATGAGAACACCATTCCTTTCTCATCCCTTCCAACCACTGCTTCAGACAGTGCTGATGTCAGACAGTGCTGATGTTTTGCATATTTTGAAGTGACCTTGAAGTTTGGAAGGAAGCAATTGCTCCATTTCAGGGGGTGTATTTGCCTGAAAGCCACACTTTGCTATGTCAATACTCTGAGTAACTGAGAAATGCAAAGTTGCATTGACAGTAGAACTTGCTACACTTTCAGGTATTATTTGAAAAAGCTGTGTGAGCTTCCACAGACCCTGATGGTGTTTTTGACTTAGCAAGCAGGACTGCAAGCTGGGAGAGAATCACAGACAAGAATGAAGTTTGAAAGGCAGTTTTTTCCTTGCTGAAATAGCAGGACTTCGACAGAAAGAAAAGGTTCCTGTGTTTGTATTTCATCATATTGTCTCTGTAGAAAAAAACAAATGCCTGCAGATGCTACAGAAACTCCTGAGTTTTACTTGTCATGATTTTTAGTTCAAATTAAATATTGCATTAAAACTTATGAATACTTGGTAACTAGAGAGAGAGGAATATGCAATTATTGAGACTGGAGAACATGTAATAGAAAATCAATCATTTCCAATACAGGATGTGTTTATTTGTAGAAAATAACTGTAGTTAGTTTTTCCCTTCTCCTTCCATGATAATTCTTATTTCTAACCATCCTCAGAAGTTGAACTGGAAATCATAAATTTAATCTGACAATATGGAGGTTTGGGAGGGATGGGTGTTTGTTTTCAAGGCAGGGAACTTTCCTGCTATTGGAGAGCTTTTTTGTCCAGTAATGCAATTGAACTACTTTTTTCATGCTACTATAGCCTATTTTAGCTCCTTTTTGTATTTACACACACTTAAAGGCAGTGGTGTTATACTCCTATCTTTCGTACATGTGATAAGTAGAAAATGCATGTTAGAGAACAATGTGATAGGCAATATACCTTCTGATAGAATTCTAAACTGCAAAACATAGATTTTTGTACGATAACATATTTTCAGAGTTTTCTTTTGTTCCTTAAGTGATTCAAAATGATGAAACATATCTTCAGAAGAGCTTTAATAATACAAAAAATCTGCTGTTGCTGGAAAACAGATGTACAAAATAACACTGAAATCTCTTTATGTGCTGTGCTGTGCTGTGTACTTTTTCTTACCCCAAAAGACCATGAAAATTGAAGTTTTATAACAAAAATACTAGCTTCATCTTAATTGAAACCTTCATTTAAGAGAACTGGACCTTCAGTTAGAATGTTTTTGTCTGTGACATGAAGATACAGATGGAAAGTGGAAATTGGGATACTCTGCCATTGTTCATATGTCCTCTTTACTGTAGCTTGGCCATTCAGAGTCCCTACCATTGGAGATACTGGGAGTTTCCAAATGTATACAAAACTTTTAAAAAACCAATGCAATATTCTGTTGGATGGGGAGAACATAGGAAGAATTTATAGGTGGCTTCTGAAAGCAGAAATTGTTTTAAAAGGGACCAAGCTATAAAATTTCTTGAAAACTGCACTGCTGCTTGTCACAACCACTGATTATTTTTTAAATTGTATTTAAAATTTTATTTTATAATTTTCCTCTACATTTCAGGCTGCCTTCTGCCATTTCAGGCATATCTTTGATCTGCACTTGCTCCTTAAACTATAATGCAAGCTTCTGTTTTTTAGGTTACATCTATAAGGCTGAATGGAACATTACCCTCCTTGTTTGACCTCCCACATGCAATACACAATCCATTAAATCTCATGTAATATTTAAGAATTTAATACATTCTTTGCATAACATAACAGTAATAATACTGACAAAACACTGCTCCAAGCAAAACTGCTTATACAAACAGCTGATCTGTGAGCAGTGGAACTAATGAAGCCGTGTTTCCTGTAGATTTTTCTCTTGTATTAACTGGCCCTTTCCCCTCTGCAGCTTCTCTGGAGTATCTGACCAGCAATGCTGGGCTGATGAGGGGATGGGTGCAGGGGTTGAGTGTGGGTGCTGACCACCCTACTCTCCTCTTCATTTTGGGGCGAGTTTCAAATGTATCATCAGGTACTTTTGTAATCACTGAGACTATCAGCAGGCCAAGTTAGGTACAGATTCTTCTCGTGGTTAAGAGGACTGGGTGGCCAGTGGTACAAGTTTGTGTGATAGGTTATGAGAATAGAGAACTTTCCATTTTTTGAGATTATGAAGTGCAGTGATATAGCATGATACGCCTGCATTTTTATATATTTTTCAAGGTTAATGTCTAGAGGATGTTTTCAGTCACTGATTAACCAAGACTTCTTAGTAGTATGTGATATTGTGTACAGATCCTTTAGTGTGCATGCTAAGCCTTTAATCTGTGCTGCTATATGCTTTTAATTTTCAATTGACTTATAACTTCTCAAGGGTTACCCTTAATGCTGGATTTGACAACTCGTGGACGATTTATGTGACAATAATACAGTGTCTATCATCTAGTGAGATTCTTACTGATACTCTTGTGAGTATAATTAAACAACTTTAATTATATGGAAAGAATTTCATGTGGCATGTCCTTTTTAAAAGTTTAAAATATCTGACTGAAAATTTGGAGATGAGAAAAACTTTCACCTAGTTTGACTTTTGCTTGTGTAATTACACAGTTTCATAATGCTAGATTGGTGTTGCAATTAAATAGCTAATATGACTGTTGATTAGTTTCCCATTTGAAATCACAGCAACTGAACAAGTGAAGGTTAGTCCATTTAGGCTGTTAGTAACTTTAAAATATAATATTGGCAGTCATTCAGGCTTTTAAGGTTTCGCTGAATGAAACTCAAAAAAATCCGTCAGTAAAATACTTGATTTAACTAATTGGTCTTTATAATTTGGATTTAATTCACAGCTGTATCCAAATAGGGCTCCCCCTTCCCCAAGTGCCTGCCAGGTACTGCCTCCTCTGCTCATGTATTTCAAACTTGAGATAGCTTCATTGTTTTGAATGAGATTGTATTTCCTTTGTGCCCTTTCATCACCCTGTATTTAGTATTTTCATGTCACTATCGTTTCTGGAAATAAATTGGATGATAGTTGTCTTGAAAACCTAATCTATATACAAACAAGTTTTTCAGTGTTTAAATGGTGCAATGAATAGTTTAGCATGGACTATCTCAGAGCTCATTAAAGTGCTCAACATTGTTTTTGAGGTTAATCCCATTGCAGTCCGGGGTTGATTGCTAATTCAGTGGGAGGAGAAGGGGTAGAGCTCTTGCTTTACCAGTGAAGCCTTGTTTTCTGATGTTAGAATTTTATTGTCTTTTTTTTTTTTTTTTTTTCCTCCAGCTAAAAATTCTATTGCATGTAGAGTTTACTTAATTTTATAAATCTGTTTTAATGTGGAATAATGCTTGGCTGTACACTTGTCACACTCAAATGTTACTTATTTTTCTAAGCATTGACACTTTTGCCTCCCACCCTCGTGTGTATGGGTTGTTGTAGTTTCAGACCATGTAGCACAAAACGTACATTTCCCACACAGAATGTATTCTTCAGTTTGTAGGAGTGATCCAGGAATGAGACATTTTTTCAGTTCTTTTTATTCTCAGCAGTGTGCGGCTGCCCAATGTTTTATTTATAGCACCTTGTCCAGATGCTGCCCTGCGTCTGTGTTCATGTGGGCACTGTCAAGACATTACCACCCTGCTATGTGCCCCTGGCACAGCCTGAACTCTGCTGGCAGGTAGCAGTTCTCAGCTCACGGGCAAGGCACTGAGAGACAGGAAGATTAGGGCAGAAGAGTGATTCCCTAGATATTACAGTGACTGTGCGTGTTTGAGACTTCACAACTTCCTCCTCCTCACAATAAAATTTCATGTAGGAAATAGATGGGGTTTTATCTTTTCATTGAGACTAAGACAAAGTAACTTGAGTAAAAAAAACTACAGAGCAAATCAAACTGAGGGCAGAATTAGATTTCACATCTTTCTGCATGTGGCTGTGTGCTTGTAAATGGCTGTAGGTCATATACCTCAACCACAGCACTTCAGTTTTGGCAGCTTTTGAGTATGGCTGATGCTTTGAATTTCAGTTATCAGCTTAAGTGTCAGAGGAGTCTGAACACCAGGTTTGAAGTGCTTGGAAGAGGAAGATGCCATGTGACTCTTAGAGAAGTTTTGCAATTTACAGCAGAGAGGGAAGGTAAAAAAGTCAGGTCAAATGAGTGCAAATTACTAGAAATAAATTGTAAATGTGTGTGGATGTACATGAAAATGCATTCATACTGAAAGAAATGATGTTGTATGTCGGTAGTTTTCTAGGATTTCTTATCTTGGCCTACAAACCAGAAAACAACATGTCAAAGCAGTTAATGCAATTCATTTAATGTCAGACTGATGGTGGTATCTTAGTGAAAAACTAAATCTGTGGTTAAACTATTGTTTTCTAGTCCAGCTTCAAGATGTAACAAACTTGGCTGTTGCTTTCTGCTTTTTACCAAAGGTCTTCCCCTTTCCCTTTATTAAAGCACAATCTCTAATTTGTTTTCAGCTGTTTCTGCTGTATGGTAGTTTTTATATTATGGAGTAGCAGATGATTTCAAAATAATGGATTCTTTCCTTCTACCTTGGCTTTCCAGACTTCTTGGTACAATTTTGTCAACTTTATGATATTTCATTTGTTCTTATCCCTTCCCTGCTTTGTTTTCTTGACATGCTTTTCACAATGTGTTTTCCAGTACCTCCTTATTAACCTTTTTTGATATTTAATGTGCTGTTGTATTGAATTGAGGAAGTATTTAATCCAAAATCACTGCAGAACTTCCTTCCCACGCTGCTGCCCAGACGTGCTGCAGACTAGCTACCTAATTTGCACTGGCAAAATTTCAAAGTGAAGGTCAGCTGGCCAGGTTATCCCCCTGCAGGGATTCTGTATCCTTTCCTAAATGCTATTTTTCTTCTGTCTGTTCTGAGCTTTCCTCTTATTTGTCCTTTGGGAGGAAAATGGCTCCAGTAAAGTTGAATGGTGTGACTCCTTCCTTGCTTTAAGCTATAACGCTCACAATTTATCATGTATCACAAAAATAGTTTAAAGGCAGTTTAGGCTATTTATTTAGGGGTTTAAACATGTTGTCAGAGAAAACAAATCTGTCAGAAAATGAGCATTATAAAGTTGGGTCAGAAAAGCACAGGAGAAAGGTTTGGCTTCTGGAATGAGGAACCAGCCCAGAGTCCCAGAAAGACATGTGCAATACAGATTCACAGAAAGGTAAGGATATTCAGCAGCTGAGATATATTCTGATTATGTGGTAGCTACACTGAGTGTTATGTGTTGCTGAGCTCCACTGTTGATGTAGTTTAGTTGGTATAATATGAGCACAGCTTCAGTGCACTCAATTTTGATCAAAATTAATTGTGTATGTTTAAATTGATGACAAGCTGAGGGGATGTGAATGCATCTAAAGGCACCCAGGTCATCTGCTTCCCTATAGTCAGAGCAGTTGTAATGATTCCCAGCATTGGTGAGTTTATTGAATTCAAAACTGCCATTAAAGTAATTTAATTTGAAAAATAAAAGTTCTAACAAAGCTCCTTTGAAGAAGAAATTGCATAATGAAGTTGTTTCTGGGTTCCCCTTGTTAATATTGTGGATATTTGGTTGTATATTTGATAAAGATAGAAACTGAGCAGTGTTTTCTTTTGAAGGATACAGCCATACAAAGTGTACTTCACCAGGGCTTTCGTGAACTGGGTGTGGGTTATGGGGTCATCATGAGAAGTGTGAATGCCACAAATTCTTCAGGGTTAGACTCGGCAGACTTGGTGAGCTGAACAGTACAAATTCCAAAATAATTAATGATCCCATTTGTAGAATTTGTAAGTTTATTTGAATCTTAAAGACACAAGCAGTGTTGCCCTGTGAGGACTGGAGCTATTAACTAGGTGGTGCACATTTTGAGTGTGATACCGCTCTCATTATTGCAGTCTGGGGAGGAGGGAAGACTTTGGTCCAGCAGTGGGTTTATCTGAAGGATATCAAACACAAACAGTGCTGCCAAGTGTATTAGAGGAGCATTATGAGAAGATTTGGGATGAACTTGGAATATTGATCTCATGAGATCCCTGGCTTCGTAGTAACATCATTATTTTCAGTCCTGAAGCAAAGGGATTTTCTCTCTGTTGTAAGCTGGACTCAACCTTTAGCTGATTACTCAGATGGATTATTAGTAAAGGAAGGGAAAGATCCAGACCTTCAGTCCTTACAAAATTGGAAGACACAAACATGAGAATCACATTTATAGCATCACACCTTTTAATGAGAAACACTCTGCCCATATTTTTCATTTCATAGAAACCATCCAACCACAACTTACAGGCTGCATCTTGGATTTTTGTAACCTGCAACTGCTGGACACTTGTTTTGTTTTATGGCTTGCTTAGCTGTGCCACCACAAGAAAAGTTGTAGAATTTCTTCACAAAACATGCTATTGAATTTAAGCTCTTTCTTTCTAAACTTAATTGTTTCTTTTAGTCTTCAAAAAACCCAAAAACTCTGTTAACTCTTTTTTCCAAAATTGAAAAGATGAAATATTTAATCAGAAATTCAGTATTTGGGTCATCCATCTTGTTCAAACCCCTAACTGCTACTGATTTTGTGTAATAGAGCAGGAGATCCCTTCAATATTTTTTCTACATAGAAACTTTGTGATTTGCTTTTTCCAGCATGTTTTATGCCGGTGCAGAGAGCTGGCTGGTATCCTCTTTATTGGTGGAACCAAGCAAATCTGACTCCAGCAGCTTCACCCTCTCCAATGCCAGGTGCTCAGGGCAGGCAGCCCTTGGCTCCGTGTCTGTGGCAGCAGCCTTCCTTGCTGACCTCAGTGATGGGTTGTTTTCTTTTGAATGAGTTTAAATCAGGTTGACATGCTGTGAAGCTGAAATCAAACATATGAATTCTTTGCTGGGCAGAAGCTCATCCAAAGAATGTGTGTGGTTTAGTTTGTGCTTTCCCACTGTACTTAGATCCCAGGAAATCGGTTCTTAAATGTAAAAACCTGGTTCTGCTCATCATCTTATTTTTAGAGTCTCATAGTTGTTGGTTTTTTCCCACCTTCTCTTTCTGGGGAAAAGAGGAAAATTTTCTGCTGTAGTGAGGATGGCTTTTTTCATTCCAGTGCTGTACATGAACTTTGTCTGAACCAATAGCAGAAAGACGGTATCAGCTGTAAGTGGTCTTTAAGTTCCTTCCTCCAGCAGTGAATGACCTCTATGAAGACAAAACCGAGTGGAAACAGCAAATTGAGTTATTCTGCCTTGTAGGAAAGGACTTGGTGAAACCGAATTTTCAGTAATTCCCCATTTAAGACGGTCACGGAACAGCTGAAATAGGCATTTTGGGGTACAAGGAAGAAAAGCTTATCTATTAAATGTAGATTACAGCCTGTCAAGTTAAATAGCAATGTTGTAATTACTTTGTTTGGTTCTGTTTAGAATTGCTTTTGTCAGACCCGGGCTGCAATTAACACACTGGAGCAGCCATTGTTCCTGCCTGCATTCCTTGGCTCCTTCGGCGTCGCTGGGAGTGGGGAAGCGCTGCAGCTTATTTGAATCTCTTTGAAAAGGAGTTACTTGAGCTAGCTTAAATGTTGGTCGATGTTTTTAATTTATCCGAAGGAGATGCTTCCCGTGCCTGTGTGCACGGTGGTAATGCCGGGGAAAATGTAAGCAGGCACTGCTTGTGCTCATCCGTTTGGGGAGCGCGGAACGGGGATGGTTCGGTTCGTGGGTAGGTGCGCTCCGTTCCGTTCTCATGAGCTCATGGCTCATGCAGATGTCACCAGGACGAGCTGTAAACGAGCTTTTCAAGACTTCTTACTGTGTTTACTTTGTATCGGATCTCTAAAGACACCCCGTTGTACCTGCCCAGGCAAAGGGTGCCTCGGCTGGCGGAATCCTTCATGAGTCCTCCCGAGCTTTTGTTCATGAGCTTTTTAATTTTTATGAGCTGGATTTGTTCATTATGTGAGAAACCACTGTTTAATCTCCACAGAACAAGATGATCTATATGATCCTGAAGTAAACAACAAGTGCACTAATAAAACCTTGCATTTGTAACTAGTAACTATGACAGGGAGTCTTCAACTCGTCCTTGCTCATGGTTTCAAATGAGGCGTTGATGGGATAGGTAGAGTTATGGAGAATGTGTTTGGATTAACAAGGTTAATGGCAGAGCTACAAAATATCCTCATTTGGTAGATTCAGAAAAAACCTGCATTTTCTTCAGTCAAGAACCATTTTTTCATTGACCTGGCTCTGTCACCTGTGGAGTTGTTTCCTAAACAGATGCCAGCTGAGGCTGGAAAGGTGTCACAGTGGGCTGAGCAGGTCTGCTCTTTGGGAGCTGTGTTTTGCCCTGCTGTGTTAATCAGTGACAAAGTGGTTGCATTTACTTGCTGAAATGATGGTGGAACTTCAACAGCAACTTAATGTTATTGGACTGTTTTGAAATTAAATTACCCTTTGGAAGGGCATTGCTATTGGTGTTTTAGGGACAAGACACATTACTGGCTCTTAATAGCAAATGGAAGTTTAAATTGGCTACTGGAAAGCCTTTTGCTGGAACATTGCTTGAATTTTCACTTCTGTTTGCTTTGTTTTATTTTTTTTTTCTTCCTTGGTTACTTTCAAAGAGAATAGAGTGTAAGGAAAGAGTAAGGATTACAGTTTAAGTGTAGTTTAGCAACACATCTATGTTATGTATGAAAATTCTGTTTAACTTCAGAAATGATATATTAAGCTGTCTAGACACTCTGCTCTTAGTTCAAAATTTTAAGTACTCTTCTTCTCCAGCTCCCCAATAATGGAAATAAAATTAAATATCACCTTATTTTTAGTTACTGGATTTAAGAATGAGATTTTAGCTGTAATAGGAACTGCAGCTAGCTGTGCTGTATCCATCCTGGACTAAGAGATTTGAGAAGGAAGCTTTGCCAGCTGGAACGTGCATCAGTGTTATCTGCATGTGTGTTGTAACAGATGTTGAGCAGAGACTACTTGTCAGAGGTACCTTGTAGGAACTTTTAAAAATGCCTGTTTGTTTCAGTACATTTTTCTTGCATCACTAACTTTTTCCATAAAGTCAACCACAAACTGCATTATTGGGGACTCCAGCCGAAACTTGTGGTGAATAGGAAATAGATTAAACACAGGTTTTCCCTTTTCTCAGGCTGCCAACAGTGATGTCAGTAGCTTTAATGATCCTTACCTCAGCTCGCTGCTGTCCTCGCACTCTCTATTAAAACACTTGTCTTCTGCAGTGTTTTGTGTGTTGTTAAGGAAATGCTGATGGCTGGAGGTATCCAGCCGATTACTTCATTTCCAAATAAGGTTCTTTAACCTTAAAGCGCACTGCAATAGCTCACTGAAGAGAGAGAAGATTTAGATTGTTTTGTCAAAAATTTGGGAAATGCTCTTTTGAAGTCCAGCAAAGAACATTTCTATGCGAAAACTGAGAATAGGGCTTTTGGCTGTGCATGAGGCACAAATAATGGATCCAAGGTTTATAGGCTGAGTGCATTTCCAGTGACCTCAGAGGAGTAGCTTTGCTCTCAGATTGTTTCCTACACATCTTTGTGCATTCAGACAGAGCAGGCACCACTGTACTGCAGCAGTAGTGTGGGTTGTCATTCTCAGTTACTCCATTCATGTTTGATTGAAACAGATTGGTCAGAGGAGTTGGGTATGAAAACCAGTAATTGTATTCAATAGTTTCAGATGGTTCTTAGCAAAGATCCTAGTTGGTTTTTTTTCTTCCTTCCCAAAATTAAAAGAAACAAAAGCTACCAATATATCTTTAGGAAAGGGTGACAGACAGATTTCAGTTGTTGTACTGCTGAAGTCCTGGAGATTTAAGTAAAGGTTGAAACTGTTCCATGCCCCTGTGTCCTGTCATACCTGCAGCTGACATTTGTATGAATTTCAGCCTGTACCAGGTCGTGTCCTACATGATTCTGGCTCATTATCCTGTCTCTGACTCTTGGGTATTTCAGACTTCTGTGATTTTTCACTCTTTTTACATATATGCAGGACAATAATGTACAAGGATTTGGGTTTCTGTAACTGGGTGTTTCTTCAGTTTTCTTTTCTGAGTGAATTCCTCTAAGAGGTGTTTTGTTTTTCCCATAGACTTATTACTCTCTTTATCCCTCTGCTCTTCTGACTTTGGAATCCAGGAATAAATGCCCTCCAGTAGTGGTTGATATGGCTGCTTGGCCATATTGATGGAATTGGTGAGGAATTGGATGGGACAGGCTGTTTTGTTCAATACATGATGTATTTGAGTTTAGCTGACCTGAATACTGCTGAAGAGGTGTAGAACTTTGCCCAGATACTGCAAATCATGTATTATTTATACTCTTAAAATCTCTTAGCAGAATCAAGTCTGGCCATGTAGAAAAGCTGTTTCTTGCATTTGCCCTGTGGGTGCAGAGCAGGTTGGGCCTTTGGGGCCCTGCTGGGGGCACCCAGCTGTTCCTGTGGCCCTGCTGGATGGGAGCTGGGTGTGGAACACCCACCTTGGATATGCGACACACACATCACGCACGCTTTGCTCCTCCATTTAAATGAAGCCATTTCTCCTTTCTTGCTTGTCTTTATTAATAAAGTATGGCATTACTGGCTAATTTTAGGTCAAATGTAGTTGAAAGCTGCACAGCTATGTGAAGCTGTATATAGATATTTGGGTAGGAACATTCCAGTAGATTGCAATGTGAGTGCAGAAGAAAGTTGAAAGTAAATAAGAGATCTGTGAGATAATTCTCCAGGGATTTTTCACAGCATACCACACATCATTTACAGGGATAGGCCTTCCTTTCACTTGAAGGACCACACAAAGTAAATTTTGTTTCTTGTGCAATTAAAGAATATAGGACAGGAGGTCTTTTCAGTTTTTTTCACTTCAACGTGTCTATGGGAAGCCTTCATTTGTACTGAGGAAAATGCACTGTTTACCTGTCTTTTCAGGAGCACAGTTAATATTAAACATACAAATAGACACACTTTTATGTAAAATATGAGTCTTGCTTCAGCAGATCTTAGCAAAACTACTGAAATGTAAATGCTGGTAGTCCTCTAACCCCAGTTAAAAGACAAATTGTATTCATTTCAGTGCTGCCTGGTCCGGTCCCCAGTGGGTCTGGCTGCATGTCAGTGGTGTGCAGAGAGGAGCCAGGGCTGTGGTGTGGGAGGCCCAGGGGTGGTGAGCAGTGGGGGACACCAGGGCCATGTGTGTGGCCAGCCAGTGCCACAGGACCTCAGGAGAAGTGGGAGGCAGCCCTGGTGCCCCAGCGTGTGACCTCAGTTCTGTGTCCCCCAGCAAGGGACCATGCTCCCCATGGGGGCTGGAGCAGCTGCCAGCAGGACACGAGGCCAACCAACCCCAAGTGCATCCTGCTGGACTCCTGATCAGGGCTGGGACTGACAACCTGCCTGCGGAGAAAGGCAGAGTCCAGAGGACTTGCTGACCCAGACTGGTGCACTGTGCACTGGGACAGGGAGGCTGCAGCAGATGAGGAGAACTGGGGGGACAGGGTCAAAGGCAGCTACTGGCATTCATTCCCCACTAAAACTGTGCCTGCATTATTGGGGCTGAAGGACCTTGTTATTCACCCAGCCCTCTCTCAGAGGGAAGCAGAATGTAGATAAATTTATGCACTTTACCAGGATTTTCTAAGTACAATTTTTTTAGAACTTGTATGTCAAATAGGAATGGCGATGCTGCCCCCTGAGTGCCCCATTCCTTGGTCATCCTTCCCAGGCCAGCCGTGGTGTTTGCAGGTGGCCAGGAAGGCCTCTTGTTGGGGCTGGCATGCAGTGGATCTTTCCTGTAGCTGGTAAAAACACCAACAGCAGGCTGGTGTTTGGGGCTTTTCTTTCTCTTGTTACAGGAGCTTGTCAGAGTTAATCAGTATGGACACTTAAATTGTTTCTGCTTAGGTGAATCTCTTGCAAGTTTTAAATGTGTTTCTGACTGCTTTGAATTTCATTGCCAACATCTGTTTTAAAGGCTTTTGGGATTCACATGCTTGAGTACAGTTCAACTGTGTATGCCACAATTTTTCAAGGTGCTAACACTTTCAGTTTGAATGATAACTTTTTAAAGAGAAAAAGAAAAGGAGGGGGAGGGAAATAATTGCAGAAAGGTTTTAAAGTGCTCATGATGCTAATTTTCTCTCTCTTTCAATTTCAGAATGATGACCTACACAACCTCACCAAATCCTTCTTTTAAACTCATGGGTATCAAGACTATAAATGTTTCATGCTATCACAACTAGGACCTCACCTCCTTCTCCTCTTCCTCTGTAAATGGGTACGATGCATCCAGTTCAGTTTGTTTACTTTACACAAACCTCAGGAGTTGTTGACTGAGCTGCACATCCTGTGTTGTGCCAAGCAGAAGCACTGTGACACCTGGACAAGTCTCTCTTCATCCTCTACCATAAGGACTTAGCTGGCCACATGAACTGATGTGCCCACCACTACATCATGGTGAGAATGGGTATTTTACTAGCACATTTACACAACTTCATTTGCTGCTGAAAACCTGTATGACAAATCATCATTGTAAATTATTACATACAAAACTTAATGTTGGTTGAAGAGTATTAAATATTTAACATAGGTTTTGATTTATACATGTACTTTTTTAATTAAAATGTAACTTTTCCTACAGCACATCTTTTTTGATGTGGAACTGAGGTCTACTATATTCTGTTGTAAACAGAGTGGGGAACCTGCTTAAAACAAGGCTTCTAAGAATAGAGTAGGGTACTATTCTTGTTTTAAGATTGTAATTCAGAAAATAATATAATACGAGTCATTGGTCCCTGGGCCTTGATTGTACAGTCATATTTACTGATACTATCAGTTGTAAGATAACCCTGATGCTGAGCTGAATTCTTTCCAAAAGAAAAATAATTTTGTACTCCTTGTAAAATAATAGTCTGTATTAACTGCAATGAAGACAAACATTACTGTACATGGGTATTTACAAGTGTCAACTTGAATTCATCAATTGCACAGGAACTGACAAAAAAAATCAGAAAAAAAGAAATCAAAGTCTTCCATTGTATATATTGTAAAGAAGAAAAACAAAAAAAACCCCAACCAACACAAAGCAAAATGGAAACAACAAAAAAAAAAAGGGTGAACTTTTTAAATTGACGCTTTCCCTGGAATGAAAATGTGGATGTTTGTAAATTCTGGAAATCTCTTTCTATATGTAATAAACTAGATACTGTTTTATCTGCTGTAGTGGGTTTTGGATCTTTTTTATTTTCTTGGTAAGCTGTCTCAAATATCTGGAATTGTCCCACCAGGTTTCTGTGATGTTTCCATGGTTTGTCGTTGAGAATGGCTGTGGACCACCATAGCTGAAGAATGAAGTGAAGTGTAATTAGGTGGAGTAGGGAGTATGCTTCCTTGCATTATTTCACTAAGGCCCTTGTTTCAGTTTTCTGCGAGACTTTTCAGGATACAGCTCTTCTTCCACTGAATTTGGGGGAAGGGTTCACAGCATGTAAAATCACTTGGAAGCCATAGCAAGACTTCAGCATAAAATTCAGAAAGCACGGCTCAGATGATTGTCTGGAAATCAGTGCAAGAGGCACAACAAGGAAGAATTCTGTGACTCTCCTCTGCTTTACACTGATCCTGTGCAGATGAAAATTCTTTTGGGCATAGCATTTGCAGAGTCTTAATTCTTTGGGGGACTGGAAAAATACTGAGATCTCGGATTTTCAAGTAAAATGTTGTTGTAGTGATAATTGAATTTGAAGTCATGTCAGGTCCCTGTTGGTCCCTCCTGCTTCCACGAAGCAACTCCATGGACTAGTACACATTCAAAAGAATTCTTGTTATCAGGAAAAGGCAGGCAGGCACAGCATCAGCTCTCCCTGCAGGAAGGCTGTCAGCCCTCAAAGCAGGAGTTTCTTCCCCTTGAGATGTTTATGATGCCTGGGATTAGGCTGTGGTTAGTGCGGTGTCCACCTCTGACTGCAGTATAGATGAAGGGACCATTGCACAGCTGCTCTTCACCTCTCCTTTTGCTGGAGGCTTACCAGTCCCTTAACTGTGTTGGTATTACTGCACATATAGAATCACTTTGACCCTGTGAAGTCAGAATATTCACTTAAGAAAGGACTTGTAGCTTAAGAATGCTTAAATCATTCTAGATTCACTGGGAACAACTGCAGCAGTGGTGATGCTGGCAGAGTGAGGATGCTGGTGTGTGGGGAGGCTGCAGCCTGAGAGGGATCTGTGCCTGCCCAAGGGAGCTGCCTTGGGAAATCTTGGCCTTTGCTGACAGAGCAGCCTCCCCAAAGGTTCTGATACCAAGCAGTAGCAGACAAGAAGCTTTGCTGCTTTTTTATGTAAGAAGAGGAAAATGGATCTGAAGTAGCTCACCTGTTACCCTTGATGAGCAGTGATGTGGATTTTTCCAAAGAACCTTTAATACCTAAGAAAGCAGCACTTGCTTTAAAAAAAAGGCCACGTGCATCAGACCAGTATTTAAATTTCCAAGTTACCTGTTTTAGTTTTATCTTAAGCCTTCTTTTTTTGTTCTTTTTTTTTTAAATGGGATTTATTTGTTATGAAAGCTTGCATATATTCTGAAGTAAAAACATAAGAACTCACCCCTCAACTCCTTTGCCCAGTCTTCTCCATCTTAGTGAATTAAATTAAATTAAATGCTCACTGTGTTGATTTGGTTGCTAAATATTAGCCTGTTTTGATGTTTTAAGTGCCTTACATAGGAAAGCATTTAATGTCCATTGTGCTTTGCATTGTTCCAGGTAATTTGCAGAATCTGGCAGTTCCTAAAAATCACAAGTTTGCTGGAAGCCACTGTTAAAGTTTAAAAGGCACCAATGAGATCATTTAATGTTGGGAGGAGTATTTCACAGTTATATGCAAATTATGAGCATATTTTGTTTATTAAGCAAAATTAATTCTAGGAATTAATTAGGAAATTGACAGTGTGTAGGAATTGACAGTGACAGTGTAGGAATTGACAGTGGTCATGAGGGATGGCAGGGGGGATAGTGCTGATCTGGTGGCTTTCCATTCATCTTAGTGATAACACACGGGCAGAGAAAGGAGCTTGGTAAAGATGTTAATGTGCATAGGGCTTACGTTAATCATTATTGTTTCCTAAGTAAAATTAAAGATGCCTGTTCAGCAGATGTTTTGAAATGACTTTTGCAACAAAGTGCATTCATAACCAAACCTAAAACTCCTGATTATTGCATAGATTTTTATTCTTATGAATTACAAACTTTAATAAATATATGATTGTAAACTAAACCCTTTTAAATTAAAGCATAAATGCCTCAAAAATATTTGAGCACTCAAAAATACAGTGCTATACTATCTTATCCTTTAATGAATTCTTTTGCACTGTGTGCCACAGAACAGATTGTCATTTCTCTAAGTTTGAAAATGAGCACATGGGATCAGTCCTGGATCAGCTGGTAAAACTCAGATGCTCAGGAGTTTATATGGTTTTTAATTTTTTTTTCAAATGGAAGTTTCTGGTTATTATTTGAATTCCTTTCTGGCAGTATTACTGGCACAGCTTCAGTGTTCAAAAACTCTATACTGAATGCAATTTATTAGTCCTATTGATTGAAAATTAGAGGGGTTGGAAAAACCATTTGAAGCAGTCTCCAGGAGCACAAGGAGCATTTACACCCTTGGGTTTTGGCAAAGATTGCTGTGTTCAAGCTCAGTTTGATTCTGAGTTCATATGTATGTTGTGGAACTTTAAATAAATTTTTGTCCTTCTAGTATTTGATACTCACTATTTAAAATATACCATGTCTTCCATAGTGTTGTTTTGGGGTCTTTTCAGTAAGAGTACAACTTCAGAAAGCAAAAAGAGAGCTCTGGCCATGTTTATAAGCATGTTCTGGTGCTGTAGCCTTAGTTTGTGCATATTTAAGAACCAGGCACTGTGTCCATCTTGCTACCAGCTGACTTTCAGCTGAAGCTGTTTTGGTGCCCTCTGTTTCACTCCGTGTGCCTGAGCGGGTCCCCTCAGCTGTGTTTGAGTTGTGTAACTCGGCCCAGCTGAGCTGCAGCCGGAGCAGCCTGGCGGGGCTTTCTGCAATGACCCCAGTGCTTGGGAGCAGCTTGATTCAACTGCTCCTTCAATCAGTCTGCTGCTTCTGCAGCTTCATCCGCCTAGGCCAGTTCACTCGAAAGAAACAATACTGAAAATGAAGAACCAGTTATTAGATTGAATAAAATGTCTGTTTTCTTGTGAATTATTTGCTGTCAATAAAGTACAATAAAGCTGAAATCTCAGGGGTTTTCTCCTCAGGTTATTGTGGACATGGCTACTGTCCTGCTCAGTTTCATCATTGCAGTGGTAGTGCTTTATTTTTCTGCCTTTTTGAAGATGGACTGAAAGAAGAAATGATGATTTTAATTATCTATCAATTTCCTCTTTCACCTTCAGCATGTGAATTTAAAACAGCAGTTCATTTTTCTTTAAACTTAAGAAATTTGATTAAGGCAGGAGTTTGAGAGCAAAGCAAACCCCAAATTTCTGGCACATCCTGATTCTGCAGTCAGCCCAGCTGGGTACAAGGCAAACTTGTCACTGTATCTTTTGAAGTCAAGGCCAGGTTGGCTTTTGTTTTATAAAAGGCTGATGGAAATAAGGTGAGTTCTAGTTCCTGCGGTTGTGGTCCAAAGCATGCATTTCACCCCATGCAGGGCCAAAAAGTCATTATTTGTCCTTTAAGTTACTAACTTCAGAGAAAAACTTGTCTTCTAACACTGCAGTGGTGTCCCTGAAGTACTGTCTGTGGTTCCACTGCAGTAGGGTTTGGCCATGGTTCCTCCGGAGCAGCCCCAAGGCCTCTGCGCTGCCTCTGGGTGCTTGGCCCTCCTCCTCCTCAGCACTCTCTGTCCTCCCCCCCAGCCGCCCTTTTCCCACAAGGTCTGGCTTTCCTCAGCACCTGGCCGTGATGTGGCTCCCCCTGACAGCCTGTCCTTATCAGCAGAATGGTTTGCGTTAATTCCAGCCTCTTCACGGCGTGCCTGTGACGGTGGGAGTGCAGGCTGCTGGTCGAGTGTCCGTCTCCTTCAGCCACACGGTGTCACGTCAGCGGGATCAGGGAAAGGTAAGCTGAAATTCTCTGTCCTAAATCTGCCTGGAGGCAATTTGCCTGGATTTCTTCCCTTTTAGGCTGTGTGAAGTGGCCTGGTAATCTGTTGGCTCATCACCAGTCTCCCAGTCATGTGGGTACTGCTTAGGGTTGTCATCTGAGGTGAAAGATAAGGAGAAGGGCCTGGACATGGTGACACATGGATGTGAAAGATCAAGACACTTTTGCCTGCTGTGTTATTTTTAAAATTAGAGCTGTTTGGTTTTGCCTCTTTAAAGCATTATATGAATGTGAATATATAATTTGGTATTATTGCATTAGTTTTGTGTGTGCAAAGCAAAACTGATTTTTACCTTCTTCATCAAGGTGTTAGGACGATTAAGTAATGAGTAAGAGTTACTTAACTCCTGTAGTGTTGGGTAACAAAGAAATGCTGGTAAGGAAGCTACGGAAACTGTCCTTGCAGAGCAGTGGTACTGTCCAGCCCTTTTTGTCCCTGCAGATTTCAGTGTCCTCTTCAGTGCTTCCTCTGTTGTATTTAATGCCATCTCGCTCCCTCAGAAAACTCAGTTGCTGCAAAGTTTCCTTCTGTGTTTAGTCCCTTCCACTCCTGAGTTTCATTCCAACTTGCACAGCCAAGGTGTTGTTCTCACCAGAAGATAATCAGTTCAAGCCCGGTCCGCAGTTCTGAACTCTTTTGTAATCTGTTAGTGGAAGTCACGCTTACCCCTGACTCAGGAGGCTGCTGCTATTCACAGTTCAGTGCCCGTTAAAGGTTCATCAAAGTGATCTCTACTAAACAAAGCCCATAAACTAAACACAGAAGCTTAAAGCAGGTGTATCCTTAAATTAAGAATGGCTCTTCAGACACATAAGTGCTTTGGGGAGCCTGTGTTTGTTGTTCCAGCAGTCTCATTGTGAGAGCTGGAGCTCTATGAAATGCAGATCTTCAAAGCTTCCTTGAAGATATGATGCCTGCTATTCTCCCTGTCAAAACAGAAGTCTCTTTTAAGATCACAGTCAGCAAGTTTTCTTCCTCCTAATACCTCTTCCCACGGATGCTTCAAGGAGGGAACTTCCTATTGTTGAGCTCCTCACCTCTTCACCTTACCAGTGAGCTCCTGGTACCTTTCTGAACTTTTCCTTTGCTTTCCTCTTTTCTGTGAAGCACTATTATCACCTGAATGTTCTTTGACTGCCAAACGCTGACTCTGGGTCCAGTGCTGCCTTAGTGGAACAACAAGCCAGCAGAACTTTCTAGAGACATCCTGTGGGCAGCATTGGCCTGAACTTAAATGACCCAAGAACAAGGAAAAGTGTAGAATTCTTAACTTGAAATTGCAATAGTAGGCAGTGGATCCTAAAACCACTGGCTCTTCACTTTTACTGTGAGTAAATGGGCTTGTAGCACAAATATTGAGGGGGAGGGGTTTGGGGAGGGGTAAAGGAGGAGGAAATAAGATTATTTTTCCACATAATAGAATTACTTTGATTTTTAAAGATTTAGTCTTTGGTATCTTCAGCTGGAAATGAAGGCCTGATAAAATACTGGGAGGGTTTTACCTGCTTGAGTGATTTTGTCCCTGACTAGATATGTGGAATGATTTCACTTGAAATAAAAGGTGAACACACTGTTTGTTTGAAGTTTTTTTCAAAACATCATTAAACAAACACAATTCAGAACATGGTTACATGGCAGTAATTACATTACTCAAAAGGCAGAACTTTCCAGTGTGAGATAGCATCCTATTAAACTTACCCTGGCTTTAGAAAAACAGAAACAAGAAACCAGAAGACCAGTGGCTCAGAGAACATGTGACTTTCTTTTGGATGGGATCCCAAATGAACTTGGTGTGCAGATCAGCGTCTCTTTCCCACAGTTTGTGCTGCACACCTTGCTGTCTGGCAGTGCAGTGGAAGTGTTTCCTAATGAAACTTCCATCGCTGTAAAATAATCACATATTCTCGCTAAGCAAATAATGTCGTAACTGTGATGTGGGTTTGTCAGTCCATTTGCTTAACAGCCTTGTTATTTAAGCAGGATGTTTGGCATCTATAAGAGTAATATAAATTGATGCTGAATAGGTGAGATTTTTTGAGAAGAGCTGTGCTCAAGCCTATAAGAATTTAATGGCTTTTGAGGTGTTTTTTCTTTGTTTTCTTGAGGTTCTTTTGCTGCTTATTAGGTTTGTGTGTGCAGAATAGAAGTGACTTTCAGTAGCTTGTCAGGGAAGAATCAATGACTGATTGCATCGTAACAGACATTTGGATAGGTGCTCTCTGATAAATTTGTATTTGATCTTTGTGTAGACACTGCAAGTGTCACTTTCCAGCAAGCAGCAGCTCTTCTAGCTCCAGTGATTGCCAAATGTTATTTTGGGAAGTTACAGGAAGTACGTGCTTAGTTTGAAAATAGTTAAGGCCAATTCTTAAAAAGAGGAGTTAAGCAATCTATGACTTACAATTGACATAGATAACTGTCATTATATTATAATTATTCCCTAAAAATATTTCAGAAGGAAACAAGAAGTGAAACTCAAGGGAAACAATACAAGTTCAATGTGCTTAAATTCTCCCTTTGTCATCTTTGCATATTTTGTTGTTTTCAGTATTTCCACATACTTATTCAAAGCAAACTTTACCCAGCAAACAAGTCATATTGCTCATCCCTAACATTTGCATTCCATGGTTTCTTCTCTGTTGTTCTCAAAGGTTGACAAAGATAAATTTAGATTGACTTTGCTTGGTGTTTTATCCTAATTCCACCCGTAGTGTAGCTGTTTGGTGTCCTTGCAGTACTGTGGTCTCTCTAGGTGTAATAGTGAATTAATTTTCACTTGTTATGAGGGAAAATAATTCAAAAACAAACTTATGAGAACTCTTAAGGCAGTGCCTTCAGAAACAGGTTTTTACCTCCTGTGCTCCTTCACAGGAAATGAAAGGTCAGGAGAGTTAAACAGGAGCGCTGATTTTTCTGCAGGGAAATGCAATGCCTCTGTATGATCATGATTTTAAATTACTTCTCCAGCTTTGTCACTGTCAGAATTAATCAGGGTAATATATGGCAGAGTGAAATGAAAAACACAATAAGGTACCCTGACTTCCTAAGACAAGAAAAGAAAAGCATTAATTTCTGAGAGATGGCTGAATTAACAAGATAATTCTTTACCATATGAAGCAGTCCATAAGACATTAGTGTATTGTTTTGATTTAATGACAATACTTAAAATGAGTCTGCTTAAAGGAATCATAAAGATTCTTTGGGGGGTGAGGGGAAAAAAACTGTGATTCCATGCCAGGTTTTTTGTCTGAAAATGGGGTAAGTGTGAGAGTATGTTGTGCACAGGCTTCCATAAACCAATGTCCTGAGGCACACAGCAAATAAACACATTGAAGGTTGTAATTACTGTTTAGTTGATGCTCTGTTTTAGATCCAGTTTAGAGAGCAGAGAGTAGATGTCACCCTTCCTCCCACCAGCAGAATTTGAAGGAGGTGAAAGCTGGGTGCTAGGCTCAAGCTTGGACACGTGTATATGGAAGGATGCAGACGGGTAAAAACAGACAGCAAGGATTGAGAAAAGCCTAACAAAGCCCACAGCTGCTTTCTGTGCCCAGGAAATGGTGTGATCCAAGTGGAGCTCGGGTGCTGAATTTAACATTGCTCACATGCTTCTGGCCTTACCACGTCTCTGCTAAGCAGTGACCTCCAAGGAGGGCTCAGCCAGGGGTCAGTGCTGCCCTGCCCCTGGAGCAGGAGTGTTTGCAAGGGTGATGCCACTGCCGGGCCCGGGCTGCACCCAGCCCAGCTGGATGGGAAATGTCAGTGCTGATGGTCACTCACCCCTGGCACACCCACTTCAGTGCCACTGTTCAGCTGCACAGTGGTTACAGACCTGAATAAAACAAGTGGGAATTGAGCTGGTGGCAGAGCAGTCAGAACATGTCATGATGAAGTAATTTTCTGCAATCCAAGTGGTCCTCCTTCAGTTTATAATTTATGAATAAGTTCCTAGGAATAAACACAGGACTTGTGTGCTTGAGGCAATTGTTTAAAGCTCCATTTTGCTCTTGTTTCACTGCATTACAAAATCCCCATCACAGATGGTAGTCAGGCCAGAAACAAAGCTTATCATGAAGTGATGCTAATTTGGTTTTTGGTTTTTTTTTTTCTAACACCTGCCCTTAGATTTTTGTAAACGTTTCTTTCTTTATACCTTCTTGGGTACAGAGTATCCCCACCTGCATGGAAAGTCTGCCACTACTACGAGAATGACTTGACCCAGATTTTAAAACAAAAACTGAACCCAGGAGGTTTTCAGCTGTAGGCTTACATTTTCACTGGAACTGAACTTTCCCAAAAGTACACTGGCCTTGATCAAGGTCTGGAACGGGCGAGCTGAGAAGGGAATTCTTGCAACTCAACCCTGACTTTCTGATCCAGCCAGCATAATTATAGTTTAGCTACCGGCCAGTAGCCCTGCTCTGGATAGCATCAAAGCATTCTTGTGAAGCGTTTTGAACTACTCCCAATGACCACTTTTGTGGTCGCTGTGCAGCAGCTTCTGAGCACACCCTGAGCTGCAGCTCCTGCTCCCAGCGGTGTGAATGGCTCAGCTACCAAAGGCTCCCTTGTAAAGGCCCCATAATTTGCCTACTCGGGCATTGTGGCATCCATTGCATAACTGCACTTCAAACGCCGTCTGGAGTCCGTGGCAGCTTCCCAAGCAGGATCTATCGGATCAGATGCATCCGGAACGGGCGCTATCGAAAGCTTGGGTGAACCAATGCCTACAGAAATGTAATTTGTCTTTAATCAATTTTATTGTTAACAGTAAAAGAGGAAATTGTAGATTAAAGCTATAAGAATACAGAAAGGGAAAAATTAATTTGTAGGAAGCTAATTAATTTGTTTTTAAGATGTGTTTTTCCAGTCCTTTGCTGGAGTGCAGCTTGTTGAAGGAAACTGATGTGCTGGAAAGAAAAGTCAGTGTCCCTAGCAGTGCGTTTGTCTGTGCAGAGAGTAGTGCAAATAATTTGCGTTTGTTTCTTCTTTCTTGAAGGACCTAAAATAACACTATCATATAGGTGTGTTCTGATTCAAGACAAAAAGAAGGAAAAAGGGAATTAGGTGAAGTTGTAGAAAATAAGGAAAGGGCAAATGGGGAAAGCATCAGAGTGACTGTGTGTGTGAATATATATGTGTAAAACCAGTAAATGCTCCAACAGCACCAACTGCAGCTTAACCAGAAGTCACTAATTACCCTTGAAAACTCAGTTCTATTTTTATCCCATAACAGTGTTAATATCTGTATTTCATAGGTATTTATTCATTAGTGCATTATGTGATATGATGGGTTTTCTGTGGGCTTTGAGTTATGATTTGATTTCTGTTAAGATGCGCATGTCCTATGGGGTGCGTTTAAAACTGGATGTTCATCCATTAAATGAAATGTGGAACTGTTTGTGTTTCAGAGGATGTTGAATATTCACCCAGGATGCAACAGCCCACCCCTGTGAGGTGGGCTGCAGTTCAACAGTTTCTGTTGGCCAAGGTAACTTTGGAATTGCTTTCCTGCAGGTGAAAGCTCACCTGGACCTCTGCCCATGTGAGAGAGGTCTGTGTATGGTCCTTGCTTCTGTAGCAGACTGCTCAGGAAATGAGATAATCCTCTTCTATTGCTGTTGGATTTGAGGGATGTCTTCTGGGAAAGACAAATACATATAAATCTGTCTACCTGTTTAGATGATATCTGAAGAATGTTTGTGAAATTAAGAGGCCGTATATTTACATTTAACTGTAGTCATTGTGTAATACTTCCTGTTCCATGTGCAGTGAAAGAAATTAAATAATGAAATTTCCTATAGATGTATCTAAGATTAGCTGTCAGTCAGGCTATCCTGATAATGCTGTGAATGCAAGCATTAATTTTCAAATGCTCTCCTTTCCCCAGTTTTCTATCAGCTTGCTGCTGCTATTCTTAACTCCTGAGCAGTCAGTGTTTGGGTTGAGGGAAGATGGAAAATTGGGATTTTGTGTCTGTGTTTCTTATTGAAGACAGCTTAAAGCTGGAGAGGTGAATCTGAGCATCTGTGGGGAAGAACCGTGTGAATAGAAATCAGAACTAAGCACTATGATTTTTTTTTCTATTTATTGTTTTAAAAGAAAGTGAGATTTTTATAAAGTCATTGGAAATTACTTTAATGGCACAGACATAGGAAGTATCTTTATTTGCAGCTTTTGGACTTGGCCTGATTTTCACAAGTGCAAGGCACTGACAGAAGCTTTTACAGTCTTTTACATTGGGCTCTGATGTTATGGCTCGTTTCTGAGAACAAAGCCATTTGCTCCTACTTCTGAAACTAGCTTCTTAAGGTATTCAGGTCTGTAAAAAGTGATTTATATAATTTGCAAATATTGTAAATTGTTTGAAAAAAAAGAGTTGTATTCGAAGGGAAAGCATTGCAATTGTTACAGCACAGTTAAAGAGCAGCAAACCTATTAAGAACACCACAAGGAAAGCATGTTTGCATGAACTGTCATGCATCATTTCAGGACTTAAATATCTTCTTTTTGTTTTATTAACATTTGCAGTGTTTTTTCTGTTTTGTTCTGCTGAAGTGAGATAGTGCTGATAAAGAGACAACTCTCTCTTCCTCCTGCTTGATGTGAACTCTCACCTTTAAGTTAACAATCCACATATTTAAAAGTATGTGTCTGTGCACATACATGTGCATGCACATAAATAACAATTTACAAAGAGAGAGAGGGAGAATGCTGTGACAACTGCCTCAGTAACTTTATGAACTGAAGTGCTGACTGCTCTTCAGAGTTATGATCCTTCTGTTCTAGGTGTGAGCATTGCTGGAGGGTCATATTACTATTCTTTGTGTTGTATGTATTTCCTTGAGTTCTTGCAATAAAAAGAACCCCTGCTTTTACTGTAAGCATTTCTAATTTGTAACAGATCAGCAACCCGGTGTTGTTTCTTTGGCAGGGTGAGGCCATCAAGACCTGTCCTTTATGAGTCTTTCCAGGTGATTTACTAGCTATGACTTTCCCTTCATATCAAACTTGAAGTTTCATCAAAATAATTTGGAATGCACTGGGACCAAATAAATGGCATAGGCTAAAGCATCTGTTTGCCAAGATAACCACACTACAACTTGCCAAACCAAACATTATTGTTAGAAACATGGCTTGACCATAATGCCTATCTCTGAACTGGAGTGGGAATGGTTTCATGGGAAAAAGTTTCCTCAACAATATATGGGCTCATAGAGCCTAGGTTGGAAAAGATACAGCATACTTTAGTTTAAATAAGTTGAAACTGCAGCCAGTACTATGGCTTGTGGCTGATCTTTATTATGTGCTATGTTTTCAAATTCTACTTTTATGCTTTTAAAATGTTATCTCAAAATAATTCCTTTTTTTTTTTAACCTTGCTTCCCTCATTTTTGAGGACTCATTAGAGAAAAAAAACAGTATCCTCAAAGATTCTTCTTTCATTTTGCCTTTGAATTTTGTGACTGTTCTGCCTCAAGGAACACGCAGATGATTCTTGACTTTACAGTGTTTGGGTGCTTTAGCTTGATACACCACTGCAGCATTGGAAGTTAGAAAAATGTAAAGGTTTCATGATGACATTATTGGAAAGGAAGTGGAAGGAGATGCACTGGATGTTGGGCTCACCAACTTTTCAATCAGTACTGGTGGGAGATTCCCAAATTTAGTAGTACCACCTAAGAATGGCTCATTTCTCCGATGTGGCTTAAGGGCTGAGGCTCTGAAAGGCAGTTTCAACACTTTCATAGCCTACCTGAGGTAATACAGTTACATCAGCTGTGGATGGGAACAACAGAGCAGGATAGATTCCTCAGTACCCAAACCTTGCCAGCCCCACAGAGGACAACCAGCACAAGCTGATGGAGCCAGCTGCAAATTTAGCTGGAAAGTCTTTTCCATTGATTTTTGTGCACGGATCACTCAGGTGAGGCAGTGCTGTGAGGACAGTGCAGCAGCAAAGCCACATGAACTGTTCATCCCCCAGGGGCTGGACTGAACCAGAGCAGACGCAGAGCACCAGATTAACAGGATGAAGGGGGATTGAGTAATCAGGGTAAATTCTTTTTCCTGGAAAATTTGGAAAGGTGGCAGTTGTTGCTTCTTGCTCTTTAGCAAGGAGAGCCATGACTGAGCAGCAATGCTGAGATTGTTTCTTGCCTGTACAGAGTTTGCTCCAGTAGGATTTGAAGAGGGAGAGGGGATGATGGAGCACTTGTCTGCTGTGCTTTCAGCTGGCCTTTCCCATTCCCTTAGAAAGCTTTTCTATTGAGGATCATCCAAATATGTGCCATCTTGCCTGGTGAATGTGTCTAGTGTTTCATTTTGACCTTGGTTCAAATTCTCAAGTGGTTTGAGTTTTGTTTTTTTTTTTTTTCCAAGCACCAATGCAGCTCATGTTTTGTTCTTCCCATATTTTCCATCACACTTTGACAAATTTCTACTAATCCTTTCAACCAGCTTTATTGTCACTTGTTTCTATGTTACTGTTTCTCAGCTTGTCATTTAATAACTGAAATACTAGGGCATATAAGAACACGGGAAATGCCATATATCACCCAGTTGTCATGTTTGGAATTGCAGCAGCTCTGTTGCACATGATACAGTTATAAATTAAAATTTTCCATTGACCTGGAGCTTAGAAGGATATTTTCAGTGCAGTATTTACTTAGTTTTGCTGATCTTGATATATTTATACCTATTTATCTTTTATGTATCTATTTGTATTTCTTCTTATGTTCCCATTTCTTATTTCACTTAGCTATTACTAGTAAAAGTCCATTTCTCTGGCATGCCCTTGTCTCCATTGAGGTGGTGTTTGCAACCATTCCTGAGATGGAGTGAAAGTTTTTGATTGTAAATAGATTGGCAAAAAATATACAA
Source organism: Brachypodius melanocephalos (assembly GCA_013398615.1). Classification (NCBI taxonomy): domain Eukaryota; kingdom Metazoa; phylum Chordata; class Aves; order Passeriformes; family Pycnonotidae; genus Brachypodius; species Brachypodius melanocephalos. The sequence goes on from VZSR01000247.1 coordinate 15,363,736, forward strand.
AATCCTGCATGTTCTATCTATGCAAGGAACAAGGAAAGTTGACTTTTCTTAATATTGAAGGAGAAAGGAGAAAATGGTGTCTTTCAAAAAGGGCTGTCTCTGAAATAATTCATGATAATTCAGGTTTTATGAGACCTGTCTTTATAAATTCTAGAATTGATCCATTTGTCTCTTTAAAATTTAACTGCAGTCAAGAGAAAAATTAAAGATTGTGTCGTTTGGATAATGTAGTACAAAACTATTTTTGGTAACTAAAAGAGCTTGTTGAAAGCACTTGCTTTCCACCAGGACTAGCACATCAAAGCCAACATGGGACTTGAATCCAACCCATTTTTGAATCATGACAGGCCCAGGACATCTTTAAGAATGTTGAGATGGCGAATGCTGCCTGATTCTGTTCAGACTTTACAGGTAGGTTCTGCCTTGGCACAAGGCTGTGGAATTCCCGCTGTGTTGGTGTTACTTTGCAGGGACTGTCACGGTCGGTCTGGGAGGGAAGGGCTGCTGCAGGTCCCTCTGGAGAGGCCATTGTCTCCTCGGGATAAAATCAGAGGTATTTCACAAGTGCTTTGAAGCCGAGCCAGCCTCTCTACAGGGCTGTGAAATCTGATACCTCCGCTTTTGAGCTGTTGGGGAAAGTACAAACTGTAGTACTTGTGGAATTCATTCACTGACTTCCAAACTCGAGCCTGGCCTGGGAATGGAGGAAAGAGTTTAAGAAGAAGGCGGAAAAAAAGACTTCAGTAGTATGTGGCAGTTAACTGTCAACTTTGGCATCTTTTCAGATTTGCAGCTTCATGCTTTCTAGAGATAAACTGTGACTTTTCCCTAAGGACTGGAGGATTTCATTTGCCTTCCCACTGAAGCTGCTAGGATTGTATGACTGTAGGAGCTGTGTGAAGTGCAGAACTATCAGCAGGACGACTGCCATGCTCTTAGGCAGTTAATTTAAGGTTACAGAACATTTCTTGCAGCTTCTTCCTATTTACACTGGCTTCTCAGTATTTTCCATTTGTAAAGCAGATCAATCGGGTCCTTCTGGCTGTATTACTATGCCTTGTCCTGTTTCATCTGGGTTTCCCTGAAACCTTTTGCCTCATTAAGAGGTGGATTGAAGATTTTTTGTGGGCTCAGAGCATTCCTGTGCACCCTGTGTGACAAAGGAGCTTGTGTAGAAGGAGAGAAGGAGCAACAAAATCTTCAAAGAGTCAAACTTCGTTACCCCTTTTGCTCTCGGTGGAGCTCAAATGAGAGCAGGCAGCGAGGCCTCTGTGCCGTGTCGCCTGTTGCTTTTGTTTCATTTTGGCAGAGTTGAAGGGAAGCATTCACTTATGTCTCTCATGGTGCTCTCAGGCTTGCCCTGGCTGTGCAGGGCGTGTGGGTTGCAGGTTCTGTCGGGAAAGCAGGAGCCTTTCAGGTGGGGATGGTGCTGTTTTTTTCCTGTTGGGAAAGCAGGATCCTTCCAGGTGGGGATGGTGGTGTTTGCTCTGAACCCAGCGTCCATGGGGTCAGCCAGGCCGGGCTGGAGGCAGCGCTGTTTGCCGGCTGCGAACGCGGATATTCCCTGCAGTTTTTCCCTGCATTTTTTCCCTGCAGTAACCCAATCCCTGGTGCCAGCCCAGGGCCCGCTTGCAGCTGCTCTCAGCTCGCAATCCCAGAAACAGAGCAGGGGGAGACCTGAGCGTGGCTCATTGCACTGAGCGAGGCAGGAAAAGATGACAAAGGGGTGCTCATCCTCGGGATGGGTACGACAGATTGCAGGGACATGTAAGGGAGAGTCGGGAAGCTCAGGCTAAAACTGAACTGCAGCTGCTGAAGAAGGAAGAATAGCAAAAAAATGCTAAAGTAACCAAAGTGGAGGAGAGTAAAGTTTATTGCTTAATATGGAAATAATAGGTCATGTCTTTGATGTCTTTCTCTTTTCAAACACCATAGAAAAGTTGAATTATGACCAGATGCTTAAAGCAGTTAATTTTAACAAAAACAGGACTAAAAAAGAACAGGTCAGGTGTACTTGATAGATAAGAAAGATTATGCAAGTCAGCAGGACTTGATACAATATCCTATAATATGAAAAATTTGCAAATGCTTACTTATCTGCCATTCTCTGTAAGAAATGTGGAGTCACCTGATGATGTCAAGGAGACAAATGCATTACCCATGTTTGAAAATGCAAGGGCAGCTGAGAGGGAAGAAGCCATGGAGAATTTAGAGAACCTTAATGCTTATTTAATATTAAAAATGACTAATGGTATAAAGCATTAGATGATACTTTAAAAATCTTCCTTGTCCATACAAATGTGATAAATAATTATCGTGATGCCAGTCTTTACTTGTGCTTAGTAGATTTGGTAGAATCTTATTGCAAAGACAAGCTGGGACACCATCCCACATGACATTCTTGAAGGCAAACTGGGTTTATTTGGTAAGGTGGGCTCACAACTGACTGAGGCAATTGTGGGTACATGGGTATTTGGGGATTCAGAAAGGGGTAAATGAGGATTTAGAATTTTTCATGTGAAGGTGGCCCAGGGAGGCCATGATGACTTTGCTGCTGGAGTATTTCAAAAAGACTGTAGATATATTGATTTTGCCTCAGAGGTGGGATATGGATGAGATGATTTCCTGTGATTCCTTTTGCTTCTCTGTTCCTGGGACTCTGATGTGAGTCTGACTGGGGAGGTATTAACTTAAGTGCAAATAACTCAAGTTAACGGTGCACTGAAGACACAACCCTCAGCTTAATAGATGTCATTTTAAAACCTGGCTGGGAAAACCTGGTTTCATATGTGGTAATAATGTCCCAAGAGCACATCCCAAGATGATTGGTAGATTTGAGAATGATGTGGGCTGATTGGAGAGATTCCAAAGCGGGAATGATCAAACAAATAGGAAACAAACCTAGAAGGCAGCCTGAAACAATTTGGATTGTGTAGGGAATAAAAGACAGAAGAAAATTTGCAAAAGTCTTCAAATACTGAAAAGGCTGCTGTAAAAAAGAGCAGTATAATGCTTAGAGAGAGTCCAACCCCTGCAGAAGATGGAACATGAATTAATGAACTAAATTGCAGAAGAAAATATCCAAAGAAGGCATTAAAATAAAGGGAAAAAACCACAGAACAACAACCATCCAAATCTGGGATAGCAAGTACTGGAATAGATTATTTGGGTGATTATGAAATCTGTGATGATGTTAAAGGGTGAGTGAAATACCTCTCAGAAAAGACATGGAGATGGTTGTTCTTACTTCAGGACCTTTCAATATTCCTATCTGATTTCTTCAAAGGTCTTTCTTCTCCTGAGAAGGAATGCTTTGCCTTGACAGTTGAGATTAAATGTATTCATTTACTGCTCAAAATAGAATTGCTACTCTCTATTCCTACCAAAACTGTCTGCCTAGCCAGTAGGGAAAGTAGCCAGCCCTGCATCTGAGGTTTTCACCTTTCTGTTCCCTTTTGCCTGTGACAGGGAATCTGTAGGAACTAACCTTTACCCCATGGCAGCTTGTGCATGGGGAGACAGAGATGCTGTTTCTTTGCAGGAGATGCTAGAGCTCTTCACAAATAGGCTGAATACCCAGACATGCCAGTGAGACTGCTGTGTGCACTTCTGTATGCCTTCAAATTGCACTTACACCTGTGTTCATTGCACATTCATTTGAATTTTGTTTCAAGTAAAATCCTCACATAGCTAGAGTTCATGTCTAAGTTGTCTTTGTCCTCTGGTATTAAGCTGGAGAATGTGCTGTAAATTAAAAACAAACCCGGATGCATAAGGCAGCTCCTATTTAGACAGTGTCAGATAGGTTTTCTGAGGCTAGCTCTGTTAAAAAACTACAAACGGATCTGTCATTTCTGTTTAGAAGTTCAGAAGGAAGCAGACAGTTTGGATCAGGCAACAGTCTGCAGTGATGTGTCCAAAACAAGAGCTTTTGTTCCAGGCGGGGCTGATGCAGGCCACCAAATATGCCGAGAATGCGGGGCCGTTTGTGGCGCTGCACAGATACCATCACCGGCAGCTCGGCACCGCATTCCTGCTCACAAACAGCGCTCTGGGATGGAGGAACGGAAACAAGGGAAACCCCCAGCACAAGGCTGCCACTGCCTACATGTACACTAATGTAAAAGATAAAATGATATCTGCTTTTCTCCGAAATCCACCGTTTTCCGGCCCCTCCTCCGAAGAGGCAATTAGCTGTTAAACCTCGCAGGGTCAAACGGTCAAGGTTAGTTACAAGAAGGGGGTTAAGAATTTTTGAGTCAGCTGCTGTGATTTCAGTGAAAAATCTATGAAGTCTGAGTCCTTTACATCAGGAAATGATGTTTCTCCAGCTGACATAATTTCCAAAATCAAGCATAGCCATATATGTGAAAGTTCTGTGTGTAAACATGAACTGGAGGAGTTGTTGCACTCCCTGACTTATGAAAAGGCTCTACCAATTGCTCTGAGCAATTTTCATAGCCATTTCAGTGGTATTTTTGTAATGCCATGACAATTAACTGCTAAGATTGTATTCATACTTTTAAAGTAAAGTGGGGTTTATTTCTTGTTATTAGATGTGAAAATACTGGTTAGAATAACAAAAATAAACAGTGTTCCTAGGGAAAAGATTTATTTTTCTGGAAAATTGTATGGAAATGTACTACATTATTTGGTCATTCAAAGAAGTTTAAATAAGTGGTCTTTTGAATTTTACACGTTCTGTGTAACATTTGAACAGTCAGGACATCGTAGGGGTTGAAGCTTTAGAGAGGCATTGATTGCAATCCACTCCAATAGCTTGTCTGTCTTGAAAACAATTTAAATGAACCATACACCTCATTAATAGCAGCTAAAGGAGCTAAAGAATTAAAAAACCCCAAACCCACAGTGCTCCAAATCTGCCATATGGCACATCTGAACTCTGACATGGCCAGTTTTGGAATTAGCTCCTTTGAGCACCTGGTAGAGTTCATCTTTAGTAAAGCAAATATTTTTCAGCAGCAAGTTTAATTTCACCCCAGGATGTGGGGTGCAGCAGGGAGCTGTTCTTTGCAGGACCATGACTCAGAGAGGTTGCTCAGTGTCAGAATCACCATCTCCTGATATGTAGTGTGCTGCAGGGGAGGCATTTTCATCATACACAGGGGTGAGCCAAAGTAAATCTGCTTGCTGTGGGTAACCCTTAATAAGCCCAGCTGAGCACATCTGGAGAACAGGCCATGAAACACCCTGGCCTTGGCTGGTTAAAAGCTCTTCTCCTGCTTCAGGAGACTGGAGGGGCCCTTGACCAAAGCTGGCATCTCTGATGCTGGAAATCAGAGTGTTAGGAGTCCACATGCCTGGAGGTTACCTGGGTGGATGTAGCAGAAAAAAATGGCTTGGAAAATACTGATTAATCAGTAAAACCAGGCTGCTACTGCAGCCCCATGGGCTGACATCAGTGGTGAGATGGGAAACGAAGCAGATTAAACTCTCTCTGGAAAGATCAGTTGGTGAAGGCAATGATTTGGATGCCAACCTACCAATTAACCCATCTAGAGGAATCACTGTGGAGGATTCCCCCAGCCAATGTTTTGATGAAGTAGTTGAGTGGTATAAAATCACAAATCCAACACAACTGGTATTTTGCTCTCTTTCATTACAACAATTTTTCAATTATGCTTCCATTCATTAAGATCATAATGCAGATTAACAGATTTCCCTGCCTTATTAAAGGGAAACTCTGTGGTGATAGTAAGTAAAAATTTTAGGGAAGAGAGACTATTTATTTTCAGTATCTTTTTTGTCTGTCAATGGCAAGATGGATAATCAAATCTTCTCTGTCTTTTCAGAATGGAGTTTATGTTTATGGGTGGGTCTAGTCAAAGCTAAAAGGAAATTTCACAATGTATTTTTTGTAGAGAAGACTCCCCATGCTAATGAGCAGCCGAATCTGTCTCGGGGAAACAGTTTGTTACTAAAAATAAGTTGCAGCCTAACTAACTAAAATCAGATTGCAGAAACCAAGCTACTCTGATTCCTGATTTCTGCTGCAGGAGGACATGAATCTATTACAAACAGCTCTGATTATTATATATTTTTAAATGTGCCAACTGAGTCCTGTTTGGAAATTAATCCACTTAATGAGCTTCCATCAAATATGCTTACAGCATTCTCCAGAGATTTTCTTCAGACTTTGCAAAGCCAGTGAGGAACCAGTTCATAGTTATGAGGCCAAAAGGAAAAACAGTGCACATGAACTATTTATAGAATATGAAGCAAAATAGTGTGATAAAGGGCAAATGGAAGCTTTCAATGAGAGGCTTTTCATTCCCAGTCACATGATCTTTACATGCAATTTCTTCTTTACTATACAATTTAGCAGGGAAATTACATCACTTGACAGCAGCTTTTTTCTGGTTAGAAAAGAACTCTTCAGTGCTCCTTTACCATTTCTAATACACTCACTTGTGGCTGTTGCTGTTCGAGAGGGTTTGTTTGCAGAAGTTTCTGCAGGGCTGATACTTCCCTGGCAGGTGGAAGCAGAAATGGTGGCCAGAGGTTGCCCTGGGAAGATTTCAGTGTGGAACATGGAAAACCACCCTGCTGCCGAACACAACATGCAGAGTTCTTAGTCATGAGCCCCAGAGGTTTGGGAAAACAGGACAAGGATCCCCCTCCTCTGAAACTCTGACAGTTAGAGGCAGTAGTAGAAGCAAGGGAAGGTAAATCCAACTTTTCTAATTGCTTTTGTGTCCCATCACCCACTGTATGTAAATGTCCTTGTGTTCCTGCCTTTCTGCTCTTAATGCAAAGAGCAAAGGACATTTCTGTCCTGGGAGTTTATCAACTACCTCATTCATTTTGGATATATTTCTTCCAGAGCTGGTTTGTTCAAGTCAAGTATCTGGGCTCCATCTCTGGGGGCTGCCTTTAAGCAATTCTGACCTTGAAAAAAACCCAGCTTGACCTGGGTGCCAGATTGTGACTTAGCCTAACACCATATTCGACTCTTTCAGGAATACAGGAGTTGCCAATTTTTTGACAATTACTAAATTTAGATATTTTACTGCCTAAGTGAGATGACTCCAACAAGGGGAATGGTGCAGAGGAGAAATTGCATGAACTGTGTCCCAGAGGTCCAGGCTGATAAAAATAAATGACTTCTCAGATAGATTTCTTTTTGTTATCTTTCCTTTTTCTTTGTGTCTGTGATGAAGTTTGAGGGAGGCTAAAGAAACTGGATAGTTTATCTCTCAAATATAGAGACTGATGCTGTAATTTCAGAATATTTTCACAGACAGGGTGATTTATGGCAGCAGCCTTTTCTCCTTGGACATTAGCAGCACGTTTGCAATGTGTTCCATATCTGAGCTTCTCACCACTCAGGACATCACCCAAACTCTCTTGTCTCGTCTGTTCCAGATTCCTCCTTAGTGCTGGGAGCTCCTGTGCTTGTGTTACAATATTAATACTTCACAGACTTATTCTGCGTTGTGACAAGTGAATGAGTGGATAAAATGCCGAGGCTTTAGCAGCAGTGGTGCTGTATGGGAGCTGAGTGATGCAGCTGGGGAGCAAGGACCAATGAACGTGGTACATTTATCTGTAGTCACAAAAGTCAGTCCCTCAGACAATTTTACAGATTTACTAATGGAAACAAGGCTTTTTAGAGAAGCTTCTTCAGGCCCTTACAAAGATGTGAATGTACTCCAGAACCCTGATGAATGATAAGCAGAAACACTGAAAGACAAATTTCCACTGCTGCTTCTCAGACACATGAACTCCTTCAGAAGTCAGGAGTTACCCTGAATTTAAAGAAATCAATGTTGGCTTCCTCCCAGGATGTAAACTCTTTTAAGAGCTCTGTTTTATGTGTCTGTGTCTATGTGTGTATATACATATATAAAGTTGTTTTCAAATACCCAGTGGAAATTTAATAGAGTTGCAGGAACAGCAGAATGGAGGAGAACTAAGTCTGTATCCAGCACATAACCCAAACAATGCTGCTGAATTGATCTCCAAGAGGAAGGCAGGGCAGCAATGCAAAACTAGAGCTGAAAGGTTTGGGGCTGCTCAGTCCTTTTGAACAGCGAGAAAAAATCCCCACCTTCTCTCCTCCCCTAATGTTCTTGCTGGACAATAGAAGCAGCCTAAAAATTAAACCAAGCAAAACTGTAAGAAAAAAAGATATTGGAAAGAGTGGAGAAAAAAAAAGTTATTTTCAGCAATGTATTCTGTGCAAGATTTACTTTGCTGGGCAAGAATTAAAATGGCAATTTTGAGCCATCATGGCTCATTGAAGTTTTTCAGAGATGTGGTGCTCCCATTCCCTCTACACCTGGAATTTCCTGGTGAGACTGGCAGTGTCTCTGGATGACACTGCCTTCCCATCCAACAGCTGCACAGGGGGGAGGCAGAGGAGTGAGGAGGTGATGTCACCCTGCTCTGTGAGCTGGAGAGTGTCCTCTCTCTGTCACACCCTGTGCAGAAGCATTAGGGTCCAGGCAGCACAGCTGCAAGGGGAGGTGACAGGAGTGCTAGAGCAGGGCTTTGGAGCTGCCTGAGACTGGCTTTGCTTCCCCCAAGTGTTTCTGGGTGCTTTATGAGGCCTCAGCTCATCTGTTCCTGGCTACTGTGGCATCACTGAAATTTCTTCACCTGTAGTCACTTGTGTGTGAAGCCAGCACAGGTCTCTCTCCCTGAGCTAGACTGTGACCAGAGCTACAGTCAGCAGATTTTAGACTGGAAACCAAGACAAACCTCACATGCAAGTTCCCTTACCAAGCACCTGAGGTGAGGGTGAGTCCTAGAGAAGGGCTTTAAAACCGTGGTGTTGGAGCACAACTGGACACAAATCTGCACTGCCTGTCCCAGCCTGAGGCTCAGCCCCTGTAAGTGAGAAACAGGCTGATCCCATTCATTACTATCACCTCAAATATAAACCTGCTGAAACAGAGAGTCCTTCTCAAAGCCATCCCATACTCTATGTGCTAACAAACAAGACTGTGCTTGTAAAAGAACACCATGAAGTGGCAGAGTGTTTTTTTTTTGTGTGTTTTTTTTGTTTTTGTTTTTTGTTTGTTTGTTTGTTTGTTTGTTTGTTTTTAAAAAAAGAGAAAAAAGCTGATCAAGAGGCACAAGAGACACAGGAGAGTGGCTTAAGGCTATTCAGATCACAAGACTTTTTGACGAAGAGAATATGCAGCTGGCTGCATATGCTATTCCAGAAAAATAAACACCACTTGTAAATATCTCGCCCTCTTGCCATCTCTGAAGAATTTCTGCCAGCTGATGTAAGTAGCTGAGGAAGAGGTTGGAAAGCTGTCACTCCAAGGCTGCCACCCTTGTGTGTTGGCAGGGTGAAATGAGTAGCCTGCAAAATCTGGGGCAGGCAGGCAAAGATAAGCAGAAGGGACTGTCCCACTCCTTTTGCTGGATCAGGAGTTGTGAGCCTGGCATTCTGCTGAAGCACACAGGAGAGGAGTATGCACTGCAATTTACACCAAAGACCTGAAGGGTGAACATTACTGGGCACAGGCCTGTTTTAAGGAGTTGCTGAAATGATCTCAAAAAGTATGGGACTACATCACATGCCCTTGTGTGCTCTCAGCTGTCTAAAACTGGCTTTTATCCTGCCTCTCCAGATGCAGGGAGGTCCTTTGGCATGGATGGGATCCTCTGGCACAGCTGAGGGGGGCTGAGTACCAGGCAGAGCAGGGGCTTGGCTGGAAGGGCACCCAGGCACAGACAGTGAGCTGAGTTTTCAGCCCTAGGAACTCTGCACGTGCTATGAAGTGAAGCAGAGACCTTACTCAGAGAGACTTCTGGCATAAAGGCAGCATTGAAGCAAGATCTCCAATGTTTTGAAGGAAGCATTGATTTGTGAAGTATCATGTAAACTGATAGGTCTCCTTCCTGAAGAGTGGCTTCAGAAAAAAACATTGTGCCTTTTATATATTTCTCTTTTCTTTGCTGTTAGTTAATCTCTATACAGTTACAGAGACTACAGGAAGAAGTTTTTATTTTGGTATAAGAATTCATCTCCTTCTGCCCATCTTTCCTCATATGAAGTCAGTGAAGTGAAAGTTCAGGTAGTATCTGGGTGTGCCCACTCAATTTCAAGAGTAAAAGTTTCCAAAATATACCAGGATTACTGGCTTTGGACTCCAGCACATATGATTTTGATACAGCATGTCTGATTCCCTGCATTGTTACCTCCTATTTCAGCATTTTACTTACACTGCAATAAGGTTAAATGAAGTTTATTATGAGTCATACATGAGCATATATGCAGGTCTGTATGTACAAAGAAACAGGGAGAAGGGAAATACACAAGGATATTTAGAGTGCTTAGTATCTATATATTTACATAACAAAATCCAGCCTATTCTGTTTCCATTTTTACACAGACTTGTCTGATTACTTAATCCAAAGCCACATCCTCCACTTGATGGCTGCCAAAGCAAGCCACAGGCGAGAGGTGAGCTGAGTTGTGTTTGGTAAGTCCCTATGCAAGTTGTTCTTTCTTTTTTTCTTTCTGTACTGTGTTTTTTTTCACTTGCTCTTCTTTCTTTTTCCCCCCCTGCTTTTGCCTTTTTCTTCTTCTTTTTTTTTTTTTAATTGTCATCATTTTACATATGATCCTCTTGGTTTGGGATATTCTTTACCTATGTGTTTACATTGCACCCAATCACATTGGGCTGTGATCCCAAATTTGGGTCTGTGTGCTACTGGAATATAAATAATAATGTCTTGTTGCTTTGGTATGCAGTCAGGTTGGAATCTGCAACTCTACTCTGCTTGTGGGCACTACCCATTGCAAGACTGCTCGCTTAATTTCTGCCTGAAAGTGATACTATGTACAGTAAAAATACCCTCAGCACAGCAAAATAATGAACAGCAGCAGCAGAGAAAAAAAAATCAGCTGTGCCAATGGTGAAAACATTTTCTTTCAGGAGTGAAATTGTGCTATAAGTACTTGTTGGTTTGTTAGAGATCTTGAGATGTGTAAATATAACTGATCCCATCTAGGTTATCATTAAGGGAGTTTATTGGTGAATCTGAGCTTAAAAAGCCCCTAAAGCTCAAAGCATAAGGGAAAACAGGTGATTTCCCAGAGCCTTGGAAGTTATGCTACAATTCCTTCCCTTTGGGCTTAATAATATACTAAAGTTGGTATGTTATAGCTATGGTAACATTTATAATAAGAAAATATGCAAATACAGCAGCAACATAATTTTTCCAGACTGCTTAGCAAGTAAATGGTTGTGTACAGAATAGCCTTCAATCCTGTGAGCATCTTTCTGTCAGAGGCAGTTCCTGTTATTTATGATAGCAATAAAACTACTGATTATTATTGGACAAATTTCTCAGACATGAAAAAAAACTTCAGACATTTTACTTCCAAATCTTTCAGGATGTAACAAAAGGTTTGAGGTTTCCAAAGTTTAGTCCCTGAGGATAAACAAATAAAGTTGTAAAGAGCACACCTTGCTAATATGATTGTTCCTTATTAGCATAATAGTTTTCAAATAAACAACCTGCTAATGTCTATAATAAGCAATTACTCTATGATGAAAACTGCAAATGGAGCCCACTGGTGGGTAACAGATAACAGTAAAATCTGTCAATAAAACAAATATTGTTCTGCCTGAACAGCTCTCTTCTTCACTCCAAGAGAAGAACAGAGCTGCGTGGGTATTTTTATAGGCTGGTGGTTGACAGCCAGATATGTAACAGCACTGCTCCTCTGATGCTTTGATGTGATGTTACATGGAGTCTTTATTCGTTACAGTGTTAGTGTTACAACAAAATAAGGCAGAGATCTTCACTTATTTGGAGCTACTCACTCTTGAGTCCAATAAAACCACAGTAGGATGAACGTTTGCCCAGGAATAGGGATTTGACAGATTAATAGAGTTTGCTTTCTTTCATAAAAGGAAAATGATAATTAAAAATTTGAAGTCCATCCTATCTCTGAAACATGTAAATGAATGGAAGTAGCATCTCAGCACTCTTTTCTTCTTGCTATTCTAAATCGTTTGCAGTGGCGAAAAGGTGTTAAATGCATGCAATAATCTCACTTTCCCAAACATTGAAAAATGTGGAAAAAAAAAAATTTTCAAGCGTGCTTGACAAACTATTTTCAAAACATTTGCAGTGCAATTTACATACTTGCCTAGTTGCTCTACCATTGATTACAAAGCTGTGTTGGTGCTTGCTTTGGTCCCTGTACTTCTGCACTCATTTTTCCAAAATAATTTTGCATTTAGTTTTCAAGAAATAAGGATATATGGAATATGAGAAAATCACAAATCCCCAAGCCTTGTCCTTTCCAAATTCCATGGTGAGTGTGAAGGTTTTATTTTATATATAGCTTTGTAGAAACGGGATCATTTGAAGAAAAATCTTGAGCAATTCTTATCTTTATTCCATTCTGGACTGACATCATGGGATGAAAACGCAAGGAATGTACAGTAAAGCCTGGTGTGGGAAGAAGATCTTGACAGAGGGGTGATTAATGGTGTCTGAAAGAGGGAAAACAGTTAGGAAAGAAATACAGCCCATGAGGCAGAAACTGAAGAAACCATCACAGGTGCAGACTGTAAACAGCCCCCAGAGGGAAGAATATTGGTCTTTTAAAGGTGGACTCTGTAAACAAACAGACGAGGCATAGGAAATATGCTTCCATATAAATTTTTATGGTACAAATAAGTACATGGAGCACATAAGCACTGTAAGTGTTTATAAACTCAGAGAACATCCATGTTGCAGTAAAGCTGCACAAATAGTACCATGGTGTAAATTTATATAGCGTGAGGCAGATGTGTGGTCTGATGGCTCAGTTTGTTTTTTTGACTTTAGCAAATGACATGATTTCTGTGTCTCTGGTTTTGTTTTGTTCCATTTAGCTGCTCTCAGCTACATAATTGTTCTTTCAGCCTGTAAATATTATGGTCAACCTCCAGCAAAGTTTAGATGAGGCCGATCAAATGTAAACAAGTGTGTCTGCACCAATGATGTGAGTAAGTAAAGTCAGCTCTTGTGATGTTTCCTCCCCCTTTTCTTACTCCCCTGGGACTGTGAGAGCTTTGTGAAGCCTGCTGTGGTACTGCACAGCCTGGGGTTCAGTTTAACTGCCCGGCTGGGATTTTTTTTTTTTTTCCTGGCTCTTTGGTGTTGAATTTATCCAGTGAAATGGGCATAATGGACCAGGATCACCTTTGGAGAGCATCCTCACCTCTGTCCTTGCTTCTGCTCCTGCCCTAGGGGTGGCTGCCTGCAATCTGAGCACAAAATTAATACAGGTGTGAGGTGCAGTGCAGGGGCCCAGAGGGCTGAGGGTGGGCAGAGACTGCTGAGGAGCTGGAGGCTGATGCAGAGCTGCGGCATAGAGGGGTGGCAGTGCTGCTGGACCATGCTATCAGACCCTCTGTGCTGTTTCCCAGCAGGGCTCAGTGCCCACACTGCTGTGCCTGCAGCAGGTGACAGCCAGCAGCACAGGGCTCTGCCCTGGTGGCTCTGGCAGATCTGTTACTGTGCCAGGGCCCCAGCTGCTGCAGTCACCAAACCCTCTGGTGAAAGCCTTTGCATTAAAAAGGTGCACAGGGAATAATCTTTACCCTTGAATGTCATCTTTAGGGTTTCATCCACGTTGCTCTGCTGTCACTGTGCAGCCCCAAACCTGCAGGACCTACTGACAATACAGAGAATGCATCCCATGGGCTTTCTGCTGCAAACACGAGCAAGGAGGGGGCTTTTCCCTGCATGCAGCCTCCTCCCCTTGCTTTGCAGCTGTTGTGCACTGACCACGGGCCCTCCCTGCTCCCCTGCATCCAATCTTTACCTGTCTCCCACCCCAGTTTTGTGTCTCCAAGTGCCCAAATCCTGCTGTAGCTTTCTGCAGCTGTAGCAGTTCAACACTACTGGCAGCCTGACATTCCACACCTCATGCTCCCATAAGCAGTGAACTGTTGGGTCACAATTTTTGGTTAGATATGAATTAACCTTTAAGGAAAAAACCCACCAAAGTAATGACTGCAATGCTATTGATCTCCTGGGAACGGAGCCTGGGAGGTGTCTGACATTTTACATTGTTATCTATGGGAGAGGAAGGAGCTGGGCTGTTTTTTCCCACAAGAAATGTATCTATTTTTGAGAGCAAAGTACTTTCTTTGCCATGAGACCCAAAACAGTTTTCATTCACTGACTCACAGTCTCTGGAGGCTTTTTCCCTGAGCTTAGGAGGCAAATGCTTAGTGGTTTGCAGATGGAAAAGTGACAGCCCAATTAGCTAAAACTGTTAATTTAAAGGTAAATATGTTACCTGTTTACAGCTATCTTGGCTTTGAGAACCAGTCTCCACCAGCCTCATTCCTCTGTTTTTACATACAGAGTTGCTGCAGATTTGGTCATAGTAACTGTTGGGTGAGAATCTGAAAGCAATGTATCAGCAGCATATGATTTATTCTGTGGTTCTTGAGCAGAAAGCCAGAATATGATTTCATGCTTTCCTATTTCTCTTTTTGTCTTCTTATGGTATGAAAATCATTATTAGTTATTTGCTATTAAATTTTTCCAATAGCCTATTTGCTTAATTAAGCAAATGGATGAATACTTATTGATGAATCTTTTCCATCCCAAGAGACAATCTCACCAAGACCTAGGCAGAAACTACAGGAAATGTATTTGGACAATGTTCATGTTGTATCTGTTCTTGTGGTGTATGGCAGAGCCAGAATGGGTCAGCATGGCAGCTCACGGCCTCACATTGATCCACAGGATGCTTCCATGTGTGTTTATTCTTTGAACCATGAGGAATGTCTGTAGTAGCATTCATGGTCCAAACAGCTGAAAACTCTCTGCTGCATCTGCAGGGTCTGAGGGTGGATCCACACCTGCCTTGTCCACATAGAAGGACAGGACTTGGTGGCAAATGTACTCTGGGATCTGCCAGTGTCCACACAAGCTGGAAGGTTTGGCAGGTATGGGACCCTGCCAGTTGGGACCAGACATCTAAACATGTTTTTCTGTTTCATTCAGAGATTGCATAGGCACTGTTTAACCTTTAGACAAAGCATTTCAAATAAGATGCTTTTACCAAAGGAATAAAATATCAAGGAAAGGGATATAACAATATTTAGAATTCTTCCACATGGCAAAATCTGTGCAAAGAACTTCAGAAGAGTTACTACCAAATGTGCCCAGTAACATTTCTTAATATTTGTAGTTGTTCTTAAATTGATATACCTAATCAACTCCTTAAACTATGCTCCAGGCATAGTGAAATGGAAAGAAATATTAAAAAAAATTGCCTGAAGGGCTGAAGTCTCTTGGTATTTATGGTAAATGCACTGCTTTGCTCTTGTTAAGAGCTTTCATTAGTTTGAATTGTCTGTCTTAATGCAGCTTGTAAATTGCTGACAGTAAAGGAGATTCCAAAATGGCATGTGTTACCATGGAATACTTTTACTATTAATATATAATAAAGAGGTAACCTTCATATACCCTGAATTCAAAAAGCAACTTCAGATCTCTTATTTAGAAGATGATACCTTAATTGAGCTCACCTGAGAGATCACCAGGTAAAGTTCATGTGATGTTTTTGCTTAAGATGTCTCTGTCAGGTGCAGTTGGTTGTTTTGAAAAACATAGCAAAGAATTTCAGTGCAGTGAAACCATTTACTCCCTGTTCATCACAGGTGATGTTTTCTGTTGGCTTTCTGGACCTTGGTGTGACAGAGGCTGTGCCACAGTAGGGTAGAGGGTCCATGAGCTTCTGTATCTCGAGGCACAGAGGCAACAGAGTTAAGGACAACATGCTGGAGTGGGACCCTGGCTGGGTTGTAATCTACCTTATCAAACAACTGAGAGCTCCTTGCACCACATTTTTGACACTGTGGGCAGGCTGGGGACATACAATGCACCGAAAGTGTAGTCAGGACTGGCAGTCAGTACTTTGTGTCTTTAGAGAAGGATTCCATTTTGTAAAGTACCTGCTGCAGCTGATTTTGTGCTTTTTCCTCTTATCCTTTTCAATCAGCTTCATGTGCAGAATGCCTGCTCAAAATCCTTCTTAGTGATGTTTCATGGTCTCTTTTTTCCATTATTTGACAATTACTAAAAGGAGATCTTGTAAGTGATGCAGCATTAAGAGCAGATCTTAGAATAATCAGTAGTTTCAGCAGCTCTTTCTATTCTCCCTGGTTTTGTGGCTTGTTATAAAAGTGTCAATCTCTCACTGCTATCTAACAAACAAACTTCTGCCCTGGATCTATTTCCTCTTGGGCTGTTTGCCAGGAATAACAAATTAAACTCCAGCTCTCAGTTTAAGAAGTTTCACTTCACTGAGTAGAGTTCAAGTACAGTCTATTATCCTGACTAAGTGATAGAGGAGCCCTTTGATGTTTGCTTCTTGAGTGGTTTATACAAGCCAGGGCTTCCTGTAGGAAAAAGAGCTGCAGCTGAAGGAAATACTTGATTGATCAGGTAACCTCTTTCCTCTCACTCTTTCTTGAGAGTGTCTGAGTGCCCAATAACAGAATCATGCAGAGACAAAGAGAGATCTGGTATAGTCTCCACCAGAAGAAGTCACACAGTTTGATAATGTTTCTCCATTTTTCAGGTGAGAGGGACCAGTCCTGGTTCTTGCACCTCCCTGTTCCCCACTACTTTCCCACATCAGCTCTGGTGGTCCAGCATGGCTTGTTCAACCTACTTAATTTGTAAGACTTTACAGTTGAAAGTAAGTGTTCTGCCATGCCCATGAGCTGAATGGAATAATCAGTAGTACTGAAGGGATGGGGTTGCACAAGTGGCATCTGGAGCAGGAGGCACAGGGGAGAGAGGAATAAAATCATGTAGGAACAGAAATCCTCCATCTACACCTGTTAGGCAGCAGCTCAGCCTGGCTGTGTCACTGAGCCATGCACTCAGGCCTCCTCTGACCTTCAGCTGGGTGCCACTCTGAACTCTTCTGGAAGATGCTGGTTTTCTTCCTTGATTGCCAGGGGCTCTGTTCATTTTATTACATAAAATGGTTCAGTGGTGTATTTTTTTTCTCTATAAGAAGGTACAATGATGCTCTCCTCCCAGTAATTCTGGCCTGGAAGTTTGAGCTAAAAGCAGAAGTTGGCTAGAATATATAGAGGAAAAACAGGGAATGTGCAATGCAATGTGGTCATAGCATAGGGGTCAGCTAAGAACAAAAAGGAAAGAGGTATTAGCAAACCTTGCATTGTCTGAGTTGTTTCAACACACCCACTGTTCTGTGGCCAGTGGTAGTGAACTGCTGTGCTTCATTTCTGAATCTGAGTATTTAAAAACTCCCTTTGTTAGCTTGTCACTCACAGATAATTGGGGTAATTTTTTCTGTGCCCATAAATGTTCAGGACAACTTTGCTTCTCCCTGGTTCTTTAGAGGCGTGGCCACAACATGTGGTGGGTGCACCATTGATTTCCTGTTCACCTTCGAGCACCTGGGCACAGAAGTGACTTGTAGAGCTCTTGCCTCTAACCAAGGGGGCAGCTGAAGAGCTCGTGAGCAGCACTGTGGTGCCACAAGTAGCTGTGCTAAAAGTTCAGTATTACAGGGGAGGTCTTGCTCCCCTTCTTAGCTCCTGGCCTTGCATTTCTGCTGCTTTCCTTGACTTGGGCGTGTTGGGTGCCTGTCAGATGGCTACTGAGCGGATTCAACTCACTAACCCAAAAGAAAATCACGTCCATGTAACATTGTCACCGTTGGCTGGAAGGAGAGGATGAGAAGATTTGGAGGAAAACAGCTTTTATTTTGCAATTAGATGTTGCAATACCTGTGGATATTGCATGTTCCACAGTGTTGCAAGAGTCCCTTGAGCAGAACTCATCGAATTTGGTTTGTAAAAGCTTGTCTAAAGTATTGGAAGTTGTGAAATTACCCATTATTCAGTGCATGCAAAGCAATCCTGTAATATTTTATTACAGGATGTTTTAAGTTGTGTAGAAGCAGCTTTTGCTTCAGCTATAGCTTTCCTTTCAGCTATATCCATGCCTGAAACACTTTTAATCCCAATCACCCAGACTCCTGAGCTCCTTTGTTACACAGAGAAGCACTTTGGTAAGGTCTAATTACCTGTAGAAATGCACGTGTTGGAGACCTCAGTGTTTCCTTGCTTTGGAGCCTGATGTAACAGGCGGTTCCAGAGTACCCTCTGGATGACTGAATGAAGCTGGGAATTGTCCTTTTCCCACAAATTATTTGCTGTTGCTATCCACCTTTCAAGATCTCAACTCCCATCACAGAGAACTCTGGAAACCTTTTTGTGTGTAGCCCCAGGAGTCTGTCCCGTATAATGGACACTGATGTTTTCCAATCAGCAATGTTATTTTTAAGCTCTGCCCTGTCACGTTATCTTATTGCTTCACAGACCCCGTGACTGCTTGTGCCTGCAGACAAATGTAGCTCAGGCCAGAGGGAGAGCAGTTCTTCCTTTTTGGCCTGCCCCCTCCCCTCTTACATCCCAGAGGTCTATTTCTATCTGGGAGTGGAGGCTGGGAGGCCAGTTGTCTATATGTGACTTTATGTGAGAGTGCCTCTGTGAATCCAGGCAGCCTGGCTGCCTTCTCTGAATCTCTCCTGTAACCCTCGGTGCTTCTTCTTCCCCCAATGAGACTTTTGCTGCTAAACAGCTGTAAGTTTTCTTGGGAATCATTTCCAAAGCGGTTATAATTTTTCTGTTGTACACCCAAAATGTGTACATCTTTTTAAAGAAACCAAAATGTTTCTTTGAAACCCTCCTCTTCCTGCCTTCCCATAGAAATACTGCTCATCAGCTAGTTCAATATTTGTGCATTCCTTTTCTTGTCCTAGAGCTCAATGCTACTCTTTCTCAGTCTGAGGATGGATAAAGGATGGTCCCTCACTAAATGGAAGCATATTTTTCCTCTCAAGGGGCTTTCTTTTATCTAAGTTGATTCTTGAAGAAAGACAAAAATGTCAAAAAGAGAGATGTGAGCTGAAGCAATTTGTTTGTCTGCCTGCAGGCTCACCATTACATCAAAGTCCAGTGGAGTTGTGTGGTCAGATTGTCAGGTGTGTGTCCTGAGTGTGAGGAAATGAAGTTTACAGTGACTGCAAAGGGATAAACTTTTAGAAAAATTGAATTGGGCAAATCTCAGTCACCTTCCTCTTGGTTACACCCATTAAAAGACATGTTCTTACTTTCTCATGAACTCTCTTCTGGATGCAGCATTAGAATGAGCTCCATTATGCTCATCCCATGCAGGTAGCAAATCCTCTGGAGAAAGCAAGTGATAAAATTCTGCTGTCTTTGCCAAGAGTCTCATTTTTGCATTCAACGAAACACATTCCAAGGTGAGTGTAAAACAGAGTTCCTCAGTTGTAGAAAATTTTATTGCTGGTGGTTTTTAATTAGGTTTTGAATTTCAGTTTTTAGAATCATCAGCTTCGAAGTGGCAATCCAGGCTGGGTCCAGATTCTGATCTGCAGAAAATTTGGAACAAGGTGTCTCAAATAAACTGCATTTTCTTGGAATAATTTTTCACGATTTGAAATGTCTAATACTTCATACTGTTGATCAATTGGATTTGTTGTGCAGAAGAGCCAGACTCTGTCCTAGCTGCCCCAAACCCTCAGATTGTCCCTGGGTGTGCCCATGGAGACACAAGAACAAGCACCTCAGCATCCCCTCCAGAAAGCCACCTCCATGCAGGCTGTGGTATCTCCCCTTGCAGCTGCAAGGCTGGAACTGCAGCTTCTGTGACTGACTGCAGCTCTGATGGTAAACACTAACTATTTGCACTGAGAGACAAAGCAGCCCTATGGCAATAGGACTCCTAACTGCCAGCATTTCTTGCCTGCCAATTTACTTCCCTAGTAACTGGGATAAGGCCTTAGGGGGAAAAAACCATGACAACGAACATGGCAAAATATGAAGCCCCTTTTCTTTAGTAGCAACTGCTCTCTTCCCAAAGCTGGCAGTGAGGGAGAAGATATGAAGAGAGCCTGAAGCTCCTTTTTACCCACTGTGTATCTTTGTGATTGATTTCTTCCTCTAGCAAAGGACACGTAAGAAATTCCTGCTCCAACAGACTGTTCCTGTCACAGGGTTTTGAGCTGGCATGTCACAGAGCCAGGACACCCTGCCCTACAAGCAGCTGCACCTGTGTCCCTGGCATGCTGAGCTGCTGGTGGAGTAGCCATGAGCATGAAGCCACACTCACAGCACACCTTGGGCAGCCAGTGCAGCCCAAAGGGTAGGGATCCTTCCCACCTGTTGGCCAGACAGAACCACATGTGCTGTGTTGCTCTTGATCATTGTTTATGCAGGTGATTGCAGTTGGAATGCTGAGTGTCGGATGCTTCTCTTTATTGAGAGGAAAGAAGATTGTGGCATAATCATTTGATTGAAAAATATGCAAGGAAGGAGAGAGGGCAGAGAAGCAAAGCCTTGACATCTCTCCAGCAAGAATGCAAGAGGAAAGGTGATGATGGGTCCTTTTTAGGACAGCTTTGCTGCTTCCTTATTAGTCACTTTCATTCAGCTGGAGGCCTTGTGTTGTCTTTTGCCCAGCTCAAGAATAGCCAAAGCCTCGCCCACAGAAATTGTAGGAGTCACAAGTCCATGTCCATTGAGTTCAGCTTTGGGAACTTCTGTTCCAGAAGGCTCAGTGTGCCTCTCTCTGTACGTGCTACTGGTAAAGGCATTCATTGCAAATTGGTTTTGAGGCTTTTTGGCTTTCGCTTTTGTGGTAAAATACCCCTCCTAAAACTTTGGGGAAAGGATGAGAGAAGAGGAAAACCACATACAACTGACATTTTTATATCATTATTGAACTATTCTGATGAGAGAGAATCCTGGAAGTATTTTAGTGATTTGAAACATTTCCATTTCTTTGGAAATGTCTGTGCAGAAGCGGATTCTGGGATTTTGGCTGGCATTTCCCAGCAGCTGTTGCCAGCTTTCCTACAGGTCTGCTACAAAGTGCACAGACTCTGGTGTGCTGTGAGACTGTGTGTTCTGTATGTTTTGTCTCTGTGACAGTCCCCAGTCCTCATTTCAAATTTCAGATGATAAAGGCTTGAGCATCTTGCACTGTGTGAGTGCAAATGGAAACTGCCTTTGCTTGACCCTCTAAGGCCCACTGCCTTTGCTAATAAAGATTCACTGTGTAAGTCCCCATTAAAAGTGGCAGCTGGAGGCCAGGAAAAAATCAGTTATCCAGTGTTTGAAATATCCGTTTAGCTGCTGGGAGCCACCATTTGATCTTAAGCAGGATACTTAGATGTGTTCATTTTTAAGTGTCAGGTAGTAGAATGACCTCACTCAGCATTTGCATTTTATGGGGGTACATGTAACCTGAAGAACGAAAGGAAAGTTTGCTATTTCCTGTAAACATTTTTATGTAAAAGTGTCACATGAAAGGCTGTTGGATGAAAAAAATCACTGTATTGTGGAGTGCCTGGAAAAAATCACTTAGGCATTATTTTAATCCTTGGCAGTAACTATTTCAATGTATATTGTTTGTTTAAGAAACCTAGAACGCGGTTCCTGAAATGACTTTCTTATGACTCTGGGTACAGAGCCAAGTGCAGGGAATCTGTGTTTGGGCGAGCAGATAGAGGCTGTCCCCTTTGGGACAGTCAGACCATGTAAGGATGCAGAAGGATTCTGACTGTTTTGCCTGGAATTTAATTCAGACCACATTAACTTAGCAGTGGCATAAGCCTGTAACCAAAGCAAGTGACCCTAAAGGTCGACAGTCATTAGGTGATTTCCCTCATACCCCAACAAACAGCACTGATAATGAGTTCTCTCTTCTCAGGCTCTTTTGATTGGTTGAAAGGTGTTAAACATGCCACTTTCTTAGGGCTTTCATCTTTATGGCAACAGTGTAAGTTGCTCTCCTTGTGTAATTATAGAATAAAAAAGAACAGGGAAAGAAAGAACCTGGAAAAGCCTGAAGATACCCAAATGAGACAAGTGGAAAACACATTTTGTGACCATGAGGTGTAAATCAAAGATCTTATGTATTCAACAGGAAATTTTGTCCTTTCAAGTGGCAAAAGTATTTTGGTGATTAATTTTATGTTTAATCTTGTATCCCACCACAGAAATAGAAGTTTAAAGAGTGATCTAGTGACTGACAACAGAAATAGATTGACAATTTCAAGCCTTGATACGTCTTCAGCAGAAAACAAGTAAGAAACAAAGTCAGAGCCATTTGATTCAAAACTGTTGCCCTGACAGTTCAACCTTTCAGGCAGATTGCTCTGGCAGCACCTTATTTTTCAAAGGTGATAAAAAAAAAATCATTGACATGTAATTAATGGAGCCAGATATAATCTGAAATTTGAACGACATCCATTATTGAATAATGACATATAAATTTTTTGTTATAAATCACTTTAACATCACAATGGCATGGGAGGATTCAGAGGAGATGGTGTCTTGTTTTGCTTAAGCACTGATCTTGCCCACGTACGAATGCTCATAAGAGTTGTCCTGTTAAAGCCAAATCTTTACAGGGCAAACAGAATCACAGACTGAAATGGCAAAATGAAGCAGGTAGGAAGGATGGAAGGAAAGGCAGAAGGAGATCGAGATCTTACTTGGCTGTTTTCAACCTGCTGAGTCCCTGTCTAATTTTGTTTTGGAATCAGGACTGTAGAGTTCTAGACAGGTGAACTCTGTCTTACATCTACTTTTCTGAGGTATCTACCCACAGATATGTTTCTGTCTGTATAACTGCTTTCTCTCAGAATGTAAAATATTACTAATGCATAGCATCTAATTGATTACTAAGCTATAATTAATTGTTCTTTTTAACTAAGAGGAAGCTTCAATTCTTTAAGAAGTCCTAATTTTGAAAGTAATTAATTGCAGATTAAATCAGAAGCCACTTGTTAGGTTTAACAAAACCAAATTCAAATCTGAAAAAATGGCTTTATGCTGTAAGGAGTAAGTGTTACATGGAGCAAATGGTTATAATTATAATTTGAATTATCTTTTTACCAGTCCCAGAATATAAAATATCTCTATTATGTGAAACCTAGATAAGTTGTAGAGGCATATTATATAGTACTGGGGGATTCTGCAGAGACAGGTAGAGGTGTCAGACTGACACTGGATAGAAGCAAATGTAGGTTAGCTGAAATTCTAGGGCACCTCAGAGATGCTTTAAGAAAGTGTGATTTTACAGTGTTTTTAAGAAGACAAGAGAGAAAAAACCAAACAAATGTTTACCTGTTTTAATAATATAGTCTGCAAAGATTTTGACATCTGTTTTTAGTGGTAACTGAAAGCTGAGGGATTTGGGGAAATTGAGCTGTCTGTGTGGGTAGAATCAGAGGAATGTTCTTTAATGCCACAGCCCAGGATGTGAGCTGACAGAGCTGCTTTCTAAGTAAAATGCATAAGACACAAGCTTTTTTCTGCTGTATGGAAAAAATAACTGAACCACTGCCAAATGTTCCAAGTGTTCCAAAAGTTCAAAAATTTGCTCCATTTAAGTTCCCTGCAATTCAGAAAAGTATTTAAGTATTTTTTTGTTATCTGTGGGCAAATCCCCCTGCCTGAATGCAAGCCTGCCCTGTGCTCTCTTGCTTTGGGTCATCGTTGATCTGAACCAGCTCCACTCAGGCTCTCCTGTATGCTTGGAGGATCTGTGCCCGTCTGCCCTGGCAGGCTGCTGCCATGGATCAGGCATGCTCAGGAACCTTCCTCAGGATTAGAAAGGTACAAAATCTGTTCAGTACCTCTCCCTGTGAGGAAGCCCATCAGCAAGCAGGATTTGGAGACAACCCTGTAAGTATTACTGAGTCTGCTGAGACACAACTGTGTGTTTCACAAAACATCAGCAAAGAGATCCCCACACACCTTTCGGAAAAGAAATGCCTGGGTGATTTTATGCTGACATATATCCAGGTGGACCTGGCTCTGGAAAATGTGATTTGGTTTATGCCGTTGAGAAAAGCCAGGTTCCAAGACAGTTTTATCAGCATATTCATAATTCTATGAGCATCAGCCCTGGCAGAAACTACGTACTCTCCTTCTTAGATCTTGTTTTTACAGGTACATTGGAGGCCAAGAGATTGGAGCCTAATTCAACAAAGTAGGCCATAGCACAATGCAGTAAGCTAGTTCCACAGCATATCTGAGTATCCCACATGTCCCGGGGACAGATCAATACCAAGCTGGTTGGAGAAGCCCTTGTGTGCCTCAACTGGTGCAGTAGGTGTCAACTCACACAAGAGGCAAAGGAAAGAAGCTACAACGTAAAAGTTAACTTGTAGGATCCATTTCTGGAAGAGTAAAACAGTAAGAACTTTTAATACAGTTTTGCTTTAATACCTGACAAATTAGAAGTGCTCCTTCTTTTACATATGCTTTTTATATGAGTGTGTAGTTTCCAACTTTTTATATCTGATGTAACCTCTTCAAGGGAACAGATTTTATTCTAAAACAAAGCAAAGCAAAAATGTCTCAAATAGTGCCTTTATTAGTGCTTTGTCACTTAATTAGTGCTTAAAACATTGATTAGTAACTCCATATACTTCTTGCAATTGCAAATGGTGTGCCCATGCTACTATTGTAAATATTTTGGGTAGTACAGATTAAGAAGCATGTCACCAATGAAATGTACATTAGACAGTTGTGTTGTGACATGAGGCTATTGCAGTTTAATTCTGTTATCTGGTCAGTTGTAGTATTCTGATGGGACTGGGGAAGATAAGGTTACAGGAAGAGGCTGACATGGGAAAACCTCGTGCTGCATTAGATTGGGTGGGTCAAAAGCATGGTGTTGTATATAGATAAAGAAGTCTGTTCTTGTTGGTTAGCAGCTTCTATTATGGAGCAGAGGAGAAGATAGTGCAGCTTCATCCCTGTTTCAATCCAGTAGGAGTTCATTCCTCATCTAAGCTCTAGTGATTGTGACATGATGTCTTTGGGAAGAGTGGCATAAAAGAGAGGAAATGACGTTTGGAGAGGAAAATGCCACTTGACCTCAGAGACTTGTCCCCCCTTAAGTTTTTCTTAACCCCCACTGTTCTGTTTTGTCACTAGATCCTTTAATCCCTTCTCTCTCCATAAAAGTGCCAAGATGTCTCCAAACCACTTAGACTGCAGTGTTTCCATGTTCTTAGTTGACAACTAATTCCATGAGTTCATTATTTTGACCCTGAGTGAGAATAGTTTGAGTTTCCGGTATACACAATTATTTTGGGTTATGACTTCTGACTTTTGAACCCCTCACCAGAATGCACCATTTAAATCTCTTCATCAGCTCTGAGTGCTGTCACTGGGTCAACTCGGTGTCAATATTTCTCTAACAGCATTATGCTACTCAGAATTTCTTCCTGTGTCTTCCCTTGGAATAACTGCAGCAAAATCTTCAATCTTCTGTTCAGAAGGTGCAATTCTTTCACTATTATTCATGTTCTCCAGGAGTCATGGGATTGTTTACAGCATATGGGACAGTTAGGTGCTTTCTGAAAAGTAAACTAGAGTCAGTAACTTATGGTTCTTGCTGTGTATTTCATGCTCTCTGCAGCTGTGCTGGGCTGCATTCTGGTCTCATCCGCAGCAATACAAGCAGTAAGCAGCACAAAGCAATTTTAGTACACAATCTGAGTGCAAAATGAGCTTTGCTTCAGAAAGCTGATCTGCTGACATTCCTCTGTGTAGTAAATATATTCTATATGTATTTTGTTTTCAGTTTAAAACATCTTCATTTTCAAAAATATAATTAAGAATTAGCAGATATTAAATACCCAGTCACCACACATGGAAAAAGATGATCTGATTTATCTTACTGTTTCTTTCACACATTTTGCTCTATAGCTGTAGGAAGTAATATGATATTAAAAAGTAATTTTCCATCCAGTTGCTTCATCCATTTATTGTATTGATATTGTCAAGTGCCCCTGTAAATAAACTAGCAGCCCAGACTCACTTAATTCAGCCAAATACTAATCTACCAGTATATATCTTTAGTGAAGCCTGATTTGGTGGAATGGAGTTCAATTTAGGGTGCAAAATGGACATTCAGACAGATTCCCAGATGGAACTCTTTTGAAGTTTGTGTAAAAGCAGATAATAATCTCCTGAAATGCACTCTCAGCCAAAAAAGAGCAGAAAAGGACTTACACCACTGAAGTGGTATTTACTGTTTTTTATTTCCTTCCTTAGCTTGCTATCAGCCATGGGAATTTACAAGCTTTCCAACACGACTGAAGAAATCCAGGAAACCACACTGACAGATCCACTTGAAACAACCATTTCATGTGAGTGAGTTGAAAAATACAAAATATTTTTTATCAGTGGCTGAAGATGTCTATTGGAAACATCACTAATACCAGAAAGTTCAGTGTAATTAAAAGGGTTTCTCGTGCACAGCTGGCAGGCATTTGTTGGCATCAATATTTTTTTACGTGAAGGCCACTGTAAACAATACACTTCTCTTAGAAATAAGTGTAAGATTAAAAGTTTTGGACACTTTCTTTAAGTAAGTGATTTGTTTTTCTCTTTAAACACTAATTTATAAACAAAACATCTGCTAAGAAAATAAAAATCTTGCTTCCACTGGGCATACACCTTCTTTTTTCAATAATCTAGTATCCCATCTTTGTACTGTAAATTTGCTGAAACTTAAGCTGGTGATTTCTACTATTTCCTAATTCTGTAGGAAGTGTTCAGAGCCTGGCTTTGAGAAACAGTGTGGTATTCACTTCTTCTCCATTTGATTCCAGTACAGAATTCTGGGGCAGAGAACCTCTCAGTGCCTTTATTTGTCTGTTACTGTTACTATGGGTTTAGAGAAATTTGTCAGAGTGAATCTCAGATCCCAAGCTGAGCTTCCAAAGCAAGCAAAACAAAGTAAATTGAACACAATTTCTGTGTAAATCAGTAAGACACAAGCAGTGTGGAATCTCAAATTTAATATTGGTGGGAATAGGCAAACAACTGTAGTTAGTGAGGTACCACTGTGTATCTGAGCTTGTGGGTTTGAGATTGCTTTTGGAAAATACTCTTTGTCAGCTGTGCTATCCTTCTGATTTTTTTTTTTCTTCATGCTTTGCTGAGTCTTCTGCTTAGTCTACTTTAGATCTCATGAGTGGAAGTTTCCTTGACTGCTGTCTGCAGGTGATAACAGTTTCACACAAAACCGACACAGTTATGCCCATCCCAAGTATGTTTTGTGGGGTAGAGCTTCATTTAGAACAAGTTTTTGGTGCAAACAAAGGCATATGGGCCAACACTCTCTTGGCTTTTTCAAGAGGCTTTTTTGCTGGTTTCCACACCGTGGTTTGTATATGCTCACTGCCAAGAGCTATTAATTCAATAGGATTGAGATTGTTTCCCATAACACAGTACTCCATTGCTTCCTTGTTAAAAATAATCATGTAGGGTTTTTTGTAGGTTACAAGCAGTCCTTGGAATTTTGTAATTTCATTGGAAGATGCCTACAATTACCAATTAACTTCAGGCTTAATTGGCATATTAGCTTGTCTTGTAACTCTGCCTGCCCTTTAAATTTTCAGCTTTTCCCCCAGATGTTGCTCAGCAGAGTGTCATTTTGTACTTATTTCAATTTTGTGGATGCTTGGTAATTATTCTTGGTTTTGAATATAGTTTAAATAACTATGCCTACATAGAACCTAGTTTGCCCTGTATAAAATTTTGTACTGGCACCAATGTAAACAGAGCTGAAATGGCTAGCAGGCCACAGCATAATAAATCAGAATGATTAGTCAGCCTCCTGGGGCACAGATGAGTCAGCTCAGGTCAAGACACTTCTGGGAAAACTAGATAGTTAGTAAATGTATTACCAGCTGACTATCAAAGTCCCTGTGCCATACCAGGAAATATCCCTGCCTCGGGCAATTCTTCCTCTCCTGCAATGACAGAAGCAAACAGCTGTTGAGAATGCTTTTCTTCTTTCTATTCCTTGCTACCTACTCTGGCAAGTCAAAAAAATTGTTTCTCCATGCAGTCCTCTGTACTTGTGGGCTAACAACACAGCTTTTCATTAGATGCAGTACTATTTGCAGTGTAACATGTAGCCTTTTTATCTTCTAGTAGACAAGAAGTAGAGTTACCTCATGATATTTTAACACTTATTTATTTAATCATCTTGTCCTCTTGTATCAAATGGGGTCCAGACTGTGATTTCAGAATAATTTAGGAATGTCTTTTTTTACTCCACCACATTCTACTGTGATGTACAGAATTAAAGCCTGTGCTCCCACCTGAGTAAGGATCATACAGTTTGCTCCATCATGGGATGTGAAACAACCCCCTCCAATCTGTTCTCATCATTTTCTCTTCCTTTTTATACTGGCGATTAAGGGGCACTTGGAATGCCCTGCTGGGGTTAAACACTGATGCCTCAAGGTAAAGATGTTCCTTAAACTTATCTGGAAACACCCAGAGCTCCTTTTTCATTTGACAGGCAGAGCTGATCAGCAGATGCCCAAGGCCCTTTGCCTGTTTATTTTGTTTTTATAAATAACTACTCTCCAAATAAAATATAAACTCTATCTTAGCCTTTTCCATATCATCTTATTTTAGATGTCTCTAGATATGTCACAAACAGGGAGGGCCTTGGTGATCTGTCCAAGACCTCACCAGGGATGAATTTACTAAGGAGTCTGTTAGTTACCTCTTCTCCTTCCCTTCCTTTGCTTTTGCCTGTTGTCATTTCTCACCAGAACCTGTCAGCCAGGACCTGTTGAACATCATAGGTGGATCCAAGTCTGATCTAATCATTTGCATCCATTTTTATGCCCCTGGAGCTTTGGATAGCAACCTCATTCCAACGTGTTCTCTTTATCTGGTGTGTACCTGTGTGCCAGAGGTGTAGCACCATTCAGAGATTTGGGAGAAATGGAGCTGATGGGAGCGGAACTGTCCGGAAATGTTCCAGTGATGCCAAGGTCTCCAAACACTGCAAGAGCTGTTGAGGCTGAAATATTTGGAGTTACATGCATTTTTTCTGAATTGCTGCAGACTTGCTAGAGAATATAATCTTGCATCTGGCATATGGCTGCCTTGGGAACATGATCCCAATGCCTCTTGGAGTCTCAGATCTCAGGCTGACCGATGGTGGCCTGCCCTGCATCAGGAGACTTTGAGAACTCCACAGAGGAGCAGCCCACCCAGGCAATGTGTTCTGGAAGGGGTTCCTTGTGTTTGGTTCCCTTTCCAGCTTTGGAGACATATCTGAGATATCTCAGAGTCCAGACACCCAGCCTCATGTGTGAGTGTATTCTTTGTCAGAGTCCTAAACAAGCAACTGAACATGTTTCTATTCCTACAGGGTGTTACCTTGTTAGTGTTTGCTTCTTCAGATTGCACCAGGGCAGACATTTATATAAAGAGTAATTGTGGAATTTTACCAGTGAATACATATATTTCAGAATTTGTGCTGAGTCATATTAGTCATAATGTTTGCTTTTGAATTAAAAGCTTGTTTAACTTACCAACCCAATGTGAGTGCACATATTGTCTCTTACAGTAAAGAAGCTGTAGCTGAAGATACATATCTGATAATAATTTTGACTTTTTGCTGTTTGAGATGTAGGCCTATAAGGTCTTTCATGATACATCTGAGAATTTTGCAATGTGTGGACAATGGCAAACACAGGGAAAAAAAGGATCAAATGATTTGGTTAGAGCCAATTTGTACATGCCAGTGATGTTCAGCTAATAAATAATTTAGTGCAAATAGATAAAATTATCTACAAAGCAAATATATTTTATAAGTAGCCTCTCATTGCTGTTTTGATCACTCATCTGCTTTGGCCAGAACCACACTTTCTAAACCTATGAAAAACTTGAATTTGTTTCAGAAGAGAAAAAAAGTTTTGTTACAAGAGAGTTTGTTTATTTCACTCTGGTAGATATCATGAAGGACTTGATATTGCTGAATCAGATAAGTGTGATTCTTAGGTTTTTCTGTCTAATCTTTTCGAAGCTAAATATTCAGAGAGCTTGCAGTGGGTATTTAAGAAACCTAAAAGTAAGATAAATGTCCGGTGGCCTGTCCAAGGTTCTGTTTCCCAGGCTGGATAGGATTCTAAACTTTTAGACAGATAAATCATGTATATGGCTCCTGGGAAATTCAGATGTTAACCTGATCCTCTCCTGATGATAAAGGTCAGTTAAGTATCCCTTAAAGATTTTAAAATGTAGGCCTCAGTCCTACAGGGTAAGGCACATTGATTCACTGGCTTCTTCTAAGGATTTACTTGAAAACAGGTGTCCTCTAGTGTGTAAACAGGGCAGGATTAAAACAGATTCCATCTTAGTTTGATTTCTGGGAATCTTTTACCAAAGAGTATGGAAACTGGTGTTACAGCCAAATGGGTACTGTTCTCAACGGCATAAAATCCCAGCGGTCCACAGAAATTGAATCTGACTGGTACTTGTGTCTGACTGAACAGACCTAGTTATCACCTACCATTACTGAGGTTTTTTCTATTGCTGCGGTTGTGAATGCAACTTAAAAATACAGGCAATAATGTCAATGCCACAGAGTACATGCCTGAAATTGAAATGCTTTCTTGGTCTGTGGATTTTAATTTGTAACCTGGATCTTTACTCTATTAAAAATCCAGGTAGAAGTATCCTTCTGGCTTCACACATCTCTTTTGGACTCATTTCTTGCAAACAGAACTGCGCTATTAGAAGGCCCTTCCACAGAGAACTCTTTGTAGGATTAGGACTGTAAGCAAGCTGTGACAGAAATGCCAGCTGTGACACAGGATTGTGTCAGTGCTGTGGGAAGAGGGCAGAAGAGCCTAGTTCCTGTGCAGCACTTCTCATTCATAGATTCTTTGAGTGTTGTTTTGCAGTAATATCCCAAGGTTGCTCAGCAGATAAGTGACACAGCTGGAAATGAAGCCCAGGTGTTCTGAGCCCTAGACCACTGCTGCATCCATCCTGCCTCCAAAGAAGCAATTTTTGCAAAGAGCTGTAGGAAATGCCCGATTTGCCTTGTGTTTCACCCCGGCAAAGGAATGTTAGGTCAGCAGTATTTATTTTCTTATCTTGATCTCACTAATTTTTACTTTTTAAAGAGCTCTCTCTGTAATGGAGCTTCTTGCAAACTCAAAACATGTTGTTGGTAAAGCCTGGAAAATTTCTTGCAAGTTACTGATGCTTGTAAAATGGTGATTCCCAAACTTTGCCTGTGGAGCCTGGAAAATGGTAGTGGGAGGAAGTGATCTCCTGGCAGCATGTCAGCTGTGATCCCATGTGCTGTTCTGATCCCACAGATGACTCGATTTGAGAGTGAAGCATGGCTGATCCTGACTCTGCCCTAGGCTGGATTCACCCCTCTGCCCTTGCTCTGAAGGGAATGGGTTTAGAGGTACAAACTCCCTGTCTGTTTCTTGGTCTGGAGCCAAACAGATTGCTGGACTTAAAAGCACCACCACCCATTGCTACAAATCTATTAAACATCTCCAGCTAGCCATAGAGCCTCCTGCTTCAGCAGCTGAGCATGTAAATTCCTGTGACCAAATAACTGCACAGTTAACTGCTTTCACATGTGCTCCCAACGTGCCCATCTCAAAAGGCGAAATCCCAGCCTGGCTTCGCCCCATGGGCAGCTGGACGGTGACCAGGACACGGCTCTTTGGGAGGCTGGATGGGGCACTCTGCAGCCTTACACCTGACTGTGCATGGGCAGAGGGTCTGTGGGCAAAGGCAGCCTGGTGACAGCGGCACCTCTGGCTGTCCCTCATCCTCCTCTCGCCCACCCTGTAAGAGATATGGGAGTCATTCCCAGGCTCTGATCCTGATGGAGCTGGGCAATAGGGCTCATGGTAGCTCCTCTGGCGTGGCCCGGCGTATTCTGGGGTGCTCTCTCTCACAGCCCCACCACACCTGTGCGAGAGGAAACGGCTTTTATTTTTCTACTCCGAGGCTGCGGGCAGGTTTTGTTCCAAGCGGAACAATGCCCTGAGGGGCGAGGAGCTCCCTGCGGCTGCCCCTGCCCGGGCTGGCACGCAGGGTCTGTGAGGAGCCGGCCGCGCTCGGCACAGCAGGGCCGCCTCCCGCGGGCCGGGACCCCGCGGCTGGGGCGGCGCAGGCGGAGCGTGTTTGCCTCGGCCGCCGCCGCCAGCGGGCCGCTGGCCGCCCGCCAGGCCCTGTTTCCTCTCTCCTTGTTCGCAGAGGCATTCAGGAAAACAATCGGCAGCGATGAGGGCTTTCCCGTTCCGGCGGCGCCGGCCAGCGCTGCCCAGCCTCGGGAGCTGCCACCGCTCACCTCCGCTCTGGGGCTGGGGGACGGGCGGCGTTCAGGGGATTATTTTGAGATAAAACAGCCCTCACCGCGGTGGTGCAATGGGTGTAAAGTCTGTGCATGTAGCAGGCCGCAGGCTGCCCAAGATGTCAGCTGCGCCGAGGAAATCCTATAGAACACAAACTAGTAAGAACAGAAATGCTCAAATTACCAGCCGTTTGCATTACCTGAGGCACGGCAGCAATAAACGGGATCACAAGGAAACTTGGCAAGTCCCTCCTTGTACAGATACAACCACACCAATTGTAATGGAGCCAGCCAGGTGCTGGGAATGCCCCTTCACAGCTCTGGGACTGCCTGAGACCTTGCAGGATCCTGATTTCCTTTGCAACTCTGAGGCTGTGGGCCGAACCGGGCACAAGCAGGCAGTGACATGTTCCTGATGCCAAGGTAATTCTGTGTGACCAGCACAGAGTCCAGAGGAGTTCACCAGCCCTCGCTAATGGCACTTAGAGAGAAGTGCTCACCTCGAGTCACTACAGCCCAGAGTAGATGGGCAGCTGAGAAAAAAGCAGCAGCCAGGGCTTGTATATAACAGTAAAAACTGAGTCGGAACCTTGGGTGCAGAGTATTTGCTGGTCTCTTGCACCATCCCTGCATCACACCTTGTACCTGCTCTCCTGCTCTCAGGAAGAAGCTGCTTGTTGGATGAAGCCTTGCATGTGCAGATGAGGCACTTTCAATATTGCAGCTTGAGTTCTTAAGTTTCGGGGTCAAATTCAAAGATGTTTCCTTGTTCAGGAGGCAGGAGTGCTAAAACTAACGTTGAATCTTGAAGTGGTGTCTCTCATCAGAAGCCTGTACACAAACGACCATTGTTACTAGAACAAGCTTTTTCTTTTCAAGTAACAATCCCCTGACATCTAACTACAGGAACCTGTTTTGGAAGTACTATAGCCTTAAGGGCAGCTGCACTGGTTACACAGGAGTGCATCCATTTTTCCACTGTAGATGTGAAAGCCTTTGACATATTGCAGCCTAAAGAAATTTTTATTTTAATGACATTTGAAAAGCACCTGAATTGTTTTTAAATGTTCTTTTTCTAAAATAGTCTCAAGAGCACAAGCTGCAATTTTCTGCTGCACTCTTCTTCTTCCATATCAGAAGGAAGTTGCAGGTAGAAGCTACCTTGAGCTAAAATTGCACAGTTCTTGTTGTTGTTTAGCTGGAGAGGTATGCACTGCATGTTTCTCTTTAGGGCTAAACAGTCGTATCTCACATCCAGCAATACCAACAGGGAGTTTTAAAAAGCAGTCTACCCTGAGTGTTATGCCTTTTCATGCTCAAAGAAACACTAGGAACTCTGTCTCAGTTCCAGTGAGCTTGTAATGTTCCTTTATCTCTGCAAAGTCTTACGTTTTTCTAGAAATTGTGGCAGCCCATGAAATGAACTTCATTTTGGAATTATAAACTCTGAATTCAAATTTTATCACTTCTTGGAGCTTAGCAGAGCATTAGGTTTGTGATTTTATTCACAAAGCTATGGATCATTGCAAATTGCTTCCTACTATTTGACAGCTTCCTTTTTAGAAATTTCAACACTCCAGCTATCTGCCTTCAGCAGTGTATGATTCTAATCACTGATATGATTTCATAATCCTTTAATTCAGCAAACATTCCAGATTATCAACACATGTGATTTGTATTTTGGGAGATCACAGTGCAGCAAAATTTTCCTGTTGTCAGGCTTTGGGCTTTGTAGCTGAAATGTACACATTGTTAACCAGGGGTAATTTCTTAGATGGAGTTTATATATGTGTGTAACTATTTTGGGTTGTAGAGATGACATTCCCTTCAATGAATGTAAGACATAAAGCTGCAGAGTTTAAAGCCAAATTCAGCAGGAAGAAAGAAAATTACTTCCATATATCTTCTGTATGTCATTAAGTGGAAAATGAGATAATTCTCCCATACATCTTAAAACTAAATAAAAAGGTCTATTCTCAGTTTCTGTGGATAACTTCAACTAATTTTTGTGGCAGTTATGCACATTGATGGGAGAAAAGATGCCTCAAGTAGGATGATACGGTATACATATATTACTAAATAAAATACTCATTTTACTTAGGATAATCCCTCTTTGTTCCAGATATATGTAGGCATTCTTCTTAAAGCAAGTGTTTCAGTTGTCAACATGACTTGATACATTTGTTCTTTGATGTCAAATTCAGTTGCATCACCGTGGAATGGTTGCTACAGAAACCCCAGCCCAATTTTTAAAAGTATTGAGTTACTCAGAAAAGCTGGATTTGATTTCTTTCCTGTAAAAAAGTTCATAATAAAATGGGTGAAACCTCTAAAACTGCAGCAATAAGCATGGCAAAAGTACTCAGATAGTGAGATCAGAGACAATAAGGAAAAAAAGCAATTTAGAGTCCAACAAACAAAAGCTATCTCTTGATAAAATGCTCCCTATTGTAATTGAAACCAGAGCTAAATTAGATCAATACCAAAATATTAAACTGTGCCAAACCTGTTTTCTCTAGGCTTTGCTATAATTGGATTCTGATGCAAGAGATAGCTTAAGTAGGCAAAGTCTGTGGACTCGAGACCATGATTATGCATAGAAAAAGATCTTCCTGCTATGGTATACAGTACATTTATCCAGTGTTTCTTGATGAATTAATGCATTTCTATCCTGCCTTTCCATGCTGATGCATTTGAAGTCTGTATCTTGCCTACAGTAAATCTCTGTCTTGCTTAACAAGAAACTATTTCACTGTATAAGCGAAGCATATTGACAACAGATTT
This sequence comes from Brachypodius melanocephalos, assembly GCA_013398615.1. Taxonomy (NCBI): domain Eukaryota; kingdom Metazoa; phylum Chordata; class Aves; order Passeriformes; family Pycnonotidae; genus Brachypodius; species Brachypodius melanocephalos. The sequence continues at coordinate 15,398,761 of VZSR01000247.1, forward strand.
AACCCAGACAACTCAGCTTTATTCAATCAGAAAAATGCTGGCCTGGTTTCAGGTTTCTGGGATACAGGCACAAATGGACATGCCCCAAGTAGAATCCATTTGTTTTCCCATGAATGCACCTAGTAGGAGGTCAAATAAAAGTAAATATTTTGGCTCTTCAGAGCAGGATAGATTTCTGGAGTATTTGTGATTCAGGCTGGAAATGTGATTACAACAAGCAGAGGTAGCATCTGAAATATGTTCTGTTGAGAGTGAAAAAACCATTGTTTTCTCTGTCTGTTTTAAGCTGTGGTTATGCCATGTCTTCACTAATCAGGTTTATGAGAATAGCAACGTATATCTTTATTTTGCTCAGCTCTTTGTAGAAGCTCAAAAGTTAAGGAAAAATAGCCATTTTTTGTAGTCTTTTAGAATTTTTTTTAATGTCAGTATAACTTACGCAGAGGAGGAGTTTATTGACTTCCCCTGTGATAGTAAGAATAAATCAATTTAGATCCAGTATACTAGGGGCCTGAGATTCTCTGTGGAGTTCCACCAAACAATGGAATAAATTGTGCAAGGGCAATTTGTCCCTAATGTTTTTGGCTATTTGATTTTGTTGAGGTTTTGCCGGTATTATTTAGATATTCACTGTAATTTATACGGCCGTGTAAAAAAACCCTGCATATTTGCCTGCAGGGGAGTGAGTGCTCTCTGAAACAGTCCTTTGAACATAATAAAAGTGAAATCCCCAGGTAATAAAAAAATCCTTGGCTTTTATGAATAATGCATTTGTGGAACAGGGGGGAGAGGAAGTGCTTTTTAGATTTATTCCCCCCTTCTGCTCCCCACTCAACCTGTTGGCAGAAATAAAGTCTAGGTTGGGAGTGGGTTCCTATTTTGTGAATGTGCTCTCAGACACTTTTTTTAAAGTCCTGGCCTAAGTGCTGCAACACAAACAGACACTAAATACTGGTAATTCTGATTTATTTGTTTGTTTGTTTTTAAAGTCTGTGGGTGTCTTCCCCTGTGTATTGACCATCTGGTTGTGGGTTAGGCTGTTTGGGATATGCCTGGCATGCTGAAAAGCAACACAAAATTGCAAAGTGATTGGAGGCCCATTGAGGATGGTTTGTTTGGGGTCCTCAGTGAGCTTTGACAGAGAGCAGGTGTTGTGATGATAAATTCAGAATGGGGTTGAGGATTTTTCTCTTCAGCTGGTAAGTGTGTGGGAAATGCTGGAGGCACGCTGTAAAAATAAATGGTTCTTATTCAGGAGATACTGAAATGGAAACACTTTTGTGTCACAATCTCAATGGGAAAGCTGTTGGAGGTTTTTAGTGGATTTCACCCCATAGCAGTGGTTTGGGTTCAGCACAGGAGGGTCCAAACTCAGAGCTGAATTATGGCTGTTGAGCCTAAGGGAGACTTACAACCAGAGTTTTAGAAGGGTTCCCATGAACAAGTGTTCCAGCCATTAACATTGCCACAACACCTATTGCTGTATCTTTGGTTTTTGAAATAAAGCTGGCAGTTTCCAAAGAGAGGATATTGGAAGAAATTTTCATAAGGTATGAGGGGTGTACACCAGGCAGTAGAGAATCAGTTCTCTGTGGTTTCTGAGAGTTTCAGTGGATGTGATGCTCTTACAGCCCGTTAAACTTTGAATAATCCTTTTAGGAATAAAATATATTTTCTGTGACTGTGATTGTGCCAAATCATTTTAACTTGCCAAAAAGCTGCTTTGGAAGGACTCGAGGAAACCACAGCTGGGGATTGTGTCACAGATATAAAATGAGATTTATTTACTCTTCTACATCCAACACTGAAATAATAAGGAAGTCAGGAACAGATGAAAGAAACACTTGCTTTTTAGAGATTTTTTTTTTTTAAAAAAATTGATTTACTTTTTATAGAGTTTCTGTAGCAAATCTGCATTTTCAACAGGGACTTTACACTCTTCTCACTGAGGTCATTGGCCACATGAATACTAGGAGTGAGTTTGTTTTGGGGGTAGGGAGTAGAGTGCATGTGCTTCATGCCTCAGCAGCATCTTGAGGATTTCAAAGCACCCTGCTCAGTGTGCAGAGCCTGTTCCCAGCCCCGTGTTCACTGATGCTCTTCTCTGCATGCTCGTTTCACCTGTGGACTCTGCTGATCTTACTGCTCAACATCAGAAGTCAAGTGGTGCCCAGGGACTGGCTTAAACTTCCACAAATAAAGCATTTTATCACTCTGATTTTTAAATGCTATAAAATGCTTATGCATTTTGTGGGTTGCAAGGATCCTTGCTTGTGCTAGGAACATTTGTGGACTACTTCTATTTCAATATTTTCTCTTGGACAGTGTGTGGGAACTGTAGCTGTATAGAAAACTTCCAGGTTTTGCCTGGAATCTACATTTGGATATATATCCAAATATAGACTGACCCCTGCAGATCTGTATCCATGAATCCTAATTTTTTCTGCATAAATTTAAAAGAAGGAGACCTGCTGATGATAATTTTTCCAAAGTCTTTACTTTTTGGTGTTACTTTTATTTGCATAACTGACCAAGAGTGAAGGGTAAATGTTACGCTCTCTTCTGCTTTTCCTTATCTAATTTACTGAGAGATGCATTAGTAAGAAATCTGTCTTCTACCCTGGTGCAGACAAGAACTTTCATGTATCAGAGATGATAAGGACTATTGTAATAATGGGAATCTGAAAATACAACACAGCTGAGTACATGTGTGTGTATGTACATCTTATCTCATTGTATTCTTATTTCTAAAAGTATTAGGTCAGTAAATTTTGTGTTCTGTTGATATGAATTATTTATTAAAATGCTCTTGGTTTGCATCAAATGAAACATGTTAGAATGCAATGGCTTTTCCCCCTCAAATGAATGCCCATTAAAAAATAGTACTCAATTATTTTTGAGTTACTGTTTTAATCATTGGACAGATATCTACTTTATAAGCAGCAACTGGCAGGGGAGTAAAGAATGAGGCAAAGCAGAGACAAGCAGAAGCTGCTAATTGTTGCAGGTTCCACACCACTGGCAGAGAAGTGGAGAGAGCAGTTTTCTACCAGAATGTAGAGAGAGCAGTAGCATGGTAAAGAAGCTGGGATTTGAGGGAAGCTATTTTAAACAATGAAAACATTTTTAAGGACTCCTTAAGAAGCAGTAGAATTCTTGAAGCATATAGCATGGAGTCCTTTGTAGGATCAAGCCCTTAGGATTGTATAGTTTGAAACACTGGGATTGGAATTTGAATTACACACTTCGTACCAAAAAGGCCTGTTTGCATTCTACAGGTATTAAAAAAACCATCTAAATGTGACAAATTTGAGAGAAAGGAGCCAAAATTAAGCGGAGGAAGATTGGCATGATTGAAATGAAATTATCTAGTTCACCTTGTATCTTTACAACCCATTCAAATGTTTATGGTAGGATTTGTGTGAGCAAATGTATAAACCCTGAGGCAAAACGTGCTGTAAAGTGCTGTGTAAGATGCACTTGCCACCATTTCAGTTAAGTTCCATCTGCTTCTGCTTGGGGTTATTTTGTACTGTTTTATGGACAGCTATTCCAACAGTTCTGAATGAGCTTTTTGGGGATGTAGGTGGTGTTGTCAACGCTTTTATTCAACTTTTTTAAGAAAAAAAAAAAAATCACTGAAAGGAGAGCACTTTTTTTCACATTACTGTGCTGCAGGCTCACATGTTTTCAAGGCTCAACTGTCCAGTCCATCTTCCTGGAATGGATGCATGTTTACTCCAGTTCAGCTGATCCTCTCACATGGGAAAGGTGTATCTGAAACTTCAACTTTAGAAAAGCAAATAAATCTGTGGTTTTAATTCATACAGCATGTACAGCACCTTTAGGCATGGCAGGATTTGGGACTCTCCCTGAGCATTTCCACTGAGTGTAATTAGTTCAACTTCTTGGTTTTGGCACAACTTTGAGTGTGCCAGAGTGCTTCATTGCTATTATTGGGAGGTGGATGAAGAACTTTCTATCAAAGTTGTTTTTTCAACCAAATATCAGTTCTTAGAATATTTACAGGGTTTTTTTAGCACCTGATCCTCATGGATGGTCTTGCTTTCGCTTTGGAGAACAGAACTTTAGAAAACCAGAGACTAAACTATGATGATGCTCTTCTGGGAAAAAGGGCCAGTGTTTCCCAAGAAGGTTTACTACAAGGCTAGGTTTGTTGTTTGCAATCTCTGCCTTATGCCCACTGAAATTGTTAAGAAATGCCTTGTATTTTCTTTGAGAGAAATGAAGGTTAAAGGAGTCTTGAACTATTTTATTGCTACTTTGGCAGTCTCAGCAGGCCCCATTTAACACCTTGCTGTTTAGCACATGCTTGCAGCGGAGGTGTTTAGCTCTTTTTTAAACCACATAGTAGATTTTCTTGTTTTGATTTTATAAATTGGTTTTTCAATACAGTTCTGAACTTCATTATATTCATGACTTTACAAGATGCCAAAGAGAGCAGTCCTCCAAAGTGAAGCTTTAGATGTAAAAAATTTCTTGACCTAACACATCTCCTGACAGAGTAATACTCCATGTTTCTATTCCTTGTGGTACTGAGTTAAAAGATCTCAGATAAATAACTTGACTGCTGTTGTCATATTTTAAATTAATTCCTTCTTAATCTTCTGCATCTCCTCCCGTAGTTTTGGAGCCTTGTATCATTGGCTTCTGTGACTTAAAATTCCCCTGGAAAATTCTTGTTCCTGTGATCCACTGAGCAGATCTGTGAATAGTCCAATGAATTGGCCTTTTCCTTGGGTTGGTGATAGGAAGCAGTTGCTTTCACTTGCTCTTCATTTGTGTTTCTCTTCTCTGAATCCTCCAACCAAGTGCAATTACAGCATGTTTTATATGGAATATCTCCTGAAAAATAAGAGACTTCTAGTTCTGTAGTACCAGCTGTTACTGTCCTAGGAAATGTTGGAAGAGCCACGGAGACTCAGATACTGAAGCAGAGTTTCTACTAGGTTTGTATAACTTCTGTGAATAAATTCAGAGGTAAAGTTGATTTTCTTGTGCAGTGCTATTGATATTTTTGGAAGAGACATTATTGTTTTGAAATACTATGTAGAAAATCTCTTTCATACATGCAAAAAGTGTGAAAAATAAAAACAAATCCCATTGTATCTAAGATTAAATATTTGTCAGGTTTTAGGTTTTGGAATAAAACAAATTTTGTTGCTAAGAAAGCATGCAAAAAATATTGAAACTACTAACTTTCACTCTTTATTTGATGTATCTGCATTATGAATCAGTGTTACTTGGCATTTTTTAGAATAAAACATTTGCATCTACACTAGCAATTTGACATGATGCTTCAGCTGAGTATGTCTTAAATGGTGAACTAATAAAGTGGTTTTAAATGGAAATTGAAATTATGTCTAAATAAAATTATAGTGATTATCTCAAATACTTTAGTCAGTTAAATAAATATTTGCTTAGGGAAATATGTACAGGATGGAAAAAAATTCTCAACAGTTTTAGAAATACCTGTCTGCCTTGCAACATATTCAGAAGGGGTTTGGGTAGTTCCTTATCCCATAGAAGATTCAGCCTTACTCAGAGGCCCAAAACAGGTAAGTGTTGCAAAAGATAACATTGGCCAGGAACAAGCAACAGTCCTCATGATGATATGAAGAGAAACCGTCTTGGAGAGTGAAAAAACTGGCAGAAAAATTGTGATTTCTAAGCTCTGGAAGCTTGATAATTGTGGGGTTACTTGCAAAGGAAATACTGTCATTTAAAAACAGAAATCCCAATGGAGCTTAATTTGACATTTTGTAAGTCAGCTGTACAACTGTATTTATGTTATGTATTTATTCAAATATAGAAACTGTGGAATGCTCTGATATGTTGTTATTTTGTTAGGGTGAGAGATCATGGCTAGTGGTTTTCAGGGATCATCCTCTATGGCCATAGTGTCTGTTTGCTTAAAGGGTAGGAAGGCGTGCAGAAAACACTGCAAGTATCTTCAAAAAACACCTAATCAAACTTGTTCTTAAGGGTTTTTTCCAAGCTAAATGGTTCTATGATTCTGTGATTCATTACCAAAACAGGAACTGCACACTGCTCTTCCTCAGGTCCTTCTGTGCTGTCTTCTGTGGAGGTGCCATCCTCAGTTTGCAGCAGCAGCCCGTGCCCAGGTCTGTGTGGAATAGCAGTTCTCTGGGGCCACAGGTACTTCCACCCCACTTGCTGGCACAGCTGGGATGAGACTGCAGTGAGGTAGCCAGCAAAGCAGTGAAGGGTCACAAAGGGTGGGATGTGTCAGCTCTGAAACTGCAGCTCACAGCACATTTTCATGGAGGAAGCATGCCAGAGGTGTGGAGGCCTTTGTTCTGGGGGGAATGCTGCTGCCCACCTCTGTAGTGCTGACATCAAGAGCTTTTCTCACTGTTCTCAAGCTGCAACAACATTGTGCCTTTTCACTGGAAACTGCAGAAGTGGTGATTTTTTTTTTTCCAAAACTTAAGTGATTTGCATGATTTTAACTGAAGTAAAATGCTGGTTATAAAGGTGGAGATGGAAGGTGCTCATCCCAGTATTCCCCCTCCCTTGTGTAAGGGAGTGTAGAGCCTGTTCATTCTTACATCTGATAAAACTCTGCAGGGATAAGATCAGCTGATTGTAGTTGCAAACGTGGAATTTACAGTAAGTAGTAAGCTTATTTAACCAAGCAAGAAACAACTGGCTCATAAGAGTGCACAGTTACAGGAGAGCTGGAAAATCCTGATTGTGGAAAACCTGCATAATTCTAAATAAATAGTGAGACTGGTGAATTCCTGTGCTCCTGCAGAACCTAGGCTCTACAGAAAATGTGTAGCTGAGGTTTCCCATTTACTTTTGCATCTAATTGACCTATCTGATCTTGCTTACTCTCCTCCCATTGTGCAGCTGTTAATGTGGCTCCCAGCTCCCAGAAGAGTGCACAAAGGGCACTTCTCTTTTTGTACACTCAGCTTTCTGGGCACATGCTTTACAACATGAACACCTGTGTATATTGGGGTGCTGTCTTCCCTCTCCTGCAAGCACAGATGTCATGCTCAGAAAGTGCACTTGCTGACTTTGTGCTGCAGAACAGCATGGAACCAAATGAAGGCAGCTTTTGAGAAGCTTGATGCAAGAATATCTCCCTGCATTTCTGACATGCCTTGGAAAGTGGATGGAGTTGTTCACTGTATTGCTGAGGGCCCACTGTGCCCAACTTGATGAAATCATTGGCAGTTTTTTGCTGGCCTTACCAGAGTGGATGTCTTTCTTGCTCCTATCCCTCACTTTGGTCTCCCTGTAACTGAGGGGAGATAGCCAAGGTCCTGTGTGTGATGTCATGTGAGTGCCTGCTGCAGCTACTGTTTGTGCCAACATTGTGTCCACCCATCAGAATTCTGTGAAACAGGTAACACAAAACTGCTCCCACGTTTCCAGAACATGTGGAAGTGCAAAGCAAGGCCCAGCTCTTCAGAGGATTTCTCTTGTCTCCATGTTAGAAATAGGAGGTGTTTACTTTTCAGACCTCTGCTTTTCTGGCAGAGTTGGTTAAAATTGGCCAATGGCTTCAGAAGTTACTGGAGGAGAGGGAATTTATAATCAGACACAGACAAACTGGCTTTATGTGACTGTGTGAGCCTCATTTTTTAGGAAACCATGGTAAAATAAGTGGATAAAGTTGCAGTAATATTAAGGTTAGAGTTCATGCTGGCCTGTGTTTCTCTCTCAATTTTTCTAGCGTGACAGTGTTAGTCAGCCTGAGCTTTTGGAAACTTTTTATTCCATATGCTGAAATTTTTTGAACTTAGATTCTCTATCTTCCCTCATTTTTCCTTGCTGAGTTTAATCATTAGGTGGGAAAGTGAACACTTTAAAAATAGAGGAGCCAGTGTAGAAATGTTGCTGGCTAGATTTATTTGTTTTCTTTTGTAAAAAACTCAATGTTGGCAGAACATTTTGATTCATTATTATGGTCCTAAACCAGCATTAAAGCCTTCTGGCTAGATAGATTCCCTTGTGGCCTGCCAGGAGTCCCAATCACCACGATGATCTTCCTTGAGAAAGAAAACATGCTCTACATCTGGGAGCAGGGCTGCGTCCTGTTAAGTAAGCATGGTCAGGGAGAGTGTTAATTGTGTTCTCTCAATCTTATTTTTTCACTTGAACCCAGTTTGTTGAATTATATGGTGTCTATAAGATCTATAAAGACCTAAGTGTAAGAGAAAGACATGGAAGTATTTCAAGGTGTAGCATTGCCTGAGATTGGTGGATTTTGTTTGCAAGGCTGGAAAAGGCAGAACAGGCCCCATAAGAATCAATTCCCAGCTTTTTGCTTGCCACAGCATATCAGATAGGTACAGAAGGGATGAAAGGAGAGGTACCTATCTGGTCATCATTTTCTCATCAGCTTCAGTGTGTGTGGGAAAATGCAATCCCGTTGTGTGAAGTGTAACCTTTAGCAGCCTATTGAATAAGGGGATGATAGCAGATGTGGCAGGAGACATTCAGGCTTATTTGCTCCTACAAATGAAACAGCTCTAGCAGGGAAAGAAAAAAAAAAACAACCTTAAGAGAATTAGCTAAAACAAATGTGTCAGACAAAATTGTGCTTTGAATGCATTATAAGCGCTTACTCTCTTACAGTGAGAAAAGACAGTCAGGTGTTGATAGCATGTAGGAGGCAAGAGCTGTTATTAGTGAGTGGGAAGAAACACATTGAGTGTGGTGTGGGAGTGGGGCAGATGGGAATGGATCTAGAGGCTTTTTTGGAATCACTCATTCTGAATCATCTTACTCTCAAAGTCTCCAATGCAGAACATCGTCATCCTCCAAGGTCCGATAGCACTGCCTTGCTGAGTGTGGCATTGAGAGTGATGTTGAGTCAGCTGTGTGTGCAGTTGTAGTAGGAGATGTTCAGTGAGGAGTTTAGGTAACTCCTTCAGCCAAGTAGATGGTGACTACAATACAGAGGTGGGATACATATTCATTTATTTAAGCCCTCTGTGAGATGAAAAGCTGGTAGTATATTGTTATTGAGATAGTTAGGTGTCTGTGCAGAGCCATTAATGAAACAATTTCCATGCTCATTCACTTTTGAATGCAAGGGCTTTGTTGCCAAGAGCCTGGCTCTGCAGGATACTTGGTGGGAACTATAAGAGCATGTCCAAATGGCCTAAGAGGAGCCTGAAAATGTCTAACGAGAGAGCTCTTCCTTGGACTTGACATCCATGCTATGTGCTCTGACAGAAGACATATGGTGATGGTGTTAGAAATCTGGTCCTGGCCCTGCAGATCATGGTGTTGCCTACATAGTGTTTTGAGAGGCACTGCAAGCTGTCTGTCCAGGCTCCCAACAGCCACAAAATGAAGGAGGCAACAACAGATGGGCTCAGTCCAGCAAGTTTGGTACTGGACGTGTGGGGATCCCCACAGTGCCACAAATGGGAACTTGCCACAGTCTAGGAGTGAGTGCCCTGTGAAAGTGGCAGAGCTGTGACACAAAGGCTTGTGCTCCTGACCATTTGGTGACAGTTTCATGGCTCAGCAGCTTGGAAAAAGCAGGAGCAGTAGGATTTCCCCAGGACTCTCTAACCTCCAGGCCTGTGCTGGGTGTTTGTACAATGAAGGCAGCTGGCGGTTTATCACTGAGGCACAGGGTCCTGTGATGTGAGGACCTCTTGGATTGCTGCTCTGGCAGTACCTTTTACCAGCTGCCACCTTAACGTGCCACCCCACAACAGGAAAGGGGCAGAAGGAAACTTATTTGGACACAGGTCTGTAGAGTAAGTTTATGATTTTCACCAATTACATTGTGCTTTGTATGCTCAGCTGTGCCTTGAGGCATGCCTTGCAATGTGGAGAAAACAGTAAAAGCTCTAAGGGTGTGTTTCCTTTCTCTTTGTCTGGCCTCTAAAGGAAGAGCAGTAAGAGTTGCTGGGTTAATGCCTGACTTCTGTCACTCCGCTGGGGCTGCACTGGATCACCTAGAATCTCCCTTTGGATCTTGAAGGTAGGCATATTCTTGGAGAACAGAAAATACAATCAGCAGAAGCAGATTGATAGAGAGCTTAACACATTGAAGCCTGTTCTCTGGGATTGTCACAAATCCATTAACTTATTCACTAATGGATTTTAATTCTGAACTTTTTGTTTATATTTGAAAAAAACACCAAACTCATAATTTTACCAGACTGTTACTTGCAACGTGCACCTTCCTTTTTGTTGCTGTTTGCACTTTGCCTTTATTTGTTGCTGAATGTGCTTGTAGCTGTATTTTTACTTCTCCTGCTTTTGGCTGCTAATCTAGTTTACCCCCAAAGGACAAAAGAAGATTTATTTTACAAATTTACACTTGAACTTCCTAGCACTAAGTGGTGGTTTTGCTCTCAGGTTTCAAGAGTGGTGATGAAAGGTATTTCCCACAACACTTGTGAAATTTAAATGAAAATGAGTCCCTACATTAAATTTTTATTATACTTTAAATGTATTATTACAATAATTGGATATTCTTTCTGAGGCTTATTATGGTGGGATTATGTGGTATTTCTTGACCTTTGTCATTAATTTTGCCTCAGATTCACACATTTATTTAATGTTTATGCATATACATGGATGGGTAGCTAGCTAGCTAAATATTAATATATTTATAGTTTGTTTCTGTTGTCCTATCTGAATAGTCATAAAAAAGAAATAGAAAGAAAGATAACAGGAAAATGTATTTTCAGCTTCAAACTATCATGTGGGTGAAAAGTGGGGAGAGAAGGAAGGAAGGAAGGAAGGAAGGAAGGAAGGAAGGAAGGAAGGAAGGAAGGAAGGAAGGAAGGAAGGAATCAGTGAATAGTCATAACAGAGATGTGAAAACACACATCTTAGTAAAACAGTAAAAGATGTAGATTCCTTCTGTGTTTTTCTGAAGCCTTGAAACAATTTAAAATATGAAAAACTTAGACTAATTGAGAACATTATATTGATTGGCCCCAATTTTCTTTCTTTCTTTGTTTTCAATCCAGCCTCTCTTGTTATAGCCTCTTAAATAAATAAAAACTCTTTCTATAAATATCTGAAAAAGTCATTCTTATATAATAGCCCTTTCTTGCATCAAAATTTATCATTATAACAATGCTGTAGTAGTTTTGCTGGCAGAATCACAGCCAATCAAAGCCATTACAATAATGGAACATTTCATGGTTTGGAAAATTAAATGTGTAACCATGGAACTGAAATGTCTCTTAAATCATATTTGGAGATGTACTTTTCACCAAGTGATTTGCACATTATCTCATTCCATCTGAATTTTATTTTCATCATTGATTATTTCACCATTGATTTTTTTCCCTTTTTTTGTTTCTGCAGTAATTTTGCAATAGAACTTCCCATCTGCTTTCACTTTTTGCAAGCTTGATCATATTTGTTCAGGAAGCAGATCTAAACCTTCTTTTATCACAAGGCATAATTTAACAGCTGACTAATGGTCAAGCTGTAAATTGTGCTGTAAATAACTAGCATGCTCAGTTTCAGGAGTGAGTAATACTGTTCTCAAAATTAGTAGCTGTATTCGTTTTCATACATAAGAAAGTGGCTGATGCAGTCATTGTTCTGAGACCTGAAATCAGCTCAGAGCTCATGAATCTTCAGAAATTTTACCTGTTGGGGGATCATGTGAGCTGGGCACTTTTGAATAACTAAGGTAGAAATCTGCAGGTGTTTGTTCTCTGTACATACACCAAGTGTTTCCTGAGGTGTTTGTATGCACCTGGAGCCATTTTTGGAACTGAACTAACATGCAATCTCCTCTTTCCTAGGAACAATGTCTATCTCTTGTTCACAGGAACTTCATAAGGTTTGTTAGTAGAACTCCCTGGACAACTGGAAGGAAAGATAAAATAGTAATGGAAAAACGCAGAGAAAATAAAAACATGCAGAGATGAAAACATATCTGTGGCGTATCCATGGACTGCATTTTAACTTGTACAGCTCAGATGGGACATCTTTCCACTGGATAACAGAGAATTAGTATAATCAGTGCCTGTGAAGCATTCACATGAATGTATGGGTTTGAAAAAAATGTTGAATGAGGATATGAAGTAAAACCTCATCTTGGTTTTCTTTTTCAGTCATGAGAAAATGTTTTCTTCAGCTTTATAATTTTTGTTTATAGGGATTTGAATGAATTTTTTGTGGATAAGGGAATATATGAATATAATTTGCATTTTAGTTACACCTCAAAATGAAATGACAAAATTTAAACAAAACTATTAGTGATATTAAGATATGTGGACTTTTCTGGACCTATAGATTACCCATGACAGTGGCAGTGGCTTGGGTGTGATTTGGGTACAAACACACTCAAGGTAGTTCCTCCTGGAAGGTGCAGAGACACCAGGCAGGGTTGGTGTGAATCTTTTTTGTGAAAATGATCCAGCTACATCAGAAGAGCAGGTGGGTTTGTTAGTTTGGGTGCAGGATGAAGCTCTGTAGGCTGCTGCATGCACAGACTGCTGTGGGAGGTCAGGTAGACTCACTCCAGGGTCACTGTTAGCCTGGGATTCCCTCACCTTTGGTGCAGGAACTGCAGTGCTATTCCAGGGCACTGGCCTAGTGACAGGGTTGTTGGCTGCTCTTGGGACATGATTTCTCTGATCAGAAATGCCATCTTGTACCCAAGAAAATGTTCCAGACAAACTTAGTGCGTATATTCCTGCCAAAAGCTTTGGTTTCAACTAATTGACATTTTCTTTTGGAAAACAACTTAGAAAATGACCAACAAGCTCTGGTTTCTCACCCTCTGATCTGTCATCTCTGACCTGCTTAATGAAATCAGGGTTCCAGTAGTTCTTGCTGCTGGGCTTTTAAAAATCTTTTAAGCTGCCTTCTGCTTTCATCTGCCTTTCTCTCTTACTCCACTCATCTGCAGCTATTTTCCTCTCCTTAGGGAGAGCCCTGATCCTGTTTCAGTCTGTTTCACAAAGGCTGCCTGCTGGTGTGCTGGCTTTTCCCTCTGCTCTTTTTTTCCCCAGAAGTGCCCATAACCAAAGTGTAATAGGAAAAGAATCATACCAACCTGTTTGCGAACTCATATCAGGATTACGCTGATATTTGGGAAAGGCTCAGATCATGTTTCCATATGAGATCTGGGTATGAGTCCTAAATCCTTCATCTTCTGTCTGGTTGGTTCCTGCAGTACTGTACTCACAAACAGTTCTAGAAAGCAAGCCATTCATTAATCTGAGTCATCATAGGCTAAGATTTCGCACATTGTGATTCCTACTACTTTCTTTTTTTTTTTTTTGAGGGGCTAACTTTTCTTGGTTTTAAACTTAAAAAAAAAAAAAATAGTCACTTTTACCCTGGTTGACACAGCATCCTATTCCCACAAATAACCAGAACGTATTCTAGACTTTGTAACTGCCAAAAGTAATGTCTTTATACAGTATTTCATGTAGAAAAAGAATAACACCACATGATGGGGAAGGGAAATACAGGGGTAGTTCTGGATGTGTTGTGCTTCAGTGAACAAAAGCATTTGCAAATTTCCTTGCTGTGATATAGTAGATTTCAAGAATGCTCTACACATATCTTTCTCAATGTGCCCATAAGTTACACAGGGTAAAAAAAAACCTCCTCTAACTAAAACTGGCAAGTGTTCAGAAACCACAACTATTCAGTGTATTGCCTGGCCATTTTTAAAATGTATTTTGCACTTTTGGTAGATGTTGTAATGCATTCAGCACAGTGTGAAGTCTTGGCATAGATGCTGGATTCTAAAATAAGATGAGCTCTGCCTTTTAAAAAAAGAAATGTTTGCCTGTGAAATACCTTTGCTATTAAGAGTTTTTGGGAAGGGGGATAGGAAATGATTATGATGCTGTTACCACTGAGAAAACAGATTTATTTTGAATTTTGATAAATAATCAAAGCAATGGACAAAGCCCTTCTCAGTGAACACTGAGTGGGCAGAATTTTATTGTCTTTATATGTTAGTTTCCTTCCCCAAAAACCTCTTAACAGTCAAGTGTGCTCTTGTATTGTGCACGTGAAGGTGATGTGATTGGTAGAGTGGGCAGAGGTCTGTCCCACAACACCCTGTTTCTGAGATTGTTTCCTCCTCTGCAAATTGCACATCAGCAGCTCCTTTCACGGGGTCTGGTGTAGCAACTGGCTGGGGGCAGCCTTCAGAAATGCTGATGGGTTGGCTGGCCCTGTCAGACTCCTTTCAGTGAGCACAGACCTGGAGAAAGGTGCAGAGCACGAGGAGCTGTGGCTGACTGCAGTGGGGTTTGCTCACCTTCAGCAGGGCTGAAGCCTTGGGCTGGTGTAGGAATGTGGGCAGTGTGGTTGTTGTGTGGGTGACCCACCTGAGAGCTGCAGTGCACTGTGCTGGGCTCCTATCCTTAGTGTCTACACAAAATATAAAGGCTATGCAGATGCTAAACTTTTGTTAAAGGTGGGAAGGTTTTAGGAGTAGAAAGGAAAGAGGGGGATTAAGTATGCCCGTGCAAAATCTGTCATGAGCTCCATATAGGTGAAATTCCTGCTGTGGCAGTGTGAAGAAAATACTTGAACATGACTGAAGAGGACTGAGCAATTTGCCATACAGATGGAAACTCCTTCCAACTTGTGTCAAGCTGGAGATCTGTTGCTCCCTCTCAGGTTCTCCTGTGATGTGTTTTGTACTTTAGGTTTAGTTGTCCTTGGAAATGCCAGTGGATCATCTCCATCCTCTCTAGAGGAATGAGCAGTGGAACAGGGGCTTTGTGAAAGCCCTGGAGTTGCCACCCTCTGGGCTCTGCCAATGCTGCAGTGCAGGAGAAACAGGTGGACATTTTATAGCTGTGGTGTGAGGTGCTGGTTCTTGCTGGTGCACACTGCAGTGACTGTTGCAGGATTTTTTTTCTCCCAAGGAAAAGCGTATGCTAGCCCTGCTCTGCTTTAGATGTAAAATATAATGTTCCTGAAATAGTCCCATGAGAAAGAATCTGGGGAGTAGCTGTAGCCTCTTCTGCAACAGAGAGACTAGTTGCACCAAGTAACTTGGCCTTAGGACTTTATGGTGCTGAGAATAACGTGGTTATTGAAACCAGTGTTAAAATGAAGGCAGAAGTACAGACAGTATTCTCTTACTGTCACCACTGACTCTCAGATTCTGTTCTAGGCTTAAAGTAGTATGTTTGTTATGTGCCATGAAAACAAAATGAGAAAATACAATCAATGACATAAAATATTGTAGCCCTTTCTACCTTTTCCTTTATTTTTCTCCATATTTGATTTCTTTCTAAGTCAGGTTAGAGGTGATTGGTGTAAGAAATCTTTCTCCTCCTGAGAGCTGATCACATTTGTACTTTGACCAGAGTGCTTCTGGTGGTCCTGACGGGCCTCAGGAGTGCCCAGGGCTGCAGGGGGTCTGGCAGGCTCTGCCTGGGGAGCAGGTGTGTGCCCTCCAAGTGCCATGTGCAGTGCTGTCACTGCTGCTCCTGCCCGCCTGGGCAGTGCCATGCTGTGTGCGCTCCTGCCAAGGACTCGCCTTGTTGCTGTGCTCCAGGGTGGTCTCCTCATTAACAGGCTGTGACCCTGTTATCCGCGTTCTTCGCTTCCAAATACGATCCCTCACGTGTGCTCTGCCATGATTCCGTGCTTAGGGCCGGCTCTGGGAGCCAGGGCGCTTTGCAGGGCAGCTTTGTCCCTGCAGCCGAGCTGTGCTGGGAGGGGAGGTGTGTCCCCCGGCGCCGAGCCCCTTTGGCTTCTGTCAGCCCTGCAGCGTGCTGCCGCTTCTGCAGCTGCGCCGTGCCGCAGAATAAACCGAAATGGGTTTGTTTATTAGGGCTCCAGGGAGCTGTTTTGCAGCCCTGGAAGCTCGTCTCGTGTGTTTCCCTTGCAAGTGCCGTCGCTGTCTCACAGGGTACGCCTCTGAAGTGCTTCCAGCTGCTGGCTGCACCTCTGAAGTGTCCTGCTGGGAACCTGCAGCCCATCCCCGGGCAGCACGGCAGGCAGCAGCCGCCGCTGCTTCGGGAGCTCAGCTTATTGTCCTCCCTTGGCACAGCCCGTCTGGCTCTGCCGTGCTCGGTGTTTGTGCCTGGAGGCAGGACTGGCTCTGGAGATGCAGCCGGGTAGCGGCTGCCTGCAGCGTGCGGGGATGTCAGCGCTTCCGAGGGGATGGCTTGTGGCCCTTGGATGTGCTAAGCGCTGCAGTGCGGGTGGGGGTGCCCGTGCCATAGAGGAAACATTTTTCCCCGCTGCCTTCCCCGCCCGTGGGCAGGGGAGAGCTGACACGAGCCCCCGGCCCCGCTGGGAGCTGCTGCCTGGGCTGCCAGAGCTCCAGGCACTCCCCTGGGTGTGCCTCTGCGCTGAGGCTGCCCCTGCCCAGGTGTGCTGCGGAGGGGACGAGGGCTCCAGCTGGCCTTTTCTTTGTCTTGTACACCCCTGGGAAAGGAAAGCATGATTTAGCTCCAAAGCATTAAGCAAAAAACCCCTGAAAGACTATCCCCCCCAGAACTGTCTAACCCTTTATGGCTTAATATAAGCATGCCTGAGGATTGATGAGGAAAGGATGTTGCTCGTGTTGGTAATTACAAGTTTGCTCCTTTCAGTGTTTTTTATTCTGATTGTTCCATTTCAGCATTTAGCCTTTGTCGTAGGTGTGTGCAAATGCATTCTGCTGTGTCAGGAGCTTTACTTAGCTATTCATGTGCTCATACCCTTGGTAAGATACTTATCCTTTCAGGCAGATCAAAGACATATGTTTGGTGGTTTGGAATAGGTAAGCAGGAAGAAAGAAATCTCTTAAGAGTGATGACACAGTATAACTGCTAAATAACAAATACAGTTACATACATATATGTGCACATTCCTCTAATCATTACTGTTGCCCATGACATAGAAATACACTGCAGTTGAAATCTTTTAGTTAATTGCAATGGCTGTCAGTCAACCTGTCTTACCAATGATGTTTTTTCTATTTCGGTGATCTCTCTTCTATTCAAGAGATGAGCTTCTGCTAACAGAGAGAGAAAATGTAAGTTTTGGTTTGGGAAGCAATGTTTAGACCTGGGTCATGAAACTAAAATGCAGAATTCTTCTCTCTCCGCACAGAACTAAAGGCAAAAGAGCTAACAGATGATTACTGGGATTCATTTAAAACTCCATGTTTCAGTCACAGTATAAGCACGTGATGTAGTCAGTGTTGAATAGGAAATGTGGTGAGATGCAGGTGCTCTGTTTATTTATCAATTGCAATGTGTGGATGGATAAATAAGTTTCAGTTTAGGAACAGACATTTTTGCCTACTGGAGTGTTTAGAATTCAGACAGCCCCGGCCCTCAGACAGCCGTGGGTCTGCAGGAGCAGGCCTGTGATGTGTGGAACAGATAACATTCAGCAGTGCAGAGACAAGCGAGCTCTGTGCAGTGAGGGGCTGTGTGAGCTGCAGAGCCCGTTCTGGATCAAAGCAGTATAATGCAGAGCTAGCCTGAGCTCATTAGCCTGGGCATAATGCCATGCTAATATATCTATACTACTCCCAGGACCCAGGCTAATGGCTCAGCATGGTGCTATGCTGGGTACTCACACCAGCTGGTGCAGGGATTTCTGCATTGTATAGGGTAGACATGCCATAAGGTTTTCACACCAGCTCTGTAAGCATAGAGAAATGCATTAAGGGAAAGATATAGCTCAAGACTTTAAAGAGCAGAGATGTTTAAATTTGGGTTCCTGAATCCTTGTTCATGAGGAATCCAGTGTAAATGTTATGGAAGTCAATGACAGTCTTTGGATCAAACTCAAGGACTCCAAAGTCCAAAGTACCTAGTAATTCCTACTGATGTGATTTTTCAACACCATTTAATTGTATCTCTGGAAAACAGGCTTGTTGAGCTAGTCAGTCAGATGCTGTGCTGCCTTTTGAATTTATCAGGAATGAAAAGTGACTGAAAGCTTCCACCCCTGTTCAGGGAACATTTATATGAAATGTAAAAATAATACCCAGTTGTCTCTCCCTCAAAAACAAGGAACAAGTAGTACATGAACAAGAAGTGATTGGAGTAGCTGATATTAGTTAATAATGACCTGCCCATCTCTGCATGAAGATTTTTTTAAACAAAAAGTAAAAAAAAGATAGGCTAATGTTTGAGTTATATTTTTATTGATATTTTCGCTGACTTATCTGCACCAACCCATACTTACTAAGGCTGTAACTCTAGGTGTAAAAAACCCCCCAAACAATCTCAAACTAGAAAAGAGATAGTTCATTGTATAATTGTGGCTCAGATGCACTTAGGGAGTACAGGAAATTGCAGAACTGAGCCTGCTGTCATACCCAATAGAGCCTCAGATTGTTCAGTGAAGAGTTCAGGCCCAGCAGACTTAGTGCACAATTAATTCCCAACATGGGAGCTGGTATCAACCAGCTGATGTACATAGGAAATGCAAAATCTTCCAGTGGAAGTTCTGCCCAGGAACTACAAGTTCTGGCCTCAAAAGAGCAGGAGGTAGACAGTTTATGTCTCAAAAGCAGTTATATATTATTTCAGAAAGTGCCATACAGACACTAGAACTCCAGCACAAGAGATTATTGTCACTGGGTGACAACAATAAAATGTTTATAATGTCCAGTTGAAATATAAACTAGTGTAAAATGTAATCTGGCGGGTTTTCAGTGAATGAATAAGGAGACAGAAGTGTGAGGGTCAAAACTGGGTAGAGCTATCTATTAGGGAGAGAGGAATGAAATAGTTTTTCTTCGCTAAGACTCATGACACTTCCCTTTTTTTAGCATTACTGAACACATTCTGGAAATAGATAAGAGATTAAATACCTATTTTGCCAACTTCACAGCTGAGGAAACTGAGGGAGAATGATTAAATGTTGGATTTTCCATGTAAATAATTTGCGTCCCACAGAAAGTCTAACCTGGGATTGTTGTGTCTACATTAATGCCCCAGAACTGCTCTTTGTCATCAGGGTCACTGATACTGCGGTGATAAAAACCCCACAAAGAATCAAGGCTGATGTGTTCCTGATTCCCACTCCTCTCACTCCAGCAGTAGTATACTTGGCTTTAATACCTGCTTTTTTGATGCCTTGGATGCTTTTCTATTCCTTGAAAATTATTACATACGCTTGTGCTCTGAACAAAATGAAAACGTATAGTACTATAATAACTATAACTGACATCTTAAATGCACTGATTTAAAATTGACAATTATATCTTCCAGTAGCATTTCCATGATTTTGGAAACATTGCAAGGTAAATTTCTCTTAGAAAAGTTGGTTCTGTAACACTATTCACCGCTGAAGCAAGATGTGTGGAAATAGTACCTGCTGCAGAATGCCGGGAGGTCCTAAGGTCAAATCCCTCTTGGGAAATGGTAATAAATGGTAGCTCAGCTGCTGTGTTCTGAAAATATTTGCCAGATAAAACTGTTACCTACCCAAGAAAGATTAGAATCTTCTGTGGCACAGATGGGACCCTGCAACTGTCTGATCTAACATGTGATTCAGTGTGTGCCAGTACCCAGAAAGCAGTAGCCTTAAAATGCAGCTCATGCAGCATCAACAAGATTGTATTTGCAGTATAAACAGGGAGCTGTTTAGTGGTGTTGTAACAGTGTAAATGTTCGTACTCTAGAGTGCCCCAAAGGTTGTCAGAACGTGTGCTGGGGTACTGTAAAATGGAATAGAGAACATGGAAAGATGTTTCTGTCAAAACAGGATTCACAGTAAATATTAATCTTCCATGCAATTCTAAACTGCGTTTCTGGTAGAATCTTGATGATGGCTCTCTGGTGCTTTGGAGCTCACAAGAAGTACTTATTGATAGTGATATTTTTTAAAAGTCCCTGGCTGCTTGGACAATTTTTTTTTTGTGTTCCTACCAGACCACCTGTCCTTGTTTCCACCCTCTGTTGGCTCTTGTGTTTGAGTTTGTCCAAGAGCTCCTTGTTCATCCACACAGACCTGCCATTTTTACCTGACTTCCTCTTTGTTGGGATGCCGCCCTCCTGAGTTTGAAAGAGGTGATTCTTGAATGTTAACCAACTTTCTTGGGCCTCTTTTCCCTTCAGGATTTTTTTCCATGGTACTCTTAACTAGGCAGATCCCTGAAGAGTGCAAAGTTTGCTATCCTGAGGTCCAGGATCTGGAGCTTGTTGAGTCCTCCTCATTTCCCCAAGGATCTTGAATTACACCATTTCATGGTCACTTCATTTTTTTTTTTTTTTTAAATTTAAACTCTTCAATATAATTTAATTTCCTTAACGCTTTACCTAGTTTCCCACTTGCAGTAATTTGTGGTGGGACTTGTGGGGGAAGGTGACTCCGGCATCACTTTCCTTTCATAGGTTTGAAAGTCATTTAGTGTTGCTTCTCATGGGGCAGCAAAGCTCTGGAGTCATGTGTTTAACAGCAGTGTCTTTTTGCCAATGAGCAGGCCTGTTAGAAGGTGTGTTGAGAGCAGGACAAAGCTGTTTGTTGGCTTCCTTGGAAAATGCAGTTTAAAGAAGAAATTTACAACTTTTCCAGTTTCAGCACACAGTCTCGTAGTGTCTTTTTCCTCAAATTTCCTGTACTCTGTGTGCGACTGATGACCCTGTACTTTCTAACAGCAAGGATTGGTTCTAGGGCTCACCATGTGCCCAGGCAATCTACCCCCTCTAAAGCCTTTTTGTAAAACAAAATTACACTTTGTAAAGCCAAGAAAATGAGAAGGTGCTGCTGCTGCTACCATTGCCTCACTGCTCCCAGAGTCTGAGGGATGTGACCAGCTGTCTGAGATGGCTTGTGTCGTTCAAGAACTTCAGGCAAAGCTGAGTCCCATCAGTCGGTCCTGGCACTGTGGACAGACTTCTTTTGGGCAGAGCAGTCCTTCAGTGCCCTGGAAAGTGACATCAGTGACCTCTTTTCATCTGCCACACAGCAGAGACCTGTGGGCTTGGCTAGCAAAGGGCAGAAAGAGCAGGATCTCATTCTGGGAAGGGGGGGAATGGCATCTTTTTGCTTCTTTGCTGAGAGGTGTGTAAAGAGTTACTTCTTTTTGCTCTTCAGTAGCTTTGTTTAATATTAAGAGCATTGTTTACTGCTAACAGAAGGTGTCCTTTGGAAAGGACACGTGCCTCCTCCTTTGTTTGATTCTAAACAACATGGAGAAGAAAGAGGTTTTGTGCCACGTTTTGCTGACTCAGTGTGTTCACACTCACAGAATTAGCATCACTGCTGTTTCTGCTGGTGAAAAATTTGCTGAGCTTTGGGAGAAGGTAAGCAAGGGAATGGTGAAAACAGGGGATGCAAATATTTATCCTCCTTTGCATCATGGTTTTTCATGTAGAAATTACTAAGCAGCAAATGATTTGACGTTTCCTTTATTTTGCTTATTGGGACATGAGTCTCAATAGTCATGGACCAACCCTGTGATAAGATCTCTCATAAGTATCTGGGATGAGCTATACTGCGTGACATACTCCAAGGAGCAGTGGATCTTAGAGGCAATGGCTTTTATCTGCTGTTTAGGTAACCAGCTTAGAAATAATAATAAAAAAGGACTGTATCTGGATCATTTTGACTCCAGAATGACTGATTTCAGAATGGCTTTAGCAGCATAATAAAGAGTGGTAAAGAAGGGATCCCCTAGGTGACCCATCTGAAAAGCAGCAGTAAAGGAATGAGATGCAGAAGAAAACAAAACAAAGCTGTTGGTGTTGTGATGGGTGCCAGCAAATAAACCTGTGGCAAATGTTTGTGGGATTTTCACAGAGTGACAGCAATCTTCCTCTAAGGATTAGACAATTTCTGAACTGTATCTTTCCTCTGCTAGCAGGACATCATGTAAGCCATGATCAAGCCTTGGTAATTCCTGTGCTCTTAGCTGGTGTACCTTGTCCCCGTGGCAACCAAAAGAATGAACTTAATGAGCAGCACTGTAAAAACACACCACTTAAAAATTTAATATTTCATTTTTCTTCTAGAAGACAAGAAACTCCTAAAATAACATAAAACTTGATGCCAATGTCAGTGCAGTGGTTGTCCTGGCACTGGACACAGAGTTTCGAGGTCATATCACCAGAAACAATGCTCACAATTTGGAGATGATGGCACTGGTTCATTTTTGTCCTGTGCCATGGGGAACTGTTACTGCAGGGGAAGTTGGCAACTATATTTTGTTTCCTATCCATTCTGCTGGTTCACATCTATTCAACCTCAGCTGTATTTGTGTAAATATGTATATATATATTTGCATACATTTGAATATCTTTATCCCATATGCTATTCCTAGATGTCTGAATGAATTAAAGAGAAAGAACTAATACAGAATTAAGAAAGAGTTTTAAGATTGTTTTCTATGCATATATTTAAACCATGAAGAATTGCTTACTTGGTCCTATCCAGTTCAAAGGTGTGCAGGGATTATTGTAAGCTATGGATATGTCTCTGCTGTTACAACAATATAGATGAGATTAACACATGATGAGGGGCATTAAAAGAATTTATGGCACAGGTAGCATTATAAAATATTCTTTGAATATCTGAAGATCTTAAATGAGGAAAAAAGGATCTGGTTTTCTAAACTTCTTAACTTCCTTACTGATATTTTTAATGTCTGAATTTTTTTTTTTAAGTTTAACATATTTGGAGATTTTATGAATGTGATCCTTCTTCCTCCCCAGTATTGACATATGTTCAAAAGGAGGTTTTTTTATGCCCACAACTAATTAGTAGTAGCATCTGGAGCCTTAGGTCTCTGTTTCATAGTTCTCAGTGAGAAAGAATGGGCAATGGTAATATGGAAAAAAAAAAAAGGAATCAAGTATTTTTAGTTTTGGTACTTAGAAAATAATTAGCATTGTGGCAGCACTGAAAGATTTTATACTGGCAGAGCTTTCACTGAAATTTCCTTTATATGTCCAAAATACTGACAAAGAATATGTCTGCATATGAGACTTAACCCCAAAATGTTTCTATTTTGGCATTTTTGCACATGGAGTTTGGAGATTTCCACGTTTTTCCCCCTTTCAAGAGTATTTCAGCTGCATTCCCTTGAACTGCAAAGACTTTATTTCTGTGCCTCTCAGATAAAGGTGCCCTTTATGTTAACGGTTTTCTTCTCACTTCCTTAAATGCCATAATGAGAAATTTATATACTTACCTGTAGATCTGCTAAGTTACTGTATGAGTATGAGAAATCAAATCCTCAAAGGCAGACATTTGCACAAATTCTGGACCCTCACTTTTCTCTCAGCAGGGCTCTGCTGCTACAGCAGGGTCTGATGTTAGTAAAAGAGAAGACAACTAGATCTAGTTTGTGCTTAGCTCACTGAAGGAAGGAACTAAAGCTGAAAATAAAATACGACTTTTATTCATTTTCTGAGCTCAAAGTTTCAGGTTATTTGGATTCAAAGGGCTTGGCTTGTCTGCTCCCAGGCTTTATAAACAATATTAGCATCTCTGTTTGGTTGCTTCCCCAGAGGCCACTGATACCCTCAAAAGGACAATTAGCAGAGGCAGCAATTGCTATTTTGGCAGTAGTTAGTGGTCAGCAGGCAACTTTACCTGTGCTTAAAATGTAAAGTTTATTTTGGGGATTTTGGAGGGGTCTAAATGAGTTAGGCAATAAATGAAATTTGATGAGAGCTTTGTGCCAATGCTCCTGATGCTTCATTGAAAGATTCAGATTAGTTTACATCATTCTGGCCTCCTGGGCCACCACAGTGATGAATCACTGTGAGAAACCAGACAGAGTTGCTTATAGCATTTCCACAGAAACCCATGTTGAGGAAATATATGCATAGTTTCATTGGCCAGCCCTCTCTGTGGCTATGTTGCCCACTCTTTAGGATGAAAAAAATCTGGGGCACATTTCGTCCTGATAGTGAGCATATGCTGGCATGGTTGGAGATGTTTTTATATCTGTGATGCTAAATAAAGATGCCCACTTGAGCATTTTGTTTTGGCTGAGTCTGCCCTTTCAGGATGCATGTGTAACCTCTTTGTGAATTACTGAAATAAAGGAATTGCCTAATGCAAAAGATTTTCCACAAATATGAAACCCTTGGAATGTTTTCTACATCAGCCATTTCCTTTTTTGCTTGTGCAATGTGTATGGATTGTCAGCATGATGTGGTGTGTGGTAACCAATGTGTGCAGGAGGCTATTAATCTTCTTACAGTCCTGTGTTCATGTGAGATTGAGGAGAGAAGTGGAATTCTGTTCAAACACTCTCAGCTTGTAATTATCTGCCCATATGGATCCTTTGCGTGCACTCACAAATGTGAATCTACTTTCTGTGTGTGTCAGCATGTTCATCCTTCCCATACACTCTGGGTGATCAGTCAGCTCATGGATCTTGATAGACTTTATTGATCTATTCCCTTTCTGGGGAAGGGGATTCATACTGTCCCCAGTGTGCTCAGGGTAAAGAGTATGGTGAAAACAATTAGGTCTGACCTACCACCTATGGGATTTAAATGCCTGAGGGCATGTGCTGTACTTTTAGATATGTAGATTTTGAGTTAATTTATAGATCAAGATTTCATTCTCCAACAACTTGCCAGACAGTGAAGCTTGCAGATATGTTATACTGCAGTTGAAGTTTAAATAAGGGCTTAGCTGAAAAGGAAAGAACTCTTAAAGGCAAAAAAAAAAAAAGGAGGAAAAGTGATTTATTAAACTTTTCTATATCCACTGTATTTGCAATTATAAACTATCACATTGTATAGAGTTTTTTTTCCCTACAATGCTAATACTCCCTCTGGTATATGTAGGGTATTTTTTTATGGTGTTTAAAGTCTGAGGCTTTTAGCAGTTTAATCCAAACCAAAGCATCTATATCATGGGACTTGCCTTTAATTCTCTCTTAGATGCTTTTTTCCCTGTATGCAAAATTAGATATCATTCTGAAGGCATTCTTAATTAACATTTTTTTAATCAATGGCTGGATTCTCTGGAGGATTTTTTTTTTCTATGCATCATTATTTTTCTCTTTCCACAGCAACTTCACAAGCAAATTAAGTAAACAGAAACACTTTGTGGATTTTTCTTGTGACAGCCTGCAAACCTGTGAACTTTTTTTTTTTTTAAAGTTGAAGCTGCTAATTGTAGAACTGTATAATTAATGCATTATCCACGACAACAAGGTTACAAGGTTTGTGTTTAGCAAACATGCTTTTTGTGGAGGGTGGAAAAATACATGGTGAAAACTTATGGAAACACTAGGCTGTTTTTTACCACTTCACATGACAGGCAGTCTCTCAGCCATCATTAGAGCTGTGTGCCTAATCAGAACTCTGAAAAGATACCCTGAAAATTGGCTGGAGCCCTGGTATCACAGTCTGAGCCCACGGCTCAAACCTGGTGTTTTCACCTTGCAAGATAGACCATGGCAGGCAGATATTTTCAGAACTGGAATGTTTGCTCTGCTAATTGGCACATTCCTACTTAGAATTGGTAGGACATGCTGATTTGTAACACGACTCAAGAATTTACTTCTTAATGGTTAATTGCCTCAACTTTCCTAAATCTTTCTATTTACCAGCCTCCTTTCTTTATTGTGCCTGTCTACTCTTCTTTCAGCATTTGTAATCTTCTTTTATTAGCTACACATCCTTCTGATTATTTCACATGTTTTTCACTGGTTTGAGAACTTCTTTGCTCCCTGGCCTTTTCATAAATCAACTATGTGTTGGTGTGTGCTGGAAGTGATGGAATGATTTCCTTAAAGCTTGCAGCCAATGATGTTGTATCAATGCTGACTTTGTTACTGCAGTCGTAGAAACATTTTTAAAAAATTGGATAATGTGTTCTGTATTCAGAATTCAAATGCAGTATGTTGAGGGACTTCTCTGGGAACTGAATGCTTGAGAGCCCCAGAAACAGCGTGACCTCTTCCACTATGAAAATTGGAAGCTTACTCGTGACTTACACAAATCTTAATGCATTTCCCAATTAAAAAAATTATTGTAAATACCATAGATTTCATAGATTGATTTGGTCTTTTTGGCAACTTCTATTCGTGTAATTTTCCCCCCTTTACTCCTGATCATTTAAGTCTCTAGATTTTAAAATCGTAGTGAAAGGAAAATGATATTGCAATTTTTGGATGAGTTTTGCAGTTACTGCCATTGTCCTTCTATGGTTATTGATTTCTGAGGGTTTCTTGGTGAAACACTTATGTCACTATTCCAGATTGAAATACCTGCAGGAAAACACTTTTGCTCTCAGGCAAAGTGTACACTGGGTTTGCTCTTTCCATGCCTCTGTGAAAGTGATGGAAGTTCTACAGGTGGCTTTGAGAGCAGAGAGGTTTTCGTCTTGTCCTGACAATTTTCCAATACTTAATTTCATTGGCTTTTCCCAGTATTGCTTCCCTGGTGTGTCTGTGTTCATCAGCACTTAGAGTGTGTCCAGGGAGCCACTGAGCAGCACTGTGGGAGAAGGGAAATCTTGCTCTGCTCCCTGCATAAGATTGTGCGTCTGTAATTCATTGCCTTTTGAAAACTGTCTTATCACAGCATCGCCTCTTTAGCGCTTTAATACAGGATAAGCTTATTAGAGATAATCTGTTTACTGAATGTCCTTAGCACAAAGCAATCTAGTTAACAGCATCTTTTGAAGCTTTGTCTTCTGGATATATCTTTTAAACTCATCCCAGATTATTTATCTATATCTGTATCTTTAGAACCTTTTCTTTAGACTTGTATCTGCTTTGGCATGAAATTACAGTGTCTGGTGAATACACTGATAAACTTAATATTCTTGTGGGGAAATAAGGCAAACCAACACCAAAATGAGCTAGTCAGGGCAAATAATTCAATCTGTTCATGTTTCTTTAGGCTTCAAAATAATTTTTCTTTTCTAAAGATCTACACTGCTAGCAGACATTGCCACAATCTCCACAGTTCTCCTCACACAGCATCTTGTATGTCCAGATGTTTCCCATCCAACACGTTGCCCTCCTTAAGATCTGGACCACTGCTTAAGATGTACAGAAGAGGAAAGGAAACCTGGCAATTCATCCTCAAATGGCTAGGTGTTTTTGGGACATACTTACAAGTCGTTGTATTAAAAAAGACAAGATGAAGAAAGAGCATTACAATAGAAGTGCTGAAGAATGAAAGGTGACAGGTGTGGTAAATGTGTTATGGTGAGCCCACTTTGCCTTTGAATCTTCCTGACCATTGGAAACTGCCCAATAAAATTCTGCCTTGACAGTTCAAAATACTGTACATGTCTCTCCTGACACAAGAGCAACTGCAGCAGTTACTGATGAAGGCAATGTTAATGTGAATAGTGCATGTCTCTTTGTGCTCCCTCTTTTCTCATGGAGTTTAGATGTGTTAAACAAAATTACAAATTATCAAGTAGCCTTTTCCCTTCATAGGAAAGAGAATCACAAACTTACCCTTAAAAACGGTGTCTGAGAAAGAAGAAGAGAAGAAATTGTTTTCTCCAAAAAGCCTGAGTTTGGGACATAAAGATAACTGATGGCAGTTTTCCTGTGATGAATTTTTAAAGTCAAGTGACTGTGTAAAAACCTGTATTATGCACTCTGTACCTCTCACTTAACTGATCCTTTAATTGCTGAGGAGGCCTGGATGCCAAGGATGTAACCAACATGCCAGAAACCTCCTGAGGAATCACAGATTTTTTATGCTGCACTCAGGCTAATTTTGCTTTGGTGATTATTGTATCTGGTCAGGTCTTAGCATGTGATAAGCAATGAAAGTGCTGCAGTTGGAGGGAATTGCATCTCAGGTGCAAGGCGTACTAGATAATGCAAACTTGAAGGATGTCTTGTAGGCAAAAATCTTACAGGTCTTGACAAGGCAAAACAAGCACCTTATCAGAGTTTTTATTTTTGGACCTTCCTTAATCTTCTTTCCTTTTTCTTGGCATTATTAGATACATTATTAGATACAAAAGCAGGTGCAAGAGAGATTAGGCTGGAGTTGATACTTGTGCACCAATGTGGTGTTATTTCAGATAGTGTTCGAAAGCTGAACTGTAAAGGCTTTCAGTATGAGTGACTTGGTAACATCATAGGCAAATTCCACAAAGTTCATTCTTTGTAGTGGAGAATATAATCATTGCAAGGGTGGGAAAACTTCTGTGTACATCAAGAGGAGGAGAAAAAAAACAGAAAATAAACACTTCTTTGCCAATGTTTTTAGAAATGTAGTACCCATTCTTGGTGGTGTGGACTGAACATTGCTACCCCAATTAGAATATGATTGCTACATGCTGTAGGAAAGTGGAGAAGTGTTTCCTTGCAAGCACTTTAAAGCTACTATTGAATTTCTGTAAGTCCAGGGAAATCTAGTACCTCCAGCCTGTAAAACAAGCTTCTCTATTTGGCCTCATTAATGTTTAGTCTGTTTTTTCTTGGCAAAATTACTTCAGTGACAGTCTCCACCAGATTGACACTAAAGTGTTTTCTTTACTTGCCATCTGTCTGGACTGATTGGAAAAAGTAAAGTGGGGCTTGTTTAGAAAAATATATAAGCAGTTCATTTGGCACAAAGTTTGTTATAGATGTATGAAAAGCAGCTGGGTCCAGCTCAGGAGGTTAAAAAAAATATTTTATTGCAGAGGGATGACTTTTCATGTACAAGTTCATGCACTAGATGTGTTCTTTCATTTAGCTTGAAAGAAGTGTCTAAATAAATTAGCTATGGCATTTAATTAGTTTTATTTGTGTTTTACCAGGTGACTTATAATATTTTGTGTGAATAGGGATCTGATGTTCCAAATGCCAGTGAGTTGCAAGCACAATGTTTAAAAGTAGTAAAATAGAGCTGAAAGCTTCATAAGCACTTTCTTCCACCTTAATTCAGCAAAGCACTTGAATACATCAAGTTAGCTGTTTTACTGGATTGATTCTGGTTTTTTACAGCTTTCTCTGACAGATTTGCAGCTTCTTGGCTTTTCTTTTTGTTTGGTTTTTTTTTTGTTGTTGTTGTTGTTGTTTTTTTTAAACATTGAGAAAATTTGGCTAAAGAGGGCTTAGAACAGAAATGAAATCCTGTTCACATGAATGCTTTCTCTAAAAATGTTGGTATGTGTGCCTAGAAGTACCTGTATGTGGAAAGAGCAGAAGCATGGTCATGTGATGCTGTTTTCTCCAGCTGTGTGCATTGCTCAGCTTCACCCTCAGTAGTATTCAAAATTCATTATGGTGAGAGGTCAGAAACAGCCTTTAAACCAGCTGTGTTTGGCCCAGCCTTTTCCCCCCTTCTCTTTTGAGCCATCCATAGTTGTCTTCTGCTGTGTTCTTACTCTGAGACTTACTCTTTGCATTTATTAGCTGAGCCTCTGCCATGCTGAATGTAAAAGCTGAGCAAAAGGCGTTTTTCTGTGGTTTCTGAACAAGAGAAGAAGGCTGAATTCTAGTAGCAGAAAAAATAGGAAATAAAAAATTCTTTCTACTTTCTGAGGAACATTAATTCCTGGTGGGAATTGTCTACTGTGTATGTTCTGCTTCTGCTTGATCACAGCTCTCTCATTATTGTTTCTTATAAAAGTTAATCAGTTTTAGGAAGGAAATTATTTTTCAGGCTCTCAGGTAGGAGGGGTCAGACCTCAGTTTTCTGTATTTCTGTTTGTAGGGACTTAGTTATTTGTAGTTTAGGGTACATAATCATTACAGTAGAATTATCAAAATGAGAATTTATTTCCCTCAGGTTATAATTCTCGTGTTGCATCAGTGCTAAAGGCTAGTCCAATTTCTTGTTCCATAAACAAGAGAAACTGAGTTAGCCCTCCTGAACTACAGTTTTGCTTTCTCTGTGTTTCATAATCATAGGAAACTATAGGTTATAGATAGGTATAACCATCTGAATCTGTTTTTAAATTTCAGACCCTCTGAAATTTCATATTTGTGTATACACTTGTTAACATCTTTAACTGGACTGGGAATATTTTGCACTCTTCTAATCCTTCTCTCTTCTGAGATTCCATTTTTGGGGCATTACTCATGTTGAGTGATAATTCCTGACTTAAGTATGTGCTACTCAGGCCTCATGGATCAGGTCTCATCTATTACTGGACAAGAATTTTCCCTTGGTTGTTCATGTTTAACATTGCTAACCTCTTCTAACACAATGAAGATTGAAGACTGACCATGATCTAGGCAGCTAACTTCGCTTTTCTTAATTAGGAAGTATAGAGTGGTAGGGTGAAGTTTATCAGTCCCTTTCTGATACAAAGATTGGCAGAAATTATGTACCTGGAAATTATTTATGAATAGGTGAATGTTTTCATTCATTAATTCAAATACTCAACTGTGTTAGACACTATCACTCAGCAAACTAGAGATATCTGTGTAGGAGTTACTGACATAGTTTTTACCTGCATCTCCTCTGTGGCTGGATTTGCAGGTCGGGTTTTTGCAAATTGTGTTGTTCAAAACCAGATGCAGCTGTTTTGATGCTTGCCAATATATTGATTTTTTTTTCTCTTGAGACTTTGATTAACATATAATTATTTTTGCCATTGTGCTTGTTCTGCAGCATCTGTTCTACATGACACGTTTACTTTGTCTCATCTTGGTCTCTGTGGCATTTTCCCACTCAGTATTTTCCAAATATTTTCCGTTGGGTTGGATGATTCATGTTTTTGCTGGACTTTATTGGCTCAATTTACTGCTTTCACTATGGTTTGTTTTCAGTTCTAATGTAAAGGCTTATTCCTCCTTTCTTCATTAAAATTTTTACTTTCAGTACATAATGCCTTTACGGATGAGTCAGTTATCTTGTCTAGATGGAGAGGCTAATTTTCTTTGAAATCTCATGTGCCCATATGGCACTTGATTTGTCTTTGTTATGCTTGTTTTCTGCTGTCGTAGTTCTACTAATGGCAGTAGAAATATATTTATATAGAATTTATATAATAGTCCTTTAGTACTGATGGCACATATTACAGCATCTTTTATGCATGTAGTAGGACAGGGAGGTGTATATAGAAAACCTATGGCCTGTTCTGTGTGCCAAGGACCCCCATAGTATGGACTGGAATAATTTCAGGAAACTCTCTGTCTTACCAGTTCAGAAGATCTTACCACTGTAGTTTCATATTTGTAAATCTAGCTAGTTTCATGGAGGAATTAGTAGGAATCTGCACCTTGTTCACTCAGTGTTACTGGTCACTGAACAATAACAACATTGCTGCCTCTTTACACAAGCTATTGATTGTTTTGTGTGTTGATGAACTGGTTTTGACTACACATAGGAGCCTGAATTCTTTATAATAAAAAGAATACCATGCAAACACAAACTACACCAAACTAGATAAATACAAGAGGCATGATTGATTAGACTGGTAATCATGTGTGCTTTCATTTCAGAGCAGAGACAAATTAATTTCTTCCCACACATAACTGAAATTATGTGCTGAAATTTCCACCAGGAGTGATTCCAAATGAGGTGCTCCACTCACAGCCCAGCTACCACCTACATCAGTGCTCGTGTGCTGGATGGAGAGAAAGGTAACAGTCCATTGCATATTTGCCAGGGTTTCATTCTCCTGTTTACTTCTCATTCAACACTGGAATATTAGCACCTCCCTACAGACTTTTGTCAGACCTTCTTCCATGAGTTTTGGAAGTGTTTTTCTTCTTCTTCATCAAGTGACAATGATGACATTTTATGTCCTTCAATATTTGAGCTGTATCTGTGATGCATGAGCCGATGCTTTTAAGGCTCAAGGAATATTGGACTTTCTTTTATCCTTTTCCCCCCACAGTTTTGCTTGCCCCATGGTTGAAATCTGAGACTCATAAGAAAAACTAAGAGGGAAATGAAGAAGCCAAATTCCCATAAATACATTTTATACATAGGGAAACAAAGGCACAGGAGACCACACAGTAGTTTCATATCTGAGCCAGGAGAAGCTTCAGATGATCCAACTCGTGCTTTAGTTGTGAGAAAACACTATCTTCCTCCTCAGTTCCTTAACTGGTTAAAGCTCCTCCTCTGTCCTGGAGTGAGATTTCCACGTACAGAGCTTCTGAGAATCACCACTCTGGGGATTGCTGTTAACTCCAAAATGTGTTATTTGCACATTGAAGTACTTAACTAAGGAGCTTTTCTTTTTCCAGTTGCAGTCACTGGAGGCTTCATGGTAATAGAGCTGTCTTCTACTCTCTGCCAAGTTTATTTTCCAAAAGAAATATCTGAATGAGGAAACAATGACTGAAGAGGATATGTGAACTGTCTAGCATACTGCAAAGCTCCACATATTAAGAAGAGAGAGGACTTTTGGATGGCTGAAGGGTGCATTATTAAGAGTGAATTCATCCTTTGTGAAATTGAGAAAAAAAAAAAAATTGGCTATCAGGAAACACTTTGAGAGGGAATTTGGTGAAAATCTCATGACCTGAATGGTTCCAAAGGACAGAAAATCCTGGGAGCAGCTCTCCATTGATATGGGATGCACTTTATAACCAAAGAGGTATTTTTCATCTCCCCACTTTTTTTTTTTTTTTTTTTTTAACTGATTCTGTGTTCAGCATCAAATCCATGTGTTACTGTCGGGCTTAAAACAATGCCTACGAAATTGAGCATAATTGCAAGGCAGGTGGAAAAAAGAGGCAAAGAATGTTTTAAAACTGGGAGTGGTGGGAAGCTGTGAGGGCAGAGCTGAATGTGGGGCTCAGCCCTTGTGTCACACCTGACAGTGTGCACAGGGCAGGGTCTGAGAGCCTTGATTGCCCTGATGAGCCCCACCTGGGAGGCTCAGGGGCCCTATTTAAACACAAACTCTTTGTTCTCTCACACAGAGGTTCTGCAGTGTCTTGTCTGCTCTATCTCTGCTGCTGAAGCAGGAAACAACTTCTTTGTGAGGAGAACATTGATGGTGAGTCAGCTTCAGTGCTGTTTTCATATCGCGCTTTTAATTTGAAACTTTCTGTTTGTTTGTTTTTTGTTATTTGTCTTGTTGAATTAGTTCGTGTCTGTACGGCAGAAATGATCTTTAGGCCAAATTGTTTGGCTGCTCAGGAAGAAAATGGGATACCTCACAGAGGAGAGAAAGAAACTTGTGTTCTCTGCCAAGTTTCAGGCTCAGAATGGAGAGTTAAAATGTCAGCCAACTGGGCCAAACCACCACCTCTGATAAACTCTGGTATTCCATGGAGATTGCTCTGTTTGGCTTAGTTTGGTATGAAATCACCTTAAAGTAGCTTGGAGTTAAGCTCTTATATCCTCTCCTTTTCCTCTCTGTAGTGCTACTATGCCTTGAGACTTGGAAGTTTTTGTTTTGATTGAACAAGATGCAGAGTGAAAAATAACCTTCTAAAGTGACTGTCCTTTCTTGTTTCTTCAAGAACCTTTTCCCAGTCCTTGGTGCTTTTAACAGCCATCTCTAGGACCGGGGGCAGCGTTTGAAACCCACACAGGTTGTAATGTTTGAAACAGTTTTGCTGCAGTGCCCCAAGCTCCACCTGTGCTCTAATTTGGGGATTGAAAGCAGCTGGGAGGGCTGCTCAGGTGTGCTGCAGCCAGGGGGGCTGGAGGAGCCTGACCCTGAGAGCTGCTGTGGAAAAGAGATGCTTTCAAAACTGCTGGAGCTTGGGCATTGCTTTAGCAGGTAGCAGTTTGCCCTGTGTCAAATGACACTAAATGCATATTATACTGTAGGTGACTGGACTGTACATAAAAGCACGCTTTCTAACAGCACTGGTCATTTGTTTGGGTTTTGGTTTGTTGTTCACAGATAGAATTGGTTAATTTAATAGCCTTTACAAGTTGTCAAAACCAGTTTGAAGATTCTCAGATTTCCACGAGATTTTCTGTCAATAAAGGTATCAGAACCTGGTCCCTGGCCAATATTTTACAAGGATTAGAGCAGTAAAAATGAAAGGAATCTTGTTAATCTGCCTAAACAGTTACTGCAGATATTCGAGTTGTGGGGAATAGAGGTGGATTTATTTGTTAGTTGTTTTTGAGAGAGACATATTTGAGAAAAGATACTTTTGTATTCTACACAGCTTGTTGTGAGCCTTGATTATATAATAATTCTACAGTACACGAGTACCAAAATGTTGATAGAATATACTGACAATTTCCAGTGGAGAATTTCACTGGCCACAGGGAGGTAAGGATGGCTACTATAACACATAAAAGGAAGCTTGAGAAATGGAATAAATTAGTGAAAACATGGCCTGGTAATGTTTTTGGGGGAGAGGCAAAGTGGTTAAGTGCATCATGCAAAGGGGACCACATGCAACTGCAAGCCCCAGGAAATTGATGGAGTCTTACCAGGTCAAGACCCGCCTAGTAAAAATGCATTTGAAGTCTTTGAACACACAAGGTTTTTTCTGCCATCTTAACTATTTCTTCTATTAGTATCAGAATAACTGGAATTCCTCATAGTATTTGTTCTGTGCTCATTTCATCCTTTAATAAAAGAATCTGTCTTTCTAAAGATAAGCTTATTTTTCCACCCCGAAGAGAAAAGCAAGAATGCTTGACAGCTCCTTTCTTTCTTTCCTCTACTCACTATGCAGCAAATAATCAATCTTGGCTGAATGACATTTTAGAGAAATTACAGTTGTAAATGTGTCAGTACTTAGGAAAAGTGTAAAATGCCCCTTCCATTTGCATGGGTGGGAAATCAGAACTTAGCTAAATATACACGTGGCTGAAGAAAGCATAGAAATAAAAAGGATCTTGTAACAAGAAAATTACAAGGCAGCTTCTTGAAGAAAATTACATGAATGGTCACCACTGTGAAGATTTACATGGGTGGCTCCCAAATAAATCATTGAGATGAGTGAGGGTGCCTAATTCTGGGTGGTGCTGAGTGCCCTTGGCATCAGATCCCTACTTGGAAAAGGCTTTTCTTGTGCTCTCTTTGCTGCTACAAGGTCAGACATCACGTACCAAATGTAATTCCTCTTTTGCTGGCTGGTATGTGACTGTTTCTCTCTTCCTTTCTCCTAATTTTTTTGGTACAATGTATTTACCATTATTTCAATAATAATGTGATAACATGCATCGATCCCTTAAACACATGCAGTTTAAAGCTTTTTCCCAGTGGCACCTCGGCAGGGTTTGTAAACAGTGATCAATCAATACCCTTCACAAAGCCCTCTGCATCCCTCTCTTAGTTACACAGCTAGGGAACTGAAGGAGAAGGGTGTTGAAAGGCTTGGCCAAGGTCACACAAGGAGTTGGTAGCTGACTTTTTAAGTCTCAGACTCCAATTTCAGACTTCAGACCACACGTTCTCCACATAAGCATGTTTATATTTTGGGCAGGGTATAGGGAAGTCTTGCCACAGTGACTTTCCAGGTCAGTGACTATTCCTTTATAAATTCTAAGCTTTCCAAAGCCAAATGTCTGAAAAGGAAAAATATGAGGGATGCTTCAAGAGTGAGAAAGCTGGTGTTGCAAGGAGGTAAATTTCTCACCAAGGGAAACCAGTGATGTGTTCCAACATAATTTGGTGTGCCACCAACCAGCAGGCTGATGATGGTGACACTGTCTTGCAGTCAGCCTGTGAGAGGTGTTGGTTAATGTTGCTACAACAGATATTCATTATAACCTACAGCTACCCACAGTTTACTCTGTTTATGCAATCATTTAGTGGCTATTCATTAAAAATAAAATTTATGTATGGCTATTGGATGTGTATTTTGGCAGGGAAGTGACCTTGGCAGAAACATGTCTGGATCAACACTCAGCTAGCAGTCACTCTTTATGTTGTCATATAAAACCTTGTTAAATAATATTTTGTTTCTATCTTCAATTGCTGTTATATAAGACCAGTAATGAAAGTCTCCCAAAGGATTGGTAAATGGAGTAAGTTTTTCTGTACATTTTCTCTGTAAAATAAGGAGCTAAGCCAATGAGTGTCAACATTATTGCATAGTCGAAGTGCTTGCTATAAACTCTGATAGTAAATTGTTTACTTTTAGATTTTTGCAGGTTTTAAAGTTCTCTACATTTAAATACAGTTTGAATGGCTTTTGAAGAACTAAGGATAATTCACATTCAGAAAGCATTTAACTTTCATTTCAGAGAGCCTACTCACATGCTTAGAGTTAAGTGGTTTGTTGAATTGTTTAATGCTCAGGAAAGACACTAAAAATAAAGCCAGGAAGAAACTGTGGCTTCAGACAGAGAACCAGTGCCAAAACTTATTGTAGCTGTGATATTTTAAAAAGACACTTTAATGTCAATGTACAAAGTCATGGTGTTTTCTAATTTTTGTTTTCTTGATGTCATTTTAATATAGCTTCAATTTCCCCTTTGTTTTGTGATTTATTTTTGACCCTTTAAAACAAAACCTTTGCATGAATATCAGTGGATGGAAAGCTGCTCTAAAACTAAGAGGGAATGTTGATTCCTACATGGATTATATTTAAATGTACTGGTACGAGTTATTGGTGGCTTGAAGATAGAGGAGGGCTAATTGTGAGTCAGTTCATCTTTATCAACATTATGAATAAGGTCTGAGGGGTGCGTTTATGCTTCTAGAGGCAGAGACATGTTACATGGACAGAAAGAAATGGCTCGTCAGCTTATGGACTGCTGAAAGTAGGGGTGGTGCAGAGACCTCCTGTTCTTTGTTGTCTGTGATCACAGGAGAGCCTAAACATGCACTTCTCCCACCCTTTCACAGGTTGGGTTTTTTCCCCTCTGCTGTGGAACAACTTAGGAGCTGAGTAGGCTGTATCCTGGAAAAACACATTGCAGGAAATGGTATTTACCCTTTGATCTTTAGATCCTTCCTCTGCTGTGATATACAGTAACTTGTTTTGTCTTTGCTCGGTGAACAGGCTTTTGCCATTTAGATTTATGGCAATGGCTCATTGCTATTAGAGGAGGCTTTACTGCCTTTCATAACATAAGGGAAGGAAGACCATGTTTCCCACTTACCTTGGAACTTTCCATACTGTCTGGAGACCAAGGAATTTTGAGTTATATATTTGATTGCAAGGTATTCATTGCACTAGATTGGCTACTGCTGTCCTGACTTTGAAGTTTCGCTGCATGCACAGCCCCATTAAACTCAAAAGAAGCCTTTGTAGAGTAACTTGGCTAAATCAAAGTAAAAGTTTGCAGCACTTATCCCAGAATAGAGTATTTATATACCCAGTTAAATGCTTGGAGAGCAATGCAGTATCCACTGAGGCTGCATATTCTCCTCCAGGTGTATTGCACTGAATTCTTTGTATTGACATAGCCAGGGATGCTATTCAGTATCAGCAAGGGGATCAGAATCTGGACTGCATTTATTATTGCATGATGATAAAGGAGAAAAGCTGAAAGTGTGGGGAGTTGATATGTGCTTCTAGCATGTGCTTGAAGCCTTCCTATTTAACTGTAAGAAAGAGAGGACCACTTCCCATTTCTCCAAGTACATTTCACTGAATCCTTCTGGGGTGCTACCAGGATAGTATTTACTCTCTCTGCCTTTGTTCTGTGTTTCTTTAACTCCACCTGCCTTTTGTTATGTTGGAGGCATGCACTGATTGAGTTACAGCCTCAGTCTCCTCCTGGCAGGGTCCACGTTCTATCCCAAAGTGCCTGTGTTGCCTTGGGAATGTCAGGGCAGTATGCTGAAGTATGCTGATTGTTGGCGGTGGCCTTATGGACACAAAGCTGTCTCATGAGTTGGTGTTTGGAACACGTGTGTGCGAGCACGTCCTAGGACAAGGACCTTCAACAGCGAATTGGAATTGGGAATTGGTATGGGAGGCATAATTGACTTTCATGTCTTTCTCAACCCTTGCTAACAACTTAAAATTCACAGAAAAGTGAAATATCAGGGTGTAAAACTGCAGAAGGAGAAGTTAAAGGATTTTTGAATGAAGTTTGTGGACAATTTCTATAACTTGCATCTGCATACAGTTATAAGCCTTTGTATTTGTTATATTTAAGGACTTTTAGACACTTTTACCATGGTAATGTTTTTGGAATATAAAGGATGTAATAATGAAGGGAATACTGACAAGATGTAGAGGTAGGTTTTCCACCACCCCCCCACAAACTGACTGTTATAAAAGCTGTAGGCAAGCATATGTTTGAGAATTTCCAACTGGGCTTACTATTTTATAATGCCACTTAAAAATACAATGGATGAAATTTTATTTCTGATCCAGAATTATATTCATATGTAATTATAACTTTTGTACAGAAAGAAACAAGTAACAAATCAGTAAAAATTTGCTTTCCATAAATTTTCCATGCTTTGATTGCTTTATGTGCTAGCCCTGATGATCTTTAATCTCCAAGATCTACAGCCATGCAACTGCTTTCCTGTATAATAACCTAGACTAGAATTTTTCTAAGGGAAGAAAGGCTCTTTATACAGCTGTATGCTTTCATGAGGAACTAATGACTTGATAAACATTAGACTGTTATTGTTTATGCAAATGCAGTCAGCTCCCTGAAAAGAAGGCCAGGTCGCATAGTGTGTGCATGATTTAGTGCAAGAAAGGGAAAATATTTTTTTTTTAGTTAAAACAAAGCGTAGGATCCACAGCATAAACACCAGTAATTTCATACATGGAAAAATTCTCCTCTCTCAGAGAACTCCCTGCTCTTCAACCACAGTTCTCTTTTCTCATGGCAAAGAACTGACTCCAAGTAGTTGAGTGAAGCTTTCTGTAGCTGTTCATGGGTGTCTAATCAATTAACACATTATATCTATTAAAAGATACTGAGAAAACAGTAAAGTCTAATAGAAATGGTCATACCTTGGCTACTGAAGTTACTTTTGTTTTGAAAGACTACACCTGATTGTCACCATTTATTTTGTGTGGGGATCTTGAGAAGGCAAGGAAGAGTTTTAGCCATGAGGCACTAAAGCATTTAATGTGGAACAATTTTGTTGATTGCCTGTGGAAGGACAAAGAGTAGAACCTTTTTTTTCCTTAAGAGATCAAGAGATGATTCTGAAATTCACGTTTTCAGGCATGTCTTTATGAAGAGTCACGATAGAAACAAAATGACAGCCAAGAATTTCAAATACATTCCTTGAGGTTATTTGTGAAAACCTCTGCCAGGGCTCCAGTTTTTGGTATAGGTTTTATTTATGTGGGCTGCTGTTTGGGGACATGGTGTGCAGTGTTCTGTGCCCCACAAATTACTACTTCTTGCCAGGTTTCAAATGCTGCTGTTTTAGCTCTAAGTGCCTAAGCCTTTGGGTAACACCGGTGTACATTTTAACATTTTGCACCAGTAGTTAACATACACCTGGGAAAGGGCTGACTCCAGGCTGCTAGAGGTTGCATAGGGTGTATTGCCCCAAGAAGGCAGTTTTGTCTGAGGGTCAAAACCTGTCAGTTCTGTCTGACCTGGTGGAACTGGGGAGGAGCTGCTGTCTGGGGGCAATCAATGAATGGTGAATCAATGGGAATGTAAGGGTAGGTGCCTTTGAGATCCCTCATCCTGGTTTACTGCTGTAAAATCTCCCAGGGCAGCAGCAGGAGGGTGAAGATGGAAGCAGCTCTGTGGCTACAGCTGCCCATAGCTGGTGTCAGGAGATGCTGCCATCTCAATCTGGAATCTGTAGTTTTTGTAGAGCCAGAACTGGTTGGGTTGGAAGGGACCACAGCAGGTCACCTGGTCCAACCACTCTGCTCAAGCAGGGTTATCCTTGAGCCCACAGCACAGGATTTCATCCAGATTGTTCTGGATATGGATTAATATGGAATATGTCCAGTGAGGGAGGCTCTACACCCTGTTCCAGTCCTTTTTCCTCTGTTCCTCTTTATGCAAACTTTGCAATAGGAATTATCCTATAATGAGCTGAGTTACTATGAGTCTAGCATCATTTGTTGTAGTAATTAATGGACCTAAGTGGAGTGGATAATTGTTGTATATTATTGAAATGGAATAAGTTGGTCTGCAGTCTTGTACCAGCAAAAGTATTTTAACTTTGACCTAGAACAGGTTGTCAGGAGTTGACTCTAAAGTGTCACACAAAGCTCACACCAACTGAAAGTTTGCTGATGACTTCAGTGGGTCTTGCCAAAGAGATCCATATCTTCTTCTTTCACTGGTGCCAATGAAAGAGTTTCGTTGTGTGAGAGAAAGCCAGAGTGGTCCTCCAACATGAATAATGCTTAACCAATAGGGACATGAATTTAGTCATGCTTTTTTTTTGGCTGTGTGAGAGTAAAACTTCTTTTCAGACAATTCCAGTTATTGTTGTCATCATCTTCTGCTTTGAAAATAAGCAACATGAAACAGCTTGAAGTACCAAATATACATAGAAATCATGTTTCCCAATAAAGCAGCCTGAAGTTTTTTTTTTTTATTATGGATGTGACTGAGGAGCTGTATGGTTGAAAAGTCAAACTGATAATTTTTAGAGGGGAGGGCATGTGATTTTTTTTTTTTTTTGCCTTTTTTTTTTCCCCTTTTTTTTGTCATAGTCGTGGTTGGCAATGTTGATAACTGGCATAGGTCTGTGTTCTTTTACAGAAGCTTTTATGTTGGAGTGCAGTATCAAGGACAATGATGCAGAATGTTAAACTTTTGACTAATCTGAATACTCATAAATATGTTAGTGGGTAGGAATTGATGTGAAGGAATTTACAGTTTTATATGTGGCCATGGCCATTTTGATTTAAAAGATCACTGAGTAGAGCAGCTTGTACTAGACAGTTACAGGGCAATTGTTGAGTGTTTTCTGCTTGTCATATTGAATTACATATAGTGTTTTATGGAGTAGTCCCTGTTTAGGCCTCCTAACCCAGAATAATATTTTACTGAAATTAAATATTCTGTGGTAGATGTATGTCTAACAATAAATAATCACCAACAGCCTGAAGTATTTACTGAAGTATAGCTGTGAAATGTCAACAAGATGTTGTAAGTGCACTTGCCAGAAATTATGCATGAGAAGTGTCTTAAATCCTGGCTTTGAAGATGACATCTAAATAAAAACCCAAAAGCAAAAAAGCCCTACCTTTTGTCTTTTGTTTTCTATGTGCTTTTTACATTTTCTTGCTTTTGCTCCATAAATAATATAAGGTTTGAGGCTGTGCTTCTGTTAAATCAAAGCTGGACACCTGAAATGCCTCCTACTGACCCATGTTTCTTAAAATCAGCGTATTTATGGCTGGGTTCCACCAATTTTTGCTGAGGTGCCAGAAAATGTCTGGTCACAGCAAGACTGAGTTTAGCACTGGCAAATTTTCCTGGCCATTCATTAATTTACTCTGGGCATGAACTCTGTGCTAAAGCTCACACTGATGTGTTTCTGCAGCTCTCCTTGATGATGCCCAGTAAAATATTGCTATGATAGCCTGCACTACGATGATGCCATTGTGAGGACATAAATGCCAGAACAGTTACACAGTTTCAGACTAAATGTTCACCTTGCCTATTTATTATCTGCAGCAGTGACCAGAAGTGGATGCCTAAAGGATTTACAAATAGGGCAGGTACATGGGAATGCTTTGCCCAAACTCTTGATAGCTTGCAGCTCAAAGATGATCAAAGCTGAGATGGCTTCTACTATTTAATTACCTTTTGGGGTTTCTCTTTCATGAAGTTGTACATTCTCTCATCAAACTTTGATATCTGTTGCATCCTTGGTCAGGGTACTCGCATTTTGGGTTCTCATGAATCTAACACATGACTAATATTCCTTTAGATGGCAAAAACTGAGTATGGAGTCAATTCATGCCTAGTGCTGCTTTGTACATTTTTGGTCTCCTCAGCTATGATTTATTTGCACGTTAATGATAGCTGTGATCAATTAATGATGTTCAGATGCATTTGATACGTTCATAAAGTTGTGCTGTGTTTTTTCTTACTGTTCAACTGCATCCTATTGGCCAATAGTAGCATTGAAAGCAATGAAAATAAACAGAAACTAAAAGCAACTTAATTTGCCTAGGTGTTATTTAGTCTCTTGAGACACTGTGGCCAGAGTGTTTTCACTTTTCTGTTTAGGAGGGAAATTATGGTTAATATTTAAATGACAATACAAAGAAAGTGAAAGTTTTGTACTTGCTGAACAAAAGTATCTGAAGTAGTTGGACTGATGCAATGGGAGAGAGGAGAGTTTGTGCCTAAGCACAGCTCAAATAAGCTTGAGCAAGCTGATTTTTTTTTTTTTTCCACATCTGAAAATGAGTGAGGCTGTTATTCTGGTTGTAAAT
Organism: Brachypodius melanocephalos; assembly: GCA_013398615.1. Classification (NCBI taxonomy): domain Eukaryota; kingdom Metazoa; phylum Chordata; class Aves; order Passeriformes; family Pycnonotidae; genus Brachypodius; species Brachypodius melanocephalos. The sequence goes on from VZSR01000247.1 coordinate 15,440,852, forward strand.
CATGGGAGAAAGCCAAGAAACCTATCGTTGCTGTCAAAACCAATTTTATGTGTTATTGTGGCCACTGTATTGGCAAAGTAAATATATTTACACATATAATGGAGAATATGATTGTGAGTCAGCATCAGGAGAACTATGTCAAGAATTTCTCAGCACAACTTTTTATTCAGTGCTTTTGTGTTGGTATTTGTAGTAGTTTCTCATTACTCTGGCTCCCCTTTATTTTTTGCATGCCTACCATCATGATTCCATCTGTAATCAGTGTGAGAAGTATCCAATAATCAAATAGCAGTTCTGTGCTTCGGATGAATAAAGCTTTGTTCACAATGTCCACAGGCCAGTTGCTTTTTTTTGCATTCATAGGGTTTATTCTTGACTATATTCCTCAAAGCTACTGAGGTATCAGAGCACAGAATTCCACTTGCACACAAAAAACTGTCTTGTAGAGTAATCACTTTAATAACTTTGCAAATCTATTGAAAGGGGATGGGTTGTGTCCCATATCAATCTATTTTTCATTTTTAATTCCAGAATGAATGTGTAAATGTGAAAAACAATGAAAATAGAAGAATGTTCCCTAGGTTTTATGTTGCAACTACTAGTTCGTACCTAGCTAAGCATTGGAACATGAAATCATGGAGTGGTTTGTGTTGGAAGGAGCCTTAAAGACCACCTGGCTTTGATCCCCCTGCCATGGACAGGCACCTTTCACAAGGACAGGTTGCTCAAAGCTCCATCCACCCCAGCCTTAGATATATATCAATAATGAGAGGGTATTAAGGGATTTCTGGGATCTATTTAAGATTTCTCACTCCAGATATATTTTTTAATGAGCAATTAATCTATGACTATTTTGAGATTCTTCTAGAACTCCAAGAGTATTTCTAGATGCTCTGATGGGACAGATTGGGTTATTTTTCTGCTACTGGATGCCTTTTTTTATTCTATTCCCTGATGAGTTGCTTCATGTTGAGCTGTGTAGAAGGGTTGCAGCAAATTCTGGGATGCAAAATGTAGTGAAATGGAAGATATTTTTACAGTGGCTCCATGATATGTTTGACTGTGTGCCCAAAACTTGGCTGACTCTGTGGGCTTGAGCTATGAACCCCATGAGAAATGAAAGTTGGAGGAGAAACAAAGATTGTTCTTCACCCAATATACAACATTTTAACAGTGAGTAACTGGCTTATCTCTCATATCACAGCACTGAATATTTTGAATGTCATCTGAATTAGCCTTGTAGAGTTCTGAGCATTATGAAAACTGAAGGTATTTTTTGCAGTATCAGAAGTACAAAGGTCATCTTGAGTGCACATCAACTCAAATGTGTAGAGTGGCATAACATGAGCTAAGTGCTTAAATATGCAAATTGCTGAGATGAGCTCAGTTTGATGTGCTGTTTGCCAGGTGCAGTTCAGGTTGACAGGATGTCTCCTTGGGTGGGTGTGAGATTGTGGTTGAAATTTTCTACTTTATTCCCTTTAGGCTTGGGAAAGGGCAAGGAACATCAATAAAGGGACCACAGACACCTGAAGTCTGATTAGAGAAGGATTTTTCTAGTACCAGCAGTGTGAAATGCCTGTTTAAACATTCATAGGACAGCTTCATAGCAGACATTGGAGCATTCACTTGAAAGATGTAGATTCAAATCTATTATGGCAGTAGAGGTTGTTCCACAGACTGACTCACAGGGTTCAAGACTCTGACTAATGTGCAACCTCATGAGAAAGATGGGGGAAGTAACAACATCATGGCAATATGGCCAGTATTTCCAAAAACTTGCTGAAAAATAAATTCCCAAAAGTCTGTCCCTATATGTATAGATGATGTCTGACTAATTTCTATTTTACTTGAGTATTGAATTTAGTTTGCAACACTTAAATACCTTATTAAGTAACTGTATGAAAATCAAATCCTAAAAAAAAAAAAATCAAACTCCCACCATTCTCTTTCCTCTGCTATGTGTCAAAAGAGGTCTCTGAAAGGTGAATATCAATCAGGGAGCAGAACAAATATTAGCTTCCTTTTCCGCTTTTTTTTTTTGTGTGCTGGAATTGCCTTCCAAACTGCAGCACATAAACGTGGTAGAGATGACTGTTCCTCGGGGATTCAATACAGAATATATACATACAATACATAACATACTGTGCCTGGGCTGGTTTGCACTTGTGGACTTCATGCCTTGCTAAATGATGGAAGGTGCCAAGGGTGCTCAGGCTGCCATGGTGTTCACACAAAATGCTTTTCCAAATTGGCTGCTTCTCTAGATTGCTAGACAGAGATTAACAAGGATTTTTTTTTAATATAGTAAGAACATCTGTAATTGAAACTTCTCAGCCATCAGCCTCTCCTACACAGCCACTATGTCATAATAGCTTCCATGTAAGTAATTAAAAAAAGAAATTGTTTATACAAGTGTTGTTTAATGAAATCTTTGTTGGCTCAAAGACATGGTGCCAAAACAATTGCTGCAGATGTATTAGGTGACTGAAGCTGTAGTTCATTTACAGTGTTTTGTCCCTTCACTTCTCTGTGTGGCCTTGGAAATGAGCCCACTCCATTTTGAGGGGTGCCCTTGGTAAATTCTTCACTTACTCTGTTTCTACAGAGTCACTCAGATCTATTATGAGAGGGAATTGAAAGCAATGTAGGCATTTAAGAGATGAAACATAACATGAAATTTACTGATTAGGCCCCTGTAATTACAGTTTATGCAGGAAGAAGCACTCCCAGGAGATTCCTGCAGATAAGCAGCAGGAATGATGGTGCCTTTCTACTGCATTGCTGAAATGTGGCTTTTCCCAGATGCTTCTGGGTTTCAGATAAAGGATCTGGAGGCTGCTTGTACTGCCTGCACTGGCTGCTGCAGGGCACCTCCAAGGGGCTTCTATCATCTCTCCTGTCTGTTAGCAACTCTTTCCATTGCTGCCATTCCCAAAGCTTCCTGCCCTGGGCAGGGGTCCTGCTCTCATGGAGATTTGGCATCTCCCAAGGGACTGTTTGGTCCCATGACTTTGTATGGTTTGTCTTGGTTTTTACCACTTTGATATAAGAATGACTCAGTGAATTTAAAACAGGTGAATCAATGCCCGTGTGCAGACCAGCTGATGTACAACTTCAACAGAAAATTGCTGTGCTCATTACTCTGGAGTGTGGTGTGCCAATCTCACCTGGGGAAAATGTCAGTTCTTTCTGTCTGTATTACTAACCCTGAAATCTGTGTAAAATTGGAGGGTGAAATGAAAACAGAGGTGAAATCCTGCTTCTTTGTGTTAATTTTTCCAGTGGTACATCAGCTCTGAAACCAATGGGGATGGACTTACACTGTAAGTCATCTTACACAGTCACTGCTGGTCAGTGGGCAGGGGCTTCTCTGCTTAACCTCCTCACAGGGAGGAAGAGAGGGGAGTAATGGGAAATCCAAATCCTTTATGTAGGTCTTAGAACAGGTCTTGATTAACTTTAAGAATTTCCATAATGAATTTTTTGCTGTTAGGTTATCCCATGTATTGCTGCTTACTCTGGGCTAGGGGTGCTAAGGATCCAGAAGTGGAAAATGCAAGAGTATTCCAGAATTTTATTTGCTTGTGCTTAATCTCTAGGTTTGATCTTTCTGACAAAATTGTGATATTTGATATAAAAAAGAGTAATTTTACTTGAGGGTATTACCAGATTACTGTTCATCTTTCCCTATATAATAAATCTCTCCAAGGATCCTTTTTTCCATCATTTTTGAGACTTGTTTTGAAGAGATGGGTAATTCTAATGCCACCCTGTCCATATTATACCTGCTAGCTAAATCTTCCCTTCCTCCCTTTAACTAATGAACACTTTTTGTATTCTGCCATATCAAAATCAATTACACTTTGCTGTTGCTTTGCAAGAAAATGTTCAGTTTGTGAACTGATCTTCCACTGAACCAAAGGGAAAACAGCTGGGCTTATTTCATTTGGAATGACCTGAGTACTGGGGGCAGTGGGCTTTAGCTTTTCACCTGTAAGTGCTGTTTGGCTTGCAGAAGCTGGAAGCCTTGCCCAAAATCAGTGCTCATGCAGCAGTAATTAGACCATCCAGCTGTTCTGTAGCTGTGATTTCTCATCCTTCCAGGAAATTGAAAATTAATGTTGTAAAGGCTCTGCAGTCAAGGGAGCTGGAGCTGTTGTGGCTTGTGATATTTTCCCCCTGTTCCGTGGTAGAGAGCTTTGATCTGCTTCACTAGAATTCTGGAAGATGTCCTGACTGCCCTTTTTACTTGAGTTGCAAGTTTTCCCTTTCCTACTGAAAAGTTAATTCAGACTATTTTTATTTGTGAAGTAATGGTTTGTCAGCCAGGCTTTTTTGTTGTTGTGTGAAAGCCTGTGTCTGTGATACCAGCAGGCATATATTGTACAACTTCAAATCATTGTACATCGTGGGTTAAATTAAGAGCCTATGTGTTAACATATTTCTGTAAGGAGAGGATAAAAATGCCTCTGAATTGCCTTTGAGTCACTCAGTCTGTGCCACTAGAGAAGGATTTCCCTCCTCTGTTTATTGTGATTTAATTGCTGCCTTGGGAGCCTTAGTTCAGTGCACAGCACCTTCCTAGAGACCTTCAGAGATGGTAAAATCTGGAGTTGTGCTGAGTGTGGGTCATGGACCAGAGAAGACTGAATGGCAAAGCCTGACAAAGGAGCACTGAGAGGGAGTGTGGTGTCTGTGCTAGGAAGCCTGTTAGGACTAGAAAAAAGGGATTTTTTTTCTGCTGGGAAATGCAACATTTATCAGGTATACAAAAGATAGGGATATTTTTAGTGGATGAGCAACTAGAATCCAGATGCTAGATGCTGTCCCATAGGGAAAGGTGTTTTATCTTAGGTCTTAGAGTACCAAAATATAAGCTGTTTTCTACCAATAATAACTAAGGGAAAGAATCATGTTTAGGCTTATTCTGACTTTTTAAAAAGCAGATTTGGTGAACTGTGCCTCCCAGTGACCCCTTAGTCAGGGGACTGGAATCTGTCTGCTCTGCTCCCTCTCTCTTACACTCCAGCCACAAAAAAGAGATATTTAATTATACATGAGATTTTAAAAATCTGTCACTGAATGGCTTTGAAATGTTGCCAATAATGACATTCCTAATGTCTGCTGCTTCAGAGAGAATAAGTGCTAGAGTGCCAGCAGATACCTTTTCATTTCTCTGTGACTGGCAGAGTCTGTTTTTAAATAGGTAGAATGTAGTCAGAAATCAGTGTGCTGCATCTAAAATTCTTTTTTTGACCTGAATAACATTCTGTTGGTAAACAACAAAACATTATCTGTATCTGGAATTACCTGTGGCACTTCAAGAAGCCATTATCTTGCTTCTTTTGGTATCTGTTGTGCATCCTGCAGGTCCTGGGGGTGTTCTTGGGGGGTGGTGATACAGTAGCACTGGCACAGTAATTCTTTGAGTGAGTTGCTGTCCATGCACAGAGGAGCAGATGCAAGCAGGATTTTGGTACCTGATACAGAGGGAAGATGTCTTGTGTGAGCAAGTTTCTGAATGCTCCCCCATCATGGCTGATATGGTCTATTCTAGTCCATCCTAAAATCCCTTATCCATAGAAGAAATCCTCTATTGTTCCACTAATGTTGCTTTTGAAGTTATGCCCATCAGTTTCATAGAATTAAAGTTTTAGTTTCATACTAGCTGATTGGTTTTTTTTTCCCCTTAATGTATTCATTAGAAGAATCAGTGTTGTTTCACATGAAATTACCCTTTGATTGTTCTAATCCAGGAAGTGGTTGCAGTTGAAGAAAAACAAGTCAGGACTGGAGTGCTGATTAGAGAGGCAGCTCAGATGGTGTGAGTTACTGCTAATGCATCCTTCCATCCTTAGGAATTGTAGACTCCTGGATGCAATACTGGAATATGATCTGGGATACCTGGGCTCTGATTGTTCTGTGCTTGCTTGAGCATGGGAATTTAGTTCTTTAGCTTTTATTGAAAGCCCCCTTACTGCTGTAACTTCTGTCCCTCTGTCCTTTCCCCCCAACCCAATAAAAACCCCAACTCCCAAACAAAAAAAATTATATATAGGAAAAGGGGTAGGGGTCCCTTGAGTTGAAACAAGTGTTTTCATCTTGCATCACATTTAGGACAAATGAAGTTTTGGGACTGATGTGAAATACTTCTGGTTCTGCATCTGGTGAGACATGACATCAATTATTCACACAGGGGGTTTTATTTGTGCTGTGTTAGAAGGCAGGCGTTTTATGGGAAGTTTTGTGTTAACTTTTGGCTTCTGAGAGCTGTGGACAAGAATGGAGTCTACCTGATCTCTCTGGCAGAGACCAGGAATAATTTACACACAGTAAAAAGCCATAGGGGAGATGAGTGCCTCTCCTTCCCTACCTGTCTCTGCTGTGCCTGTCTGTCAGTAGATGTTGGTGTAGATTAACTGAGGTTTGAGTGGAGAAGAGGGTCTTTTATGTCTGTGCACAAGGGAGCAGAGAACAGCCTTGTACAGAGCAGGCACTTCGGAAGATGTGAATGGCCCCTAGGAATGGTAGCTGTGCATCCAACAAGTTCCCAGCGTGAAAGTAGGAGAAAACACTTGAAAAATTTGGCAATTGCAGCAGTCAGAAGGCAGCTGAGCTTTGTTCCTTGTATTTAAATTGTATCCAGAAAGCCCTTCCCTCACCCTGATAGCCTTGCATATTTGGAGGAAAATTTGCTCATGTTTTGATCAACTTCAGACTCCCTTTTTTGTCCTTAGAAAGCTGATGTATGGTTTCAGAGCAACTGAAAAAAATTAATATTTTATTTAATGTGTGTGTGGGATTAATTATGTGATTTTCAGATTTTTCTCCAGATCTGAATATAAGTTTTCCAGTTTGGTCAGGTGGGAAGTCCTACTGCTCATGCAGTTTTCCTTGTTGAATCCCATGGTGTGACCTATGTCCTACTACATGTACAGAACAGGCAAGACCTCTGCCTCTGTGTTTTACAAACCTTTCTTGTTGATCTCCTCAGGCTGGCTAGGAAAGTGCCTGTTAGTGCAGTGATCTGATTCCCATGCCTCCTTACCTCAGCAAGCAGGAAACTTTAGCTGTGTACAGCCTTCCTGTCAAGGGGCCACTGGGGGGGATGCCAAAGATATTTTCTCTGCTTTCCATGTGAATGCAGGGTCTTACTGAATTCCACAGCAGTCTCGTGTGTTATTCTCCATGAAATCTCTGAATTACAGGTCTGACAAAACAGACTTCCATCTGTGGCTGTGTGTTGAGAAGCTGGATAATGTACTGGATACTGTGACATAGGAAACACCCATATAAATGGGCTTACTGATACAGTAAGAACACAGCAGGCAATGCCTTTATGTTTGACACTTTGCCATTCTAGATGCAGGTTTTTTCTAATTCACAAAAGTTTGCTGGAACACATTAAGTTGAATGTTTGTGATAGTTTTCTCAGTGATCAGCCTTGCTGAATTTTCCATGATACAATGATGCATTTTTAATGCAATTCCCATTCATAATTTTCCAGTTAGCGTGTATTTTTATGTTTATCTACATGTTTGAAAAGTTATGCATAATTTCTAATTGTTATACCAAGAGAAATAAGGCTTAGTAGGCTTTGAAAAAGGGTTAAGCATTTATAAGTGTAATAAGATAACCTAGAGTTAAGTTAGAAAGGATTAAAAACATGAGATATAAATCCCTCTGCCTCAGGGTGTAATTGATGGAGTTTAAAGAAGAATTTCCCTGATGGGTAAATTAGTCTATAATTGCCCCCATAGGGACTCCCTCCTTAAACATCTGATACTGGTGTCAGTCAATACCATGCTTGATGGACCTTCAAACTAATTCAGGATGGCAACTCTCACAGTAACTAACACAGGACTGTGGTGTATGTCATGTTCCTTCCTGGCAGTGTAAACCAATATTAACTGTTTAGCAACAATATGTTATAGTAAAATGTTACATCTTGGGTGATATATCAGAGTATGTAATAAATAGTAAATGTAATTGCTGGTACTGTGTATTGGCTCTTTGATTTGCACTTTACAAGAAGTGAAGTCTTTCTCCTACAGCGGAATTAAGTGACGTATTGGAAATAAAACTTTCTATTTTAGAGTTTTAAGCAGTAGTAAAGGGGTTCTGAGTCCTAACCACCTGTGGAGACCATGAAAAGACAAACTAAGGACAGCATTCCTCTTGTTCCCACTCTGACTCACATGAAGCTTCCATGGGTTTTGTGACAGAAAGGGCCTCAGGCAGAAAAGCAAGTTAAATATGTAGGTAGGCGGAGACTGAACACCTCACTCACCTCTGAGGCATTTTGGATGTGTTGCAGAAGGGGGATTGTAGGTCTGAGGCTCCATGGATTAGACCTGAGCCACTTCTCAGGACACTTGTGTAACTCCAGAAGAGTGACAGTGGCAGCTGAGTAAAATATTTAGAGAACAGAAGAGTTTTTTTCCTTTGTGTTCAGTGATCTAAGAAGTCATCTGCTAGAAGCTCCTCCTGCTGCTTTTGAGAAATGACTGTCAGTGTGGGAAAACTGTTCTTTTTGAATATGTGATATTCTTAGTGAGAGTTATGGTACTGCACTGGAGCTACTCCTAAATAATAAATCCTCAGATTTGATGTGCATTAATGACAAACCAACACTACCACTATAAAACTGCAAACCAACTAACCACACATACCCCGGATTCACTTCTGCATTCTCCTGGACTTGCTGTTCTCTCCAAACTTCTGTACCTGCATAAGATCCCTTGGATTGGTCTCTCTCTGGTTGTCTTGAAGTGAGCAAAATTTCCTCCTGATTCAATTGGTAAAACAGGATCAAACTTTATTTTTGTAACTGTTGACTGAAGTGTTAATTAAGTCTTTAAGAAGCAAGTACAAGTAGCTATACTGGCATGCTTAGGGCAACAAAAAGTTGAAAATAAGCTCAATTATTTAGTGTGTCTGGTAGCTTTCACATCTGGCACTTAAACAGTTCCTTTAGTTGCAGTCATATTTTTAGTAGATACGAAAGCTGTCTCTGACAGTGATTTTGAGCAGATTATTTAGGGTTTGACATGGTAACAGTGGTGTCAGGCAGAACTTTAATCTTATTTCTGATATAAAAATCCCCCAGTGGCCTCTGTAGTGAGCACCAATGAAAAGACTATAATTTTCTTTTGCTTCAGTGTTATCTTAAATACTTTCACTGTGATCATCTGATGACCTTGCCAAGTATTTGAGAGTTCCTACTTACGATATTTCACTGGAGGAAAAAATCCCTACACCAAAATCAAATCAGCTTCCATTTGTTCATATGCTTTTAGCATGTAGCTTCCCAAAACTGTGTGGTCCTCAGTGTAGCATGTTAGCCTGTGTTGTTTTCTACAGGTCAGAATGTCTTTTGAGAGATTGTTTTACTTCCAAGTTAAGATCAGTTTAATTCCTCTGCCCAACTGGTATTAATCCATTTAAAAGGCTTTGTTGCAGGTTATTTATTCTGAATCCTGTGTTGTTCTATGGTAGGCTACCAGGAAATTGATCTTTCTAATTGGTGTGGGAACACCTGTAGGCTCTCTATAGGAACATCAGTTTAAATGCTATAGTAGAAGCCTAGAATAAATTAATAACTCATGCCAGCTGCAGCTTCTAGAGATTGGTCAACCACTTACCAATTTACATTTTCCTTTCATTTCCTTACAACAACCTTCACTACTTTTTTAGACCATTATCTTTTGGATTTGATGAGTGTTTTATAGGATGTTATAGGTTTTAAGTATGTCTTTGACAGTACAATGGTATGTTGGATGTGTGTAGAAATTATATTGCTTGTTGAGTGAGATTCACTTCTGTGCCCTGACATACCCACAACTCTCCACGTGTTTGAATGCCCCTCTCCCCTCAAATGTTAATGAAATCCTGTTGGTGACATGAAGGTTTCCTGAAATAATGACCAGCTAATTCTCTGTCCCCAATTCACCCTTTCAAGGCTTGCTTCATAACTTTTAGGTTCACCACCTCGCAGATTTTTTTTTTTTTACACTAAGAACATAATGGTTTTTCTATTCTAGCTTGGGTTTTTTGCATGCAAGTTTAGTGTGTTTTTTTTTTTTTTTAAGCTGAATTTGTTGCATGTCCTTTTATTTGCATCTTTAATTTTCCATAGTTGCTTATCCCCTTTGTCATTCAGCATGGATGATTCTAGAGCCCACAGGAAACAGCCTTCCCCAGGCCTGTGCATTCTCCTTGTCTGGGGCATTACATGAGCAGAAGTGAAGGGTGAATTTGGTACCTGATGTGGGTGAGTTGTGCTTGACTCACTAAGTACCTAGGTGGGCATTTATGCAACATCAAACCAGCTGTGCTCTTGATTAAGTAAATGGAAGAGTTTTCTGGTTAGGAAAGTCTGGCCTGTAGCCTTATAAAGAAAGATGTGATAAGGTTCAAGTGATTACTTCTCACAGGGTAAATTAGTATTTTTTAAAGTGGGGTACTTTACCAATATAACAAAGGAAACTCAAACACAGGCTGCCAGGTCTTGATGAGAATGTAAATTGACTTGTTCTGCTTTGTGGAAAAGCCCCCTGACCCAAAACATGTCATTCCATCTGTCAGCACGTAGGCATCAGAGGAAAAGAAAAATGAATGCTGTGGCTTTAGAGGAGTTACTTTTGGATTGTTTATGTAGCACTTAATTTGTACCTGGTTTAAAAGACAAACAGTTTTTTACTTTACCTCAGAGGTAAATAATTTCTTAAGTCAAAAGTAGGTAAATAAAGTGTTATGGAAAACTGTACCTTGGTTGTGTTTTTACTTCTGTTAATCATCAAAGAGGGGCAGAATAACAAAATGGGTATTGCACTTAGATCCATCTTACACCATTGTCTTGCTTGTAGGCATATTTCAATAGAACTAATATGGACTCAGCTTTAGGCTGCTCTTCCCAGTGTCTTACTGATGATGTTCAGAGTTGATTGTTTACCTATGCATCCTATCATTTATTACAGGGATTTTATTTCTTTCCAAATAAAGGCATGGAATAAATCGGGGGGGGAAAAAAAAGGCTGTTTAGGAAATACCTCCAATATATTCTACTGCACTTAGCAAAAACATTGAACAAAGACTTGGGTAAAATATCACTGGTATCATGAAGAATTTATTTTTAGAGAAATGAGATAATTTATCATTTCTAAACTGTATAAATATTTTCCTTACTTTTTTTGTAACAAACTTCCACAAAAAAGAGAAATGTGTTCAGTTCTTGTGTGGTTTCTCAAAACAGCTGAATCTCTATGTGCATGATTTCCTCTATGAATTGCTGTTATTACACAAAAATAGTCATCCAAAATGATTTTACTTAACCACTTTATACAAACATTTATCTTGGTGAGATTTTGTCCTGCAGGTTATATAATATCACAGGCATTCATGGCCCTTTACAGGACAAACATGGTGTCATTCTGTCCCTGGAGGCTAAACCCCAATATTTACGTGAACTGTGCTGGAATAATGAACCTAGGTATAGCTCCTTTTTGAAGAGAACAGCACAGCAGCTGTGGCCTTGAGATTTACAGATTAATCCTGCCATCTTCTTACAGTTGAACTCCAGTTTAAGTCAAAGTATGTATTCTAAATGGTTGTTTGGAAGGAGATTCAGGCTTGAATTATCAAGCTACAAGCCTAGATGTATATTAGTGAGTAGATTGTGGAGGTTATCTTAGCACATCTTCAGCACTGGGCTAAAATACTCAGTTATTTGGCAGCCTTGACAGAGCTTTTGTGCCTGCAGCTACCTTAGAACTCTGTAGAGTTTTATCTTAGAAGACCTACAGGATATATCTTCAGATATACTTCAGGGTAGCACTTCAGTGTGGGGATTTTGTTTAAAAACCTCATTGCATTTTGGCAGTTGTTTGGCAGCTTCCAGTGGAAGCATTGGTGCTTCCTTACACTTTTCTTAACTCAATATAATGATTTTAGCATCGCCTGACAGATATTATGAAAACAGAGTTCGAGGGAGGAAGTGTAAATGCTGCTTTATCAGGGGGTTCTAAGTAGAAAACCATGTAGCTCTGTAATCTGTGTAAACACCCTATAAGCTATCTAGCAAGGACGTGTTATTGGGGATGGATGGATGGATTTTACTGTTGTCTCTAATGGGGTCTGAACAAAACTTTTATTCCAGAGCTTTTTAAACAGTTCTAGTAGGTTCTGTTACTTGTTACACCTCTTTCAAAGACTTCATGCATCTCCTCTTGTTCCAAGGGATATTACACCCATTCACCAACACCTCTTTATAAATGAGTAGAAAAGTTAACTGGATATTTGTGGAAAATACTATACTTTAGAGGGCTTCATGGTAAGTTCTAATATTGTCAGTTCTCTAAATGCATCAAGCTTGAAGCACTTCTGAAATACAATCACCTTCTTTTCTGAAGAATGTTCTCAACTGTTTCTAATACCTGATTGCATTTAAGTATGTCCATGTGAATGTATGAGCATTCATTGAAAATTCTATGCCCTCATATTGCTAAGACGCCTTTCTTCCAATGAATTAACTTCAGAATTTTCCTGGATAACTTCACAGGTTACATTCATGCAACTTTGATTTAAAATCTTAGACTAAGCCAGGAATTTGAAAGTAATGTATGAAGTAGCAATGCTTCTCTTGCTGCATGCTTACATTTACTTTTTCCATCACTTGTGCAGGTCTTTGCTATTCAGTGAGGCATGCTGAGCATGCTGAAGGTTAACCCCAGGAATAAATGTATTGCTGAATAAGGGAGATGATCTGAACTGCTGCCAGAGCATTGTAATTTGCAAATCCACCCTTTACCTGTGGTACTGATTTTATCATAGGATAGAACTAAAAATATCTCCCTCAGAAGGGAATATCCACTCTTTCATCTGCTCTAATGTAATTGCTTCAAGAACAAGTACTGCTTTCTGCAAGTTGATGACCATCCTGTAGGTAATGAATTGATAGTGACTTCAATCCCTACTGGGCACCTAAGGCTTCCACATGAGTACCACAGAATATTCTAATGGACACCCAGAGGGCACTATTCGCTGGGCACTAAAAAGAAACTCTGAAATTATTTGATTCCTTTTTTTCCTTGTTTTTAGGCAGCTTGTGGGGATTTGTGCTCCTTTTGTGGGCAAATAACATTTCTTGTCGTAGGAGTTCAGTGTTTTAACCTGTTATTAAAAGGTTAAGGAAAACTTGAAAACTTATGACTTCTAAGGCCACAGTTATTACCTGTCTATCACAGCAAACTCATTAGCATCTTTCCATCCCCTGTGGAATGTGCTGTTCAGGTGATTTTTCTTTTTTTTTTTTTTTGCCCGGTGAAATAATTATTTTCATGAGTATGCAAGGTTTGGTCTGTAACTCCTGAGGCCCCATTACAAAATTCAGATACCTTTTTGCTCTAAATATCCACTTTGCTTATCAACATCTTGTATGCAGTTTGTCAGTTCATATTATTCATCAACCAAATTTGCATATGATATTAGTTTAGAAAGCCCACAACAAGAAGTCTCCTAGGATTCTCACATGAACGTTAAAGCAAATGTGATGCATCTGAGAGGATGCATTTGGAAGTGGTAAAATTTAATTTTAATTACAGTGAGAGTGCATCCTGATATTTTTCCCCACTTGGACTTGATATGTATTTATAAAATGTGACAAAGGTTTTAATTAGGTACGTAGGTTTCCACCTTCACAAAATAAGGTTAAAGGTAGTTATTCCATGTATGCTGACTCCTCTTTGAAACAAGATTTTTCTTCTTTGTGCTCTGAAATAGTCCTAAATTATTTCTGATATGTGCTGGGAATTCTTTTCTGAAGACGGAGCAAAACCAGATCTGCCTTGGTGATCCAGCAACATTTTAAGCAAGACAATGGAAAGAGCCTATCCTAGATTCCCTACAGCAGCCTGATTCTTGGAGTGGTTTTCTCTGTGAGTAGTGAGATCAAAGATTATTCATGACCTTGCACAAAGACCAGAAAGCAGTCTGTATCTGGTAACATCAATGTCAAACAGGCTCGAAATGAGGTTCAAAAGGCAAATGGAACCCTCTCTGTAATGTTTGCTGGTTTAGGTAGAAGAGGAAGAAGCTGAAAAATTGTGCTGCTCTTGCTTCCTGTGTAGGAAAGCAGGTGTAGGAAACCTCGGATACAACTCAGTGGGGAATTTTCCTTTGTCACAAATATCAGAAAGAAAGGGCTAAATATCTTTCTAACCTCTGCCGTCAGTGGTCTCAAGGTTTATTTTATGTGGTAATCATGGGTTCATGGGGAATTCTGTTCTGTCCATGCCAGGTATATCTCTCTAGAGCTGCCTTTGTGATACTGGGTTTTGTTTGGTCTAGAATCCTTGCTAACAAAGGGATAATGTAAAAAAATACTTAGAATTTTTGTCCCTGCTGTTTACTAGATTAAGTTTTTTATTGAGTCTCCAGATGCATTTGTCTAGCTCTGCTGAAGTGCAGTGTTTATAGTGTGGCTGCAATTCTCATATTTTTGTGGCTTCTGTTTTGCAAGTAGGGTGATGCTGGTAGCTCCTATGCAGTTTTCAAGTAGTAACGTTACCCTGTGTGCATTCCAGCAAGTCTGGCCAAGTGTATTTCCTCTGTGAGATCAGACTACTGTGCACAGCCTTCCCTTCCTCATTCAAATTGCTTTTATTTCTTTCTTTGTCTCTCCTATTTTTAAAAAGCTTTGTGAACTGCGTTTAGTTTAATTACTGACGATCACCACTGTTTTTCCATGTGTGTACTGTCCCTGTTTTTTCTGCTGCAGACAAAACTAAACATCAATTGCTGCAGTTGTTGCTTCCTTCTGGAATGACTTTGAGTAGTGGCTGTCTCTTTACTGCCCTAGATGTATGGGCCAAAAGCTGACAGTTATGAAAGATGCCTTTTTTTTCTGGATAAAAGTACTCTACCAGCATCAAATTGAAAAGCAAAAGTGTTTGATCAACATTCTATTTTGTAAATCAATGAAATTTCCATAATATTCTAGTTCTTTTTGTTTTGGACAAAAACATTTGACTTCTGTTTTTTGATAGCCAGACACTTTTTTTCCTCTTGTTTATTTAGCTTAAGCGGTGTGTGCTGGGAGGGAAACAGTGACATATTGTCATTATTCAGGAGAATTCCTAATATGTCATGCTTTTGATTTTGTGAAAATAAATTAATTTTACATGTTTTTCTCTGAAAGCCTATTTGCTGTATGTATGAAAGCATTGTAATGTGTCCTTGTGTGAAGTTAAAAAAGGAATTATCTTCACCAACATTGAAAAATACCATGGTTTTTGCAAGAGCTTAGGAGATGTATGATCTAGTGTTTAAGAAGTGGCTAAGGATTTGAGATAAGGTGGATCAATTTACCACTCGAGTGTAGATTTCCTGTTTGGATGAGGGCTGCTTCTGCTTCATTTCCTTACTGCAATGTGTTTACAGTTACACAGGGTGCTGTGATTAATGTTTGCCAGGTGCTCTAATACTGCTGTGAGGGGAGACATCTAAATATTAGCTGTATCCAAGAGAGTACCAGTGTCTGAGAAGCAGAGAGTCTGATTGTAGAAAAGCCCAATGACTCTGAGCATGAGTGCACAATGATGTGCCTGCAGAAGAATCATCTTCATATTTGATCAACTTATACCCCTCAAAAATGAGATTTCATCATACTTAAAAGGCTAATGGCAACTGTACTTATCTACGTCATCTCTGTCTTCATAATTCCCAATAATCTTGGTTTGAGGGTCTCCATGGTTAATCTGCATATGGCAAAAAAATACACCTCAACCTAGGTGAACACTGGCCATGAGACTTGAGCAAAAGGAACCTGTATCCTTCCCTTATATTTATGCCCCTCTCACATCCTCTGCTCTTTTGTGCAGTCACACCAAATCAAGTCCCCAGCTGTATGTAGGGCCTGGTGATCTTGGCCTCAGGTAAGTGATGAAAGTCAAGGTCGCTCACCTGCTCCTGTCTCAGGATCCTCTATGTACGAGTACCAGTAGAGTGTAGGAGACCCTTTTTCCCACCTAGAATGTGTCATTGCTCTGGAACACAGGTTTGCTTAGGTTTGTTGTATGTCACAGAAATTATCAGAGTGCACTTCTAATAGAGGAATGCAATTTTTCTATATGAAGTCTACCCTCTGGACCAGGAAATCATTAAAACTTTGAGGAAGCAAAATGGGCTCCTAGTATGTGTTTAAAACAAACCCCAAAAGTTAAGTTGATAGCTCTGGCAATGCCTGTGTCTCAGTAATCAGCTTAGAAAATATTCCTGTGAATATTAGCTGTAGCAGAGACTAGACTAGCAGACTTGCTAGATTAAATCTGAATTGTTAAAATGTCCTGGAAAACGGAGGGGGAAAAAGTCTGCCTTAACATGCCCTTGGATGGGTTTAGCAGCTTCTACTGTCGTGAATTGCTTCTAGAAGGCCAAATGACATGCCCAGGTATTTCCTTAAGAACTTTTGCAGTTTCCTGAGTCTGGCATTTTGCAGTAGCATTGCTCCAAGCATTTAATTGGTCTCCCTTGTATATCTGGCAATTCTCTCCATAAGTTCAAACTTTTTGTTTGCATTACCTCCCACTCTCAGTAACATGAGATGTATACCTGCAAATACTGTTATTTTTCTAATTTTATTTTTGTTTTTACTCCATTCTTGTATGTTAAACTACTTGTGAAACTCCACAACCAGTCAGGCCATTTCTACACCCTGGTGCGAGGTAATCCTGTGCTCTTTGGCTGTGAAAATTTCACGTTTGAGCAGAATAACTTGGCAGAATTTTAAAGAATTTTGACTATGCTCGTATTCAACTGTGGAAGTAATCTCACACAGGGAGCATGGTTTCATGTCTGCTCTGGGACTTGGACCTATCAGCACCTGTTTATACCCATGGAAAAACTTGTTAAAGTCTGCACTGTTCTTCGTGGGCTCAGTGTTAAATCCTGTGGTGGCAATGCTCAAAGCTCTAACTTTGAACAGGACCTTCTCTCTGAAAATGCTTCTCAGGTTTGTTCTTAATGAATGTCTTCAAAGTTGAAGTTTGTCACTTTCTCAGCGAGCTCGTTTTGCTTATGAGTCTGCAGCTTAGCTCAGTAACATTACACGCTGCTGTCAAAAGCTGATTGATTGCTGCTTTCCATGAGTTGGATACAGGCCACCCAGTGGGTGATACTTCTGCATTTGGTGCACTTTTCCATGTTGCTCTCTTTCTGGCTCCTTGATGATAATTTCTTTCTTGCTTGTGTACTTCTCTAGATCTGTGCAGAGACACTGGAGCTATACAGATTAAACCCTCATTAGATTATCTCCCTTATATTTCTCACCTCTGGATCCTTCTAAATTTTTTGTGCTATGCTTTTGTAGAAGTTGGGTTTTGTTTCTCTCCTTTTTATTTTAGCCACAGTGTTTTGCAAAATTGCGTAACAGAAAAGAAATATGCTGCCAAGTGGAATGCAATGCTCTGTGGATGGCAACAGAGAACATTGGAACTTGGGGGGATCTCACGTGCCTTCCTGCAAAACAGCAACAGCAGCAATCAGGGATGACCTGCAGCTTCTTCCAGCTTCTCTGGGGATGGTCTATGAGCTTTCCATCCCAGAGGCTTTTTTCAAAGGTTTCTACCTTTTCTGTTACAATTTTCTCTTAAACAATATGCCTGTATGATAAGAGGAAGATGAGTTGCCTTTACCTCTCATGGAGCTGTTTATAAAAGAACAACTTTCTGCCTGCAGGGGAAATGTTCCATCTGGATGGTGGGAGCAGTCAGAGATTGTTCATTTGCATGCTAGAAATCAGTTTCACTGGCTATTTTACTGTCCATCCTTATATTCTGGTAAGAGTAGGAGATTTGTAAAGATCCTGTCTCTGTGTGTGCACAAGCTGGATGCCACATGGATGTTGCTTTAAAAATATCTGCAAAGACTTCAAATGAAAACTTAGATTCTTTACCCTGAGTTCCAAAGGCCATGTCTTTTATTAGAAGGCCCAGAGGAGGCTCCTATCACTAGAAGTAGTAAATTCAACCAATTTATTCAGATGTTCATAGGAACAAAACAGTACCAAAGGCTATAAATTCGTATGTTTAGAGAACTCAGTACAATGAGGGTGGAAGTGATCCTGGTAAACTACATCTGAATGCAGTGCTCTGTTTCTACTCCTTTAAATTGACTTGGCAAAGATATGTGATATTCACTATTAGGATAAAATTATGTGAAGCAGCTGCACTGACAGAAGATTAATTATCCTTTACACTGCTGACATTAACCCTACCTGACATCAGGGTGATGGGAAGAGTTGCCTGCTCATCATGTCATTTTGTGAACACATTTACTACCACTATGCTATTTTAAATTATCATAAAACATGAGTGGAAATGGAGAGTATCACTTGCGGTGTTCTATCAACACTTTATGATGATCAAATCTCTTAGATTTTTTTAAAACACAGAGGGAAAATGCTAGTAGTCATCAGTTAGACTTTGAGGTTCCCACAGGGAATGTACACCTTTGATACCTTTGTGACTTACTGTGGTCAATGTGAGATAGTGTCATAAAAGATCCTCAAGACCAGAAAGCTAATTCTGCTTTCTAGAGAAAGAAATAAATGGTGTGCCTTAAGGGAGTAGGATGTTTTGCTGGCTTCATTGAAAAGGCTACTCTAGTTTCCTTCTCCTATTTATCTGTTCCAATAATTATGATAAACTAAATACCCACCCCCAGGGCTGGGCTGCACTATCAGAAACCAGGAGCTGGCCCAAGGTGAGGTGCAGAGCTGCCCAGGGGCTCTGCTGCCATGCACTCAGGTGAGATGAGTGTCTGGCATGCTCTGGCTGTGCTGTCTGGCTCCAGACCTCTGAGAAAGCTGTGTGGGTTGTGGGAGCTCTGCTAGGGAAAGGTGTCATGCTGGCAGCCTGGGGGTGGAGAGCCCTGGGCTTCTGCCAGCCTGGTGACATAATATATTGAAGAATGTTACTCTGATTCTTCCTGTGCTGTGGGGAGAGTCTCCAGGGCATCACTCCCAGATACAGGGAGTGGGGAAGCCAAAAAGGGCTCTCTAGGCTTTGTTGGGACCTCCACTCCAGGGCATGGTGTCTTTACTTTTATGAATTGCATACAAATGTCTAGAGGTCAACACACTGGAAGGGTGGAATTCTATCCAGAGGGACTTAAGCTGGAGTGGTAGGTCTGTGCAAACCTGCTGAAGTTCAACAAGGCCCAGGGCAAGGTCTGGCACCTGGGTGGAGGCAGTCCCAAATACAAATAGGGGCTGGGTAGAACGTAGATTGAGAGCAGCCCTGAGGGAAGAATTTGATTGATGAGAAAGTCAAGGTGACCTGGCAGTGTGCCCTTGCAGCCCAGAAAGCCAACAGCATCCTGGGCCTCATCAAAAGCAGTGTGAGCAGCAGATCAGGGGAGGGGACTCTGCTGCTCTTGTCTTGGGAGCCCCAACCTGGAGTTCAACATCCAGTTCTGGTGGGGAGAAGATGGGTAACAAGGATGGGGTCTGTTAGGGTGGGTCCAGAGGAGGCCCAGGAAGATGGTCAGGGGGCTGGAGCAGCTCTCCTATGAAGGCAGGCTGGAGGAATTGAAATTGTTCAGCCTAGAGAAGATGAGGCTCTGAGGAGAACTCAGAGAACCTTCCAGTATCTAAAGGGACTTCCAAGAGCTGGAGAGGGGCTTTTTGTACAGCCATGTAGTGACAGGACAAGGTCTAATGGGCTTAAGCTGACAGAGGGTAGACTTAGGTTAGATAAGAGCTAGAAATCCTTTACTGTGAAGATAGAAACACTGGCACAAGTCATCCAGAGAAGTTGTGAGTCCCTCATGCCTGGAAGTGTTCAAGGCCAGGTTGGACGAGGCTCTGAACAGCTTGGTCTGGTGCAAGGTGCCCCTTCCATTAGCAAAGGGGCTTGGAACTAGCTGATCTTTGAGTCCCCTTCCAACCCAAACTATTCTATGAACTTTTTGTAATTCCACAGAGTTCCCAGTAGGAAGTGGGATAAATGGCAGTGTTTAGTATGACATTAACACATAAACTCTCTATAAAAGTAATGCTAAATTTTCATGTCTCAATTTTAATGTGAGTTTGGGGGATTTTTCATTGTTAAATCTTCATGTGGGATGTTAGAAAAGTCATGGGCTTTCAAACTTGTGTGCTGAAACTTCTCTCTGTAAAGAGAAGGAAAACGTTAGTGTTTATAAAGAAATAGCATTTGTAACCTCTAACAGGCTGGAGTAGCCCATCCCCCAGTTTGCAACAGTGAGCTAATTAGAATATGGAAACCATGAAGAAATATAAAGTGTTAACTTGATTAAATTGGAAATGGGGCTGCCCACCTGTTCATCTAAATATAAGTGACGCTGCAACTTGACCCCACAGTCGTCAGAGGTGGGTAAAGGCAGCAGAAACTTCCACTGAGCCCTGGCTTGGGCTGGGCTCTCTCTCCATGAATGAGGGCAAGCCAAGGAAGGGAGAAGCCTGCAAGAATGTCTTGGCACTGCTTCCTGGCTCCCACAGTGACCTTAGATACATATCACTTTATGTAATATTTTTTTCAAATGTGTGTAGTCAGCTCTAACAGCTTGTTGATCCCAGCTAAGCTCTTTGGCTTGGCTCTGCTGTCAAGTGTTCATGTTTGCCTGGGTCTAGTAAGCTGTGTGGCTTGAAGCTATGGGAGCTTCCTAAATATTATGGAAATAAACTCAAAAGCTCCATTGTGATCACTTGTTGAAACAGCTCTTAGTGCACCAAGATTCCCTGATGCTGAGGATCTAAATGTCTTTGACTTGGTGCAAAACCTTGCCAAGCAAATCTGCCTCCAGATCTTACCCAGTTGGAAGGAGGTCTTGTTTTAACTTCCTTTAAACAACTTCACACCGTGCTTCTCAATAAAATTGAATCTGCATAATCCACATGAATCTTTTGACTTGAACATCAAATCTCAATACTTCTCTTAGTGGGTGACTGTCACCATCCCAGTACTATTAATTAGCTCTTTATTTAAATGAGTCTTGACTCTTCCAGCTTCTGTGGATGGCAGATCTGCCAATTGCATCTCAAAGCAAAGCTTTGAAGTGCTCTTATTAATTCCACATATTGCTCTCAGCCACATCCACTGTGTTGCTGTCCTGCAGGTCTCTTCCTCTGCTTTGCTGCTTGTTCCCTAAAATGCTGGCTCATTTTTTTCTTCTGCCTAACATATGCATTTTCTGTAGGGCTACCAAGTGTTAAATATCTGGTTTGGTGCAGTAATGTTATGTTCCTGCTGTAACTCTGCCTCACTGCAGTGATCCTCCCTTGGCTGATCTTAAGCCCATTAGGGCGCACTGGCCAACAGCTTCTTTTTTGAATATGTGTTATTTCCTTTCCCAGGAGTACTAATTTGAAGAAGCAGCCCACCTTCTAATGATAATATAGAGCTTGACTGTTACTTGCAATTTAATGGTG
This sequence comes from Brachypodius melanocephalos, assembly GCA_013398615.1. NCBI lineage: Eukaryota > Metazoa > Chordata > Aves > Passeriformes > Pycnonotidae > Brachypodius > Brachypodius melanocephalos. The sequence goes on from VZSR01000247.1 coordinate 15,462,303, forward strand.
TCTTGACACTGAAAATCTCTCTTCACTCCAATTTTATACATTTTATTTATGTACATTGTATACTGCATTTGTTGCTGAACTAAAAACTGTATTCCTAATGACTTCCATGGCAATTTTGAAATAGCTGTCTATATTGCATAAATAACAAGCTTTTCAGCTCAGAAGTGATTTACATCTTCCCAAGTTGCATGATTTGTTAGGCTTATTAAAAATTCTCAAAGGGCACTTTATTTTTACCTCCCCTCCCTTTCCCTGCCATTGTATCTGTAATTCAGTGCTCAGAAGCCATGGGGGAATGAAAACCCTTCTCAAGCAGCCAGGCTGACAATAAGGAATGCTTGTTCCAAGTCCTACCCCTGTGCCTTTGCTGCAATTGCACCTTGCCTCTGCTCTGCAGTGTCCTGCTTGTTTGTTCCTGGACCTCTTCTAACCAGGAATTAAGGACATAAAAATGAATTGTGCAACAACTCTCCTTTATAGTGTTTTTATGCTGTGGGGAATTCTGTTAGAGATTAGCCTTTTGGCCCATAAAACTTCTTTCAAATCTCTTTTAAGCTGCATTCCAGTTTCCTGAGGTAAATAAATACAAGTTTCCAATCCTGTTGCGTCCACCTGCCAAAATCGGGTCTATAAGGGCAGCCAAAATCTATTATTGGTTTACACTGGTGCAAACCTTCTGACGTTAAGGATGGAATCTCTGTAACTGAGAGTGGAATTTGGCTTGTGGCCTTGGTATCTTCCATGGCATGGGTGAAAGCATACAGTTCAGACCAGATATAACAAGGCGGGGCTGGTGGGGTGAAGTGATGGAAAAAAGGGTTCTAAAAATGGGCTGTGTACAGGCATGTGAGCATAAGAGTTTGTGTAAATGCCCTGATTGCTTATTTCTCATTTGTTTATTAATAAACCTGCATAAACTCCCCATATTAGATAAAATAATTTTGTATTTTTAGGTTTTGAGTTATCACTTCCTACCAGTAGGATAACATTTTTTGGAAGTCCTTGACATCATATGCATGAAAGCCAGTGTGTTAATATTTTTCTGTAACGTGGTAAATGTTTGGGTGTTGACTTTGCCAGTTTGTCCAGCATGAATCCCCACTTGGTAGTGGTTAGAACTGAGGTTCTCTTATAATAGAGAATTGTGAGAAGTAATGGTTGCTTTTCTTTCTTGATGACTTTTGTTTCTATATTTTCTTCTTTCCTTTTTACTATGACATCTTTAGGTGCTGTCATCACTTTTTCCAGTAGAATGTTTCTCTGTTCCACCAAGAAAATCCAGTAGCTTTATTTTAAGGTAATTTCAGATAATGTTAGAAGCTATGAGTTTGAAAAACTCAATTAAGCAAAAATTATAATAATGGTTTCCTAGAGAAAAAATACTTTGGCTGTGGAAAGAATGCTTGTGTATGGAACATTCAAAATAATAATACTGCTTCATTCTGGAGAAAATAGGGAATAATAGGAGTGCTCACTTAATAGTAATTTTAGAGCAGTAAATTCAGTTTTCACTTGCACTCTTTTAAGTATGAAGCAACTTGATTGAACCAAAAAGAACTGAGATTTTTATGCTGACAGTCTCTTTGCTGTTGCCTTTCCTTGCATGTTTAGTGGCGATTTTTTCACAAAACTCAGCGATTTTGAATAATGTCCATAGGAAGAGAGGATTCTTGTAAACTCTGAGAATATAAGAGGACATCCAGGGCCAAAGTGGTTATCTGTGTGTTGAGTAGTGTTTGTCAGAACACCAAAGTTCTGTGATAGGCAGGTGAGTGATACCTAATATAGCAACTGGAGCAGGTTCCTGGCCCAGTGGAGGAAGGGCTGCATTGTGTGTGTGGAAGCCACTTGAGATCTGTGGAGCTGTTCACAAGTGCAACTGAAAACAATTTCTCTCATCCTCTTTGTTCAGCACTGAGGATTAGAGTCAGTCTCAAGGTGTTAAAAATATGAATTGTGATTTCACGTGGTGTCTTGGTGTGCTTAAATCTCAATGGATCAACTCATGCTTTTTGTTTTGGCCTTGATTTTTTTGTTGCTTGGTATTTGAAAAGTAGATGCTTTTATTAAGGTTTTTTCTGAATCCTGTGCTGGTATGAAAATCTATCTTTAAGTCTGAAATTCATTTCCTTACCAATGTTATTAGGGTGTTTCTGGGTGTTTTGTGGGTGTTTAGATCAGACTGTTAATAAATTTTTCTTAAAATGATGTTGTTTTACATTCTTCTGGGACTTCAGAATTTGGGATTGTTGTTAGGTATTTCCTGTCTGACTTTTTGAATTATCTGTCTAGTATAGATATTTAGTTTGATATTCTTATGTGGTGATTTCTTTGGTATTAAGGATCAATTTAAATATGGTGTAGTCTCTGCTAAGTCATTTAAGAAAATCAGGAGACTTATATAACCTCTTAGTTTATATAGGAGAAAGTGCAAAACAACGAAGTATGACTGATTATACTTTGAAGATACCGGTGTGTATTAAATGATGAGTAGGACAACACGGGATTCAGGAGAAATGAACTCCAAGTAGCCTGCGAGCCTGTGATCTTCATGGAAAAACTGTGGGGCATGTGCAACACTACTCACAGGTTTCCTTTGTTACACTTTGTATTGTAATGGATACATGGTGCCAAGGAAACTGGTTGCTGCTGCCTCCATAGGATTGACTCCCAGCAAATAAATGGGCCCCTTAATTTTCCTTCTGTGGGGTTTTATTATTTTTTTTTTTTCTTCCAGCTCTCTGTTCTTTCCGCATATTTTCCTTTTTTTTTTTCCCTTCAGCTGTTGAGATAAATAAGAACATGAAGTATGCAGACAGAGTATACCAAGCAGACATTAAACTTCTGGAATAACTGTTTACAGGGTCAGGCTTTGCTTTCGTGTGCTACTCATACTCAGGTATGAAATGCTAAAAGGTTTTGGGTAAGAATCCTACTATTGCTAAAACCAAGGAAAGCTCTGCTATGTCTTTGTCTTCTCAAATTTCTGGTAAGTTCACTAAGGTGTTCACCAGGTAGCACAGCTGCAGGGAAAGCTCTCCTAAGCTTGTGAAGTTGATCATTTGTCTTTTAGAAAAGTATTATGTCAAATGATAAGGTAAGCTCCATGTCGCTGCTTGCAAAATTCAAATTGCTGCAAGCAAAGCATCTAGCAGAGCTGCTGAATAGGATGGTGTAAAGCTTGGCACTGCTGGTGTTTACAGGTTTTGCCTGGCTCTTTCATGACTTTTCTTCTTATGATATAAATTCTGTCTTTTGCAACTCTGTTAGAAATAAATAGAAAATTAAGTAGTGAGCAATGTTGTTTTAGCTGCCTTTAGGCTGCTGAGCTGCTAAGCAACAAAAAAAACCTTTTTCACATAACCCCATCTTTAAAATAATCTCAAATATTAAAACATGTTTGTCTTGTTTTAGATTTAGAGATGAGGCAAGGAGGAAGAGAGAGACAGAATATAAGCCTCTTCTCCCAACCATATAATCCGTATTCATTTGTTACTTTCCTTTGAGATAAGGGGACTATTGCACTACCTTGGACAAAATGTCTGAGTATCTGTGTGGGTAATGATTTGGTGAGACCAATATTTACTTTAATTCATTGTATAGAAGCAGTTACCACATGCAAAGAGCCATAACCCATGAGGGTAGTTCTGGTACTAGGCTTACATCTCTTTTGCAAAAACAGTCATCTTTTGAACAGGTATTTTTTTCCTGTATATTGGCATGACATAACAAAGCAATAAATCACAAACATTTTTAATTGAGTTGAAAAGCTTACTGTTGAAAAAGGGGATAAGATTTTTTTCTAATGGAAAAAGCTTTTTGGATATATTATGCAATTGAGATTGAGTTTGTTAGTTGAGATCAAAAACTTTTAGTGACAAATTGAGATTTAAACACCCAGGAGTTAAAAAGAATAAATGAATTGTTCTTAAACAGACTTTAATTTTTCATAAACTTTTCAACATGAATGCAACTGCACATAGATGAATTTGGACATTCAGTACAGCTTGTCATTCAGTATAAAAGATTATGCTGCTGGCAAGGTAACTTTTCCCTGCAGCTGGAATACTACAATAAGGATTTTTATTTGTTTGTGACATGAATTTTGACTGATTCCAGGGACCCACTTTAATGACTGAATTCTGAACCTCTTGGTACTGTAGAGTCTAATCTGTAACAGTCCCTATGAAACAAGACTAAGGTTAAGAATAGGAAGCTATTTGTTACTATTTTCTGTTTTAAGTCAGTATCCTAAATACCTAGTTGGCTCAGGAGATTGTTAGTAAGTTGCTTTCATCTGTTAAGTGGCCAGTGTGAATAGTATTGAGCTTGACAACATCTAAAAACTGTTGGCATGTGTGGAGTAAGTTTGGAAATCTCAGCTTTTCATGGACAGATAGGTGTGGTGCAGGAGCTATTGTCACTGGCACTTGTGATGCACTGGGTGGATGAAAATAAGCATCCTGCTGGCCTCTGGATGTCATTCCTTGAGTCAGGCCTAAAAGGCTCCAGTGAGGGAGTAGTGTGGGCTCTCCCTGTGTTGTACCCATTTGGGAATCTCCACCTCTAAGGCCCTCATTTGGCATATGTTACATAATCCCTAAGCCAGGGATTCCTTCCCTGACGGAGTATTCCAGCAAGTGAATCATATGGATTCAGGACATCAAATACTTGAAGCAAATTCCAGAGCTTTTGGCAGGTTTGGTTTGGTTCAAAGGCAGCTGATTTTGTTTCCTTGCTGGCACCCCTCTTCTCTGGGAGCAGCAGTAACACGAAGTAGCCACTCCTGTGCTTTTAGACCCAGTGTCCATCAAAGATGGTAGCAGTGTCAATTAAGGCACTTTGTTTGTCAGCCTGCTGGTATTTTTAGGAAGCTGGTGGAATTTGGCTGGTCACCTAATGCGTTGATCCTTTGCCAAGTGTTAGGTCCCCTGACCAGCCTCCCAAGTCCCTCTACCAACTGTCACCCTGCCCTGCAGAGTGGAATGCCATGGAGTCAGCAAGTCAGGGAAGGATTAACAGCCTCTGCCAGCATGCTCTAATTAAACAGCTACATAGACAACAGCTGGGGAAAATTCATCAATCACAGAATGTTTGTTATTGGAATTAAAACCCCTCATAACTAATGCATAGATTTGCATTGATTACCATCTCCTGGAAGGAGGAAGTGGTGCCAGCTCCATGTGTCTGGGCATGTTGAATGTTTGTTTCACTTGTACTGGTCACCCATCTGTCTCTGGTTTGTTAACCATAGTCAAAGGGTTGATCAGCTTCTTTGCAGGTAGTCTGAGTCAACATCTGTACAACTGGGAACACCACAAGGAATTCTGAATTTGCTTTGTCATGTGGTCCATGGCATATTTATATTTGTCAGTCTTTCAGGCGCGTGGACAGGACTCTTGGTTTATTCACACTTGAGCAAATCAGTAGCAATGCAGCAAATTCTAGATTAGCTGCACAGGCTTATAACCATGGTTAGTTCATAAGCAAGCTCAGGGTGAGTTCGTTTCTCTGGGCATTATGCTGTCTAATGGTGTAGTAGTGGAGTGGTGTGTGTCCTTCTGTAATACAAGGTGGCCATGTGCCAGTCAAACCACTGGAAAACAATATATGAAATACTTTCTAAGCTTTTAGGTGGTAGTATAAAAATATGCTCATGTGCACTCACATTTGTATATGTTCAATGCCGTGTTTTTTTACAAGAGTAACATCTTTGCCTGATTCAGAAGCAAACATTAAAACTTCTGTCAACATTTACAGGTAATTACTCAGTAATATGAGTACAGATAGTTCTGAAGCACTTCATCTGTATGTTCATGGTTACTACAAGGTCTGAGGTATTTCTTAAGCCCTCCAAATTTATGATATTCTTCCTAGAACCATTATATCCAAACTAAACGGAACAAACTTTAATGTTAGAGATCTAATACAATATACTTCTCCAAGGCATGAAACTGAAGGTGCAGAAAAGAGCAAGCAATGTCAGATTCAAGGTTCTAAACCTTTTCTGCTTTCACAAAGGCTCAATCTTGACATGACTTCAGTAAAGGTAAAATGATATACTTGTTGCTTTGTTGTTTCTTCTCGTGAGAACAAACTGGGTGTGTCTTTAGATTTGCCACAAAGTACTACTGGGATTGGCAGCAGCAAGACAAAGTAAAAAACTCCACAAAACAGTGAAATGTTTATTGATGCACGATGTAAATGCTTCATGTACTTTGTGACAGCTGATGGAGATTGTAGTCATAGCCAAGCTGAATTTGCACTTCCATGGACAGATGTGCTGGGACAATGTGCACTGGGATTTAGGTATATTGACTTCCTTGCCTTAGGCCAGGAGGGACTTGCTTGATTATGGGTGAGGCAGGTCTACTAATAGCTGAACATAGATTTTGTGCTCAAACTACGGTCATTTGTTTCTGACATTTCCTCCTTAAACTGCTCCATCACATGGTAATGTGTAGTAGAGGGTGTCAGTACTGAACCTGGTTCAGGTAGCTCCACGAGTTTTAGAGGATGAGAGAGGTTTCAAAATGTGTCATCCTTTACTGCATTGAAGGGTTTGACTTTAATGCCATACTTCCAATATTTCTTCTAATTAAGAAGAGTGAGGAATACTACTAATTCAGCAGTAAAGTTAATTAGCACAGACTGTAAATGTTTATTTGTTTTTTAATAGCAACAAATGCATTATAAATTACTCCCATGTTCATCTATTGTAAAATCCTGCTGTTAGAGTAATTTGTAACATAGCTTTTTTTCTTACAATAGCTGTTAGCATTGCAAAAGCAAGAATATGATTTGGGTGTTGATTGTGGAAATAACCATGTTAAGTGCTAAACCTGCTACATTTTTAACTAGGACTTGCCACGTGAAAAAGATTAAAATTAATTTCATGTATATTGATGGATATTGAGCTACTTAATGTAATCTTTATTTACAATCAGAAACTTGCTTTTGCAGGGATTTCAAATCTGAAATAGATATGCTTTTCCTAAACACAAATTTACTACATTTAAACTCTAAGAACTTTATGATAATTCTTGGCTTTTGCAATAAGTAGAACTTCTAGTTTTATCTCTTAGATTGACTGGAATTTCACAGATGCTTATAAAAACTTGATAGCAAATGTTAATATTTAAATAATTTATAGGCTTTTATAATATTTTTGGTAACAAGTAGTGCTTTTATAGCATTGTAGTTGTAACTAATAGTTTCAAAGTGCATATTTGTCAACATTTGAACTAAAATATTGAAATCTTTTAATTTACTCCTTAATACAGTACTGCAGTTCTTACTTTCGGAAATAGCACAACCCTGGAATGAAAAGATGCCTTGTAGTCCTGCTTAATTCAGGACAAACACTTTGTACTGCACTTAATCCCATCTGAAATGAGGGGAGCTTAAGAGATTCAGGTTTAAGACATATGTAATGAAGAGCAAAAATAGTAAGGTGCAATTTCTGCTGTGAGGTGATTTCTTTAGAGCTGTATCTTTTAGGGGAAGATTGAGAATTGAGAGCCAGTTTGGATTTCTAGAGTGGGAACCCTTCAGTAGGTATGGAAAATAAAGTATTTTGAAAATCACTAAAAGAGGGCTGGCTAGGGGAATGAAGACATTATGGGCAGAAAAGTTTTTATATACCTAAAAGAAAGGTTATTCATACCTAATTCAGCCAACACTAGAAAACTGAGAAATTGCCATCTCATACTGGTTTTTTTTTCTTTTTGTTTTAAGTAAACTTTACCCTTGGGTGTTATGAGAGAGAAATCTTGACTCTTAACACCTTAATCAATGCTATCATCTTTTCTGCAACTCCAGTCTTTTCATAGTCTTTGCAGTCTTGATGCTGGTCAAGCTTTATTGAGCCACTTATATTGATTAAGGTTTTTTCCAATTTTGCAACATCATCTCTAATGCAATGATACTGGTGACCTAACCATGTTCTTAGTGTTATTTCTGACTCAAGAAGCGAAGCTTGGAAGATTGTGCAGCTGTTGATATGGCAGTTTCTGTATTGGCCATATTCCTGTGGAGAAGAAAATAGTGTATGGAAAGCAGCAAACCCATTCTTTTTTGGGAACAAGAGGAACAAAAACCTTATATGCATGCTCAGATATACTGTTGGATACGCTGAAATATCACCATAAATGCTGAATAATATTTACTCACAAATCATAAACCTATTGCTATTAAAATGCCTTAATACACTTTCAGAGGGGATTTCCCATTCATGTGTAGGTGTGGCTGTCCCTTTCAAAGTTTGATAAAGACAGTATTGAGAGATGAAGTATTTTTAACACTCTTATAAAGGGGAATATATTAGGAAAATTTTCAGTGCATGTGTCTGTTTCTTTTTCAGGCTCACACATCTCATTCAGAGCCTCAGTGCAGCTGGTCTAAATACTCATTATTTGGCTGTATTTAAGGTCAGCATTGCTATGAGTTAAAATGAAGGAATCACCTACTGCTCAGGCTGCAAATTCCAGAGACTGGAGATTTTCACCTATGGAAATGCTTATATTTTATGTCTGCTTTAATTCTAAATGAAAAAAAACCCCTTAAATATGTTGTTCAAAAAATTGAGAACTGAATTAGCAAAGCCCTACTGAGTTGGTGATGGTTGAACCCCTGGATGGCAAATGAAAGGCAAAGTGCTATCTGCCTTCAGTGGTAAAAAGTTTTATCTCGTTCGAGAACTCTATAGACCCATCCATCAATTGGTCTGACAGGGAAATAAATTGGGTTACAGCACTGCAAGAAGCCCAGATTATGTTCCTGCTGAGCAGTAACAAATTGTGGTGAACTTTATAAAAAGTTTCTTTCTGTTTTTCACGAAATAATGCAGTATAGAGGCAGCCAGTGGTGACAAGAAACACTGGGGAAACCTCTGCAAAAGTTTGCTATTCTTTAGTAAGCAAAAGATATGAGATTATAGATATGATTTTCTTGTTCTATAGAACCACTTGTGTTCTCTGCTCCTTTATAAGTACACTAAATCTACCTAAGTTGAAATTTGCTTTATTTGCTGCAAAATGAAAAAAATTAAACTAGTCTCCTGACCATGAGATAATACACTTGGGCCCCAGTTGTGATGGGTCACCATTAACTTCCACTGAACATGGTAAGAGATGCAGCTAATTCTGCTGGGGCTCACTAGGGAACCCTAATTTTCATCCTGTAATAAAATAGACTGTTTTCACTCCCCTCACCTCATGCATGTATTTCAATTAGAGTGAGAGTTCAGTAGGCTTTCTTGATTTATTTAAAAAGGAGCTCTTATACACAGTTAGGATCCTAGTGCTTTTGAATGCAGCTCTATTCAGATTTAGAACCTCAGTGTATTGCTGACCTTCACCCTTATCATTCCATCCTGGGTCTGAATATCCTTCAACCTGAAGAAACTTCAGCCTCATCTCTAATGCCAATGGGAAACTATGAATGTTTGAAAACAGGTCCAGAGTTGTTTTCAAGCTTTGTGAACTTCAGCCAGCCGTTCCATTAAGGTGTCATTTTCTTCAACCAAATTTGAAAGAGAGAAAGGTTTCTGGTGTCAAATTTCTTTGCATCCTTCTGCAAATCTTTGCATTCACGTGGAGAAATACCATCCTTTATATCTTTGCATGTATCTAGGTATAGGCAAATAAAACCTTTAGCTTGTGTGAGATCCTGGATGTTTTAACAAACAAGAATGAATTTATTCTGCTAGTTCTTTGGTGTCTCTTTCAAACCAGTTGCATTTAACTATACAGCCTGGACTGTTTTTGAATAATATCAGTTCATTCTTAGACTCAAAAGAAAAATAAAAAAGGGGAGAGATATTTCCTTCCAGTTGGATGTTCCTCTTACAGTGTAAGCATTAAGAGCCATTGGCTACCTAATATCTTGTTTATATGGAAGCTAAGCTACCTTTTAAAATAGATACAAATGAATGCAATAGAAAAATAAAGAAGAAAGTTTATTAGACAAGGAAGGCTCATGCTGTTTAATGAAGTGTGGCATTCTGATCGGTTTTTAAAAGCCTTTTTCCTTCTTGGTAAGCAATAGGGGCAAAATGTTTCTCTTATGGGCTTCTGCCTTACACATTGCATTCTTGCCTTGAGGGATTTGAAACCTAAATAAATCTTAACTCACAAAAGATGTAAGTATGAGAAATCTCATTCTTTTTCTGGCTTGGAATGGCTTGGGGGCTGATTGTTTATTTAACAAGCTGGTGCCCTGATTTTGCCACTGACACACTTCAACAAAAATCCCCTCACAGGCATTTAAAGTTGCAAAAGGGAAGAAAATTGAAAAGAAAGATGTGAGTCAATGCACAAAGCCACAAAGGTCTGCTGACCTAGGTGTTTTCAATATTTACTAACTCTATCCAGATTTGCAGCACTAGAATGGTCTGAAAGAGAGAGGAGTCACTGATATTTTGATATAATCAGACCAAATGAGGTCTTCCTGTGCATTGTTGATTGCTTGAGTTATGTACAGGAGCTCAGTGAGGAAGAGGGAAATCACATCTATGGAAAGACCCAGAAGAGCCCTTGCAAAAACCCTAACAGACTGAAGTGAAATTTAGCTAGAGCATGGGCTTTGTGCCAGCTCATAAAAGGTGAATGTGTTTTATCCTTAGATATCAAGATTGTTGAGTGGCTGGATTTGGGAATTGGCTTTTGTTCTCTTCACTGAAGCAGCTGAGAGTTGTTGCAAAAGGCAGGTGCAGATGTAAATGTGGCATCCCTACAATCAGCACTTCCCAGGAGAGTATGAAGTGCCAAACCCAACTATGGAAAGCCAGGGCAAAAGTTGGTGCTTAATTGATGGATTTTGGTGCTGGTGGTTTTTTGGGGGATTGTTTTTTGTAGTTTTTTTAATGTATTTTTTGTTGGTGGTTTTTTTTTTTGTTTGGGGTTTTAAATTTTTTTGGAATGAAAAATTCTTTTGAATGTTTTGAAACACTGATACAAAACTATTTCCATAGCTGCAAGATTCTCTTCCCACTAACTAGATTTTTTTGGATACAAAACTTTATTCTCTTTAAATATTTTTTTTCTAACTAGGAGGCATTGGGTATTTATCAGGGAAGAGGTTTTTTTCGCTTGTCTAGTTTCTTTCTCTTTCTTGTTTCCACCTTTTATACCAAGATGCAAGAAGAGGGTGTATGGTATGGTATGAACTGAGGAATGGGGAAATGGGTGGGACAACCCCTATTTATGTCATTTGGAACTGAATAGGGAAGAATGAAAATAGTGGTTTTCCCACGAATTTACATTCCTGTACAGTAGGGTGGAAAAAGGCAAAAAAAGGTAAAGGCTTCCTTTGATGTTGTGGACATTCTAATTTTTGTTATGAGTTTCTTAAACTGTTTCTACAGGACTAAATTATCATTTTTGCCCAGATGGGATTTCCTATGGTTGCTTCATTCCAAGTCACAACAGGCTCTTCAGTGATCACTGAGTTCCCATTTTTGACATTGTAAAACTGGGATTCTGCTATAATTATTATATTAAAATGCAAAACCCAAACCTTCAAATCAGCAAAATTTTCAGTTTCTTTTAATGTAGCTGGGATATTTATGGGTTTTAGGAGCCACTGCTTCAATGGGATTTCACCTTGTGACCAGACAAATCATTGACGTTTGTCAGTGACATGGCTAGAAAATCTTCTGATCAAAAAGAAAATTGAACATGATTCTGAAATGTGCAAGCAGACCATATTAGTAATTGGTATCTATCTCATCTTAAATAGTTGATTCAGCCCTTTTCTCGTTTTTAAGGAATTATTTATTTATGGAAATACACATTTAAAGCATAGTTTAATACAAAGGTGGACTAAGAAAGTGACATACAGGTATCTCTTAAGTTGCAATAAAACCCAGCATCTCAAATGCTCCTCAATGAAAAGTCTTATTTGTCCTTACTTACTCTACTTGTAGAGAAGAATAGACTTGAAGTGGTTCAAGGAACTTAAGAACAATTTGACTTTAATTTTTCTTAGAACAAATAGTAGTATTTCCTTTTTCCATTCAAGTAGTTTTTACTGGAAAATAAAATAGTTTGTATAATTTCAAATGATATAATTTTCCTTAGATAACTTTTCATGAAAAGCTTTTTCTCTAGTGTTTTCCTAATTTGCTGAGGGAGTTGGGAGGGAGTCAAGCAGGAGAACAGGGCAGGCACCTATTTTAATGAAAGCTTTCCAACCAGTTCTGCTCTGCATGTACTCTTTCCTAGATTTCATTTTTTTTCACCTCACTGAATAAAGGATTCTCCCTTATTATCTAGGTTTGTAATTTCATTGTGTTTGACCTATTAAATACTGCACACAGCAAATCTTTAATTTTCAATGCTAGGTGGCTAAAGATGAAAATGGGTCTCGTAGAGTAACTGCAAAATGAGCTTTAAATTCTAATTAAAAATCTTATCAACACTACATTTCACATTGTATAGTTGTGGGTCTGATATTTTCTGAATTGGTTATGCCAGATTACTTTATAGTACATTGTGATTGAGAGGGAGCATGACTTTTTTTGAACAATTTCTTTTGCACAGCAGGGTGACTTAAATTAGTGTGACTGACATCCTCCTAATATGCTTACAAATCTTTGGAACAATTGATTTGAAACTTGAGCATTTTTGTTCTGAGTGGATAACAGCACGGGGAAAGAAGTTGGATATGCAAGCAAATTCACAGGGCTGTTTCTCTTAAATCCCAATCCAAGGTATCTAAGCATATGTGTAAACTTAGCTTATGAATATTGCTAAAGCAAGTGGAAAAACTCAGGCCCAGAAGAAACTGTCACACCTCACAGGAACAAAAATGAAGCCAGGACTTTACTAGTGAGTAAATTTACAAAATACAGATGTTTGAGAGAAATACATAAAAGAGGTGAGGAGAAAAATATTGCCACGTTTGAAATTCTCCCAGGTGAAGGATCTAGCATATGTAAAAAATCCCACTTAATGTCAAAGTTGCTTGCTCTGGACTAAAACCTGAATATTTCCCTGGACTATTCACTTTAAAAGGATTTTCCTTAGCCATGTTGCTGTTAATCTCCAACATTGTTTACTGGAGCAGGGATTCCCTTTTATGCAATACCACTGCTATCCCTCTCCCCTGTGTCAGGCATGAATTAATGTCCTTAATGTATTTTGTATAAAATTTTTGCTTAAAGATCTCTAATCACTTGTCCTTTGTATCTGGCCAGTAGGGCAGTACTATCATTATAAAATAAAATTTAGAATATAGTAGCCAGTGTTCCAAGCATCAATCCAATAGGTGAGTTGATAATCCTTGTACAAAGTGATGTTCTTCCTGCTGCTGAGTGTGCACCTATGCTGAGAGCCAGTTCACCTCACAGCGTGGTAAAGGTTGTATATGGGATTAGGGCTGCAGGACAAGCTGTCCAGAACTGTTAAACACTCATGTAAATGAATGTGTTCTGAGCACCAAAACCTGGAACTATCTGTGAACTGTGCAGCAATTTACATAATATCTTGCTTTTTAAAGATACTGTCAAAGGTAATAGAAACAAATTTTGAGTGGAAACATCACATGAATCCTATAAAATACCTGTGTGACCAGTGGTGTGGTCAGACTCTAATAAGGTCACCAAGCTTTGTATTTATCTGTCTGGGAGGTGAGCATGGTGCTGATAACACTCAGATCACAGGTTCAATCCCTCTATGGGCCATGCACTTAAAAGCTGGGCTGATGAGCCTTGTGGGTCCCTTCCAACTCAGAATATTCTGTGGTTCTCTGATTCTGCTTTCACAGATAATTGTTGATGCAGTGAAATTTATTCTAGGCAGTCATTAGACCTGCTCAACAGCATTCCTTTAAGATCTTGCATTTCTCTCTGTGTGCTTGTTTTGTCTTAGAGATATCTTAGATATTTTTAATTTAGCAATAGATTATCACTATGAAGAAGCAGCTTTTCCAGCTTACTCAGGAAGTACCATTGTGTGTGGAATGTTTGAACTAAGATGAACTATTGTAGCCAAAACACTTTCTAGTGACAACATAGGTTTCTCTGAAGAAGTATTACTTCTTGCACCTGATTTACCAGATCAGGAATGCTTTTGCATTGACCCTCATGATATCAATATGGCAGTGCTGAAGAAAGGTACAGACCCTTCATCTCCTTGTCTTGCCTTTTTCTCCTGTGACACAAATGTTGTCTAGCTGGGACTAATGTGGGTTGAAGGAGAAGTCATGTTAGCAGAGGTCTGTGGGTTGACTGAGCATGTGCCTGTCCTTTGGTACCCCCAATCTGTTGTGAGGTTGTTCGGTCAGCTGAGAACGGGGGTCTGGAGTTCAGTTGGCATTTAGCACAAATAATGTCATCATCCCCACAGGGCAGAGCTCAAGAGCTCTTGCTGATCACATATTGATGTGTAGTTTGTTGTGCCATGCATTAAGCTCATGCACTGTTACTGGTAGGCTTGCTAGTGGTGCATTTTGCATCAGTAACTAGACTGCATCTTGGTTTAAGATAATTACAGATATGTAAAATGGTGAGTTTCCAAAAGACCTAGAGATGGGTATATGAATGCAGGTTTTTTTACATGCTTCTGAGATTCTCAACTGCTAATTCTCCATTTGTACAAAACTAGAGAAACTTTTCATGTGCCTGGACAGTGCTGCCTGTGCTCCTCTAAGTGCTGCTGGAGGGTGCAATAACTGCTATTCCATAAGGACAGTCAGTAGTGATATCAACATCACTGTCATGTGGCACCCACTCACACTGAGGCATTAAGCCTGAGCAGCCAAAGACCCTCTCTTGCAATAAGCATGTACACATGGCTCCAAGCAGCAGCTCAGTTGCTTTGCTTTTTCCCTCAGTTGCTGTGTTTATGGACTCTTTCATTTTTCATATGCTCAATAAACAACAATAATCAGAAGGTAAGGTAGATCTGCCAAACCCCAGTTTCTAGAAAGCATGGTACACAAAGGTACCCAGCCCTGCAGTCCAAAGAGGGTAAAAATTGCAGTTTATACTGGAAGGAGTTGAAAAGCACATCCTAATGCTACCTTGGAGCCAATTACCACTTTAAAGGTCACAAATGTGCCATCTTAAAATTGGATTGCAGAAACAGCTACAAACCTGCAGTTCCTCTGAACCTGAGCCCATGGGACTGTGGCATGTTTGTGGTATCTAGGCATCCCTGGCAGTGGCTGGGGCGTGGTCACCTGTTTTCGAGGTATTGGGGGTTTGTTTCATTTTGGTCTGCATATGATTGGAAGCTGTGTCTTTTCCCCCCATACTCCTCAATTATTGTGGATGAATATTTTGAGATTTAATTGGTAAAAATTCCTGTTCTTTTACATGTATGGTTATTGCAGAGAGTGGGGGTTATGGGCTGGTTCCTATGTAGAACTTGTACTGACAGGTTTGGCACGTCTGTCCACCATACTGACCCTTGAAGCCTTGCTGAGTTTTCATCTAGTCTTAGAGCATCGCTTTTCATACCACCTGCACATCATGTGTGGTGTGGGCCTGAGGAGAGCATCATGCCTCTTTGAGAGGTGTTTCTGCAGCAAACGTTGTGGCTACAGGCAGCCCGATGGTTCTCTTACCAAACAGCTAGGGGGTGAGTGTATGTTCATATACTGTTAGATCTATTACTTCACAAAAGCTAGAGCAGCCTAGCTGTCTACTAAAGGAAAACCAATCCAACCTTTCCAGTTTTACAAAAAAATCTCTTGAAGTATGAAAAATTTGTTGTCTAATAAAATAATGCTGAATCATGTGAATATGTTGCAGTCTGTGAAGGATTGGAACTGGGATGCTGACAGCTCTGAAGCTTATTTTAAAAGTTGGTAACAGTTCAAATCTCATCAGCTTCTGAGATTTCATCTGTTTCTTTGGGAGGGTGGGATAAATGTCTCTGGACATGATGCCAAGATTGAATCTTTTGGAGGAAGACTTGGATGAAAACTCCTTTCTTCTTCTGCCCTGATCTCTTCTCACCCATTGTGATATTATACAAATTGAATTTTAGGGCTAGTGAGCTAAGGATTCTGCAGTGGTCGGCAGAAGTGTCTTTCCATCTGATTACCCTTGAGGTCAGAGACATGTAATATATTCAGGGGGGTTTCTAATCGAACGAAACTCAGAATATGTGAGGGTTGTAGACAGCAGCTGGCCCCAGCAGAGACTAACAGATTTGCTGAGAACCTGCAAGGATCTTGGCAGGATGTCAACAAAGATACTGCAGGGTTGCTAGATGCCAGGAAAAAGAGATCTTTGGTTTGCAGCAAGGAAAATGGTATTTAGGGAGGATGGGATGTAATAAATTACAATAATAGCACTGCAAACAAGGCTCATCCAAAAGTATCAGAGACTGACTATAGCTGGAAAGCTGTGTACTCATTTTCATTGGTGAAGAAGCTGAAGTGAATGCAGGTGAAAAGATACATTTTCTTATAGTGACATAATATTATTACTGCAGCCAGGGAAAATAGTAGCTGGATTCTATTTTGGAATTGGTTTTTAAATGTAGTGAAGGATGACAGGAACAGAAGCAGTGATGGAGAAAGGGATGTAACTGATTTAAAACAATGGGAAATAGAAGAATGGAATCTGGATTGATGAAGCAGGGACATTTAGGAAGAAGATCACAGAAGAATTTGCAAGGACTTTACTGTCTTTCTGGGATGATAAGAACTTGACTCTCTACAGCATCAGGAGTTTCTAGCTTGCAGTATCCAACTATAAATTTAAGTTTACTCTGCATTTGCTTAGTGAATTACTCTGGCAGAATATGTAGGTATTTCTTGGAAAGATTTGTGAGCTGTAAATATTGGCTGGCCATTTACCTGATGGAGTGTAACTGTGCATGCCACCCCCACACCTGACCTTCAGGTGCTTTCAGAGGACTTTTAGGTCAGTCTGCAGGAATGTTTTTATCTGTCGTGCTAAGGTGTTGTCTCTGCTTCTTCAGGAGGATTTTAGTGAAAAAGGTGCTTTCTAAAGAGCCTGTCCAGGATCAGTATTTTACTTGAAGCAAAATTCTGGCTTTTAAAAAGGCAGATTCACAAGGAGAGAAAAGAAAACAGGTTCTCATCTAAATGGCACATTGAACGTGGCCCAGAGAATAGCAGCTCTAGTAGGGAACGCCTACATGGGAAATTTCTACCCCACAGAATAGTTTTTTCTCAGGGTTTCAGAAATTTGATTTATATTATTTCAGGGGGATTTCCTCTTCATTTACCCAGTAAAGCAATCTCTGTTACTTGTCATTGTTCTTAGGACTTGATTTGGTGATTACCTCATCAGGTTAAAGTCTGTTGCTGACAATCTGTCTTAACTAGAAGGCTTTGTTTTCCTGGCAGGATGCCAGCAGAGGGGGGAAAAAGCAGCTGTTCGTTGAGATGGGAAAAATAAAAAAAATGCCAACTGGTAAAATCTTCCTGACTTTTGCTGAACTGAAAAAAGCCATTAACAGCTCTTGGAATTCCTTGGTTTCTTGCATCCTTGAGTTCCAAGAGAAATAATCTTGCAGGCAGGATACCATTGAAAAAGTAGTGCAAGTGGTACTGGACTGAAATGTGTACACTGAAAGTGCCAGATGGTGGGGGCTCAGGAGAAATGCAAAATGCAGGCTATTAGTGAAATACAAGGATGACAAATAATTCTTTACCTGTATATGGATCTATTTCAAAGTAGGAGACAATGTGGGCTGGTTTAAAACTACTGAATGGACCAAATCCAACTTCCAACCCATGCTATCAGCCTGCTCAGAAAACAGTGGCTTCAAATAACAGTATAAAACTCATTAGTTTTGTGATAGCTATCCAAGCTTTACAGAAACTTTCAACTATTTGTGCTTTTTTCCTTTAGGACGAGTATTAAACAGGTAATAATAGTCTCCATGTGAGCAGTCTGATGTAGAAAAGAGAAAACCCTGAAAATCTCTCAACACTTGGGATAAATTTCTGTTTTTCAAGGTCTTGTTTAGGGCAGGGAGGCTGTGGCAGCAGACTGGTCAGTGTGGCTCTGAAAGCTGTGGAGAGCTTGTGAGAGCAGCTGCTGTGTGTCAGGAGTCTATAAATTGACTTCCTGCCACAGGGGGCCTCCAGCAAGTTCATCTGGAGAGTTACTGGGGGAAATCCTCTCCTTTCATCTCCCCAACAGAGCAAATCTATCCAGCCCAGGGCTGGGAAGGACTTTGAGCTGGTACAATCCTTGTGCCAGCCAGCGTGATATTGATGAATGGAACTGCTGTGGGTGGGAGCCTCAGTGTTCTGTTGAGGGAGAGAAAGCACTCTCCTTTGAGTACTATATGCACACATGTCCATCATATCCTTTGTTTTTAAAAGCTCTCAGATGAGAACACACTTCTTTCATCATGTCTCAGATAACATTCAACAATATATTTTCTTTTCCCCCACCTCTTTGTCTTCAAGGCAGTTTTGTGCTATCCCTTCTCTTCAGGGTGGATGCGTGTTCACTTTCCAATGTTCAATTCCCTTTACAATAATCCTTATCTAACAGTTTTGGAACTGTCCTTCTCCAACAGGATTTAATTTCCTTTAAAAATTGCACTCTCACCGAATCAATAATCCAACAAGAATCTCTGGCAAAGGATGAGTTTTGGTGTGGTAGATGTCTTAAGAGTTAGTAGCTAATATCATTGTTGTTGAACCTCATTGTTTAATTGAAGTTTAACTCCTGAGCTGCTGAGTTCAAGCTTCTTGCATTTCCTTTCTACCCCTGAGGAATCAGCCTGTTTTCTGTCAAGCAGAGGTGTACAATCTCAAATATATATCTTTTTCTGCATTGCTAAAGGTTTTCTTTACTCATTCAGCATATCAGATAAGTTTGAACTCCTTTAGGTTGAAAACTGAACCTGAATATGCTGTTTCATACCAAGAAGAGTCGTTCTTTTTGCATATCTGTGGTTTTCAAATACAGTCCTGAATACTGAAATGAGGAGGAAAAATCCACAATGAGATATTTTGAAAGTTTATCCTGGCCTATATCCAGCCTTGATTCCTTTGGTGTGCAGGATAAGGCTATGTTTTTAGTGAAATGCAAAGAAAGCTAGAGGTTCAAAAGTCTGGAGATGTTCTGAGCCTTTTGGAAGTTGCTAAAGTGGAGGAAGTGTAGCTTGATTTAGAAAAGCAAAGTGCAATGCCCGAGTCCTCAAAAGTGTGTTAGGCTTAGATTGTTTCAGAATAAAAAATTCTGGAAATTGCATTTAAATGCAGTTTAGAAAAGATATTCACTAAAGCTTTCTGACCTTGCTGACTTTTGGGGTTGAAAGGGTGAGGCATAAATAATAGTGAGGGGGGAAAAAAGAAAACCAGGAGTTGTAGTAATTCGTAAACCATGTTTATCAGTATTGTGATCAGTTTTGGTCACTACAACATAAGAGATATAAAGCTCTTAGAGAGCATCCAAAGGAGGGAAATGAGGATGGGGAAGGGCCTTGAGAGAAAGCCACTTGAGGAGCAGCTGAGGGCATTTGGTGTGTTCAGCCTGGAGAAGAGGAGGCTGAGGGGAGACCTCACTGCAGTTACATCTTCCTTGTGAGGGGAAGAGGAGGGGCAGGCACTGATATCCTCTCTGTGCTGACCAGTGCCAGGACCTGAGAGAATGGCCTGAGGTTCTGTCAGCGGAGGTTTAGGCTGGATATTAAAATTCTTCACTCAGAAGGTGTTTGGACACGGAATAATTTCCCCAGGAAAGTGGTCATAGCACCAAGCCCTGGCAGAGTCTGAGAAGAATTTAGCCAACACTCCCTAAAGCACTGAAAATTGCTTCCCCACCGTGTTAAAATCCCAAATATATATGTATTGGTTCAAATACCACAAGTCATAGATGCTGGATATGAATAGTACAGATTTGTCCTGTCTCAGTGTTCTACCACGTGTGGCTATGTGGGTAATGAGAATTATTGTAGTGATAGAGTTCCATCCTGCGGAGGAAATTCACACACCTGGGTGTGGGGTTTGTTCTGCCCTTTTCTGCTAAGGCAGTGGGGTCCAAACACAGCCTGCCTCACTTGTCAGCAAATCAGCCAGCAGTCAAATAACAATGCTAAGGAAAAAACTCCCATGAAATTGTATCCCCCTTTCAATTAGTTTCATTTCGGAGGAAGGCAGAAGATGGGCAGAGCTTAATTATAGAACTCCTGTGACATGCTCTGGCAACTTGGTCTGTGAGAGTTAATTGTCTGTCTGTGCATGCATATTTTGGAGGATAACATTTGGGAAGGGCCCTGAACCCATCAGGTGAACAGGCTGGGGTTCATACACAAGCTCTTAGAACTCCCTTGTGCCTTTCTGTACAATTACCTGATACATGCACTGGAGTGGTTTGTGCATACATAAATACAGAACACTCATAGGAAGTGTATGGATATCATTTAGAAAGCACTGTTCAATTTTTGGCTTATGTAGGCACATTCTGTGGCCTGACAAGATTACTCCCATTGGAGTAATAACTGGAAGTTTTGCTTATTTAGGGCCTGTTCCTACTCCCTTTGAAGCCAATGGCATAATTCCCAGTAATGTTTAATGGTGCTGGGTCAAGTCTTTAAGGATGACAGAGTCTGATGTTGGAGGCCTCAGCCAGTGCTTACTGGAGTACACAGGGGTTTCCTCAGTTATTCCAGTGAGCAAATTGCCATTATTTAATGAAAAGAATTATTTTAAAAACAACCTATGCAGAAATGGGTGTTAGTGTTAAACTTCAAAAAGAAGAAAGTAAATTGATAGACTTTATTCTGGCTGATACCACACGATTTTTTACAACTCTAAAACATTCAATTCAAGTATATTCCCAGAAGCTGGAACAGCTGTATCCAAAAGCAATGAACTTGTTAAATTGAAAAGGACATGTTATGTTGCTGCCACATCTCTTGTGATTTCTGAATGCATTTCCCTACTCCTGTTGCAAGAACAGCCGTTCTCATGGTATCTCAGCTTCATGCTTCTGGTCTCAGCTGCTCTGACACTATATCATCTGCAGGGAAAGGGAGATGATGGAGAGAAATGTTGCAGCTGCTTGAGAAAAATGCTGGCTCTTGCTAATCAAAAAGGCCAGTACCGTTGCAGGTATTAAAAAAAAGATAAATAATTCATTCCTCTTTCAATGTGTTTCAAATACACATTGACTTTGATATTTCAGACTTGTTAAGCTAGATCTTTAAAGGGGTGAAGTAAAAATACAGTAGACTGAGGAGAAGCACAGAAAGCTGTTAGAGGGTGTTGGCATTTTCTCTTTCTTTGGATCTGTTGACCTAGAGGGCGTGCAGGAGGGTCCATCTGTTTTCCCACAGGTCTAAAATGAAAGCAGAGAAGGACATGGAATTTACTATGTGTATTAATATTTGGATACTGCTGATCTACTGGGTTGCTTTAACTGAAGGACAGAAAACAATTTTCCTGTCTTGTTTCCTTCTGTTTAGATCTGTTTACATGCGGTTACAATGGATCTAAGTGCATGGAGCAATCTAAATCACAGCCAGACTGCCAGAGTGCTTGGCTGGATGCTGTTGGGCCTTTTTAATGGACACATAATGTCATCTATCTGATTTAAGGTTCTTTAGGTCTATATATCTGCAACACCTTTTATCACCTGGACTATCTGCTAACCTTTCACAGAAGTCAGGCCCCATGATCCAGATGTCCTTCCCATGCCAATGGCAGCATCAATACTTCAGAACTTCCTATATTTTAAAGGCACATCCCAGAGCCCCAGCATTTGGTGTGGCCACCCTGTGTAGGGGAGGCGCAAGATTCCACTTTAGATAATATGAAAAACACTGAGATCTTGAAGTTAGTGAACTAGATAAATGTTTGCCTCTCTCTCTCTCTCTTTTTCATTACTGCCCTGAAGAGTCCTCTAGGCTTGGGGTGGCTGCCTTCTGGGTAATGCAGCACATTAAAGGAAACACAGCAACTTGAAACCAATGTGGTTTTTAAGCCTTGTCACTGGAAATTGAGATTCTGGCTGTTAGTGTTACATTAAGGACCTGTGTTTATGATTTATGATACTTCCTGCTCTTCTCCTTGTGTTTAGTCTCTCATGCAATTGCAAATTTTACAGCTGTTTGAATGATTGTCTTGTCTACTACAGAAGATGGCCATAAATTTTAATGAGTAACTGCACCAATTCAACAAGACCCAGGTGAATGCTTTTTATACAATGCTTGCTGGAGTCCAGCTCACCAGCTTTTGGCTGTGGTGCTCACAGACAGTATGTGTGAAAGCCAGGCAGCTCTAGGTAATCTGAATGCTTGACTTTGGAAAGAGGTGAACCAGGGAGAGTTGTTGAGCTCACCAGTATTGCTGGGGTGTTCTGGGACTGAACTGTGTGTCCAACCCACCACCATCCTGCAGTGGGATGATGGATCTTCTGGGGAATCTGCAAACCACTCCTGCAGCTCCTCACACTCTTATCTCTGAGGCACTGCTGCTGTCTGTGTGTGGCTTTCAGCCGTGGGGTTTGCAGAGTTAGGAAGGCTGGTTGCTATTTCAGATTCCGCTTAAAAATGATTAATTTTCACATGTGTATTTGATAGTAAATATGAAAACGTGTTAATAGTGCAAGTATGTGTATCCATAACGAGTGTGTGTTAGTATTTAGGTCTGTAGCAGAATTCCCATTAAGAGGTGGAGGAAATAAAGTATAGACATTATTGTAAGAGTGTCTACAAAAAATGCGTGGTGTGTGTTTATAGAAGGAAGTTCTTTGTCCAGATGTCCCCCTGCACTCCTTAGGGAATGTTTCTGATTGCTCTCTGAAATTTATATTGCTTCAAATGAATTATATGAGACACCCCTTCCCCCCACCCCCCAAGGCCGGGAAAATTAGCAAAGGCACTTAAACTGTACAACAGCATCACTTAACTGCTCTTGTTGAATTATATTATAAATGAGCCATCACAGAAGCCTCTGGGGAGCTCCTGGTTGAACACTTCAATGTGAGAGAAAGCTGCTCTTCTTGAGGTTGTTTTTAAATTTATTTTTATGTTTGTGCCAAAGAAGAGAGGAAGCAAAAACCTAATGTCACAACATTAGTCACAGGAATCTGCCCCAGTAATGCCTCTATGTGCATCAATGATGGATGTTGAATTTTGGTATAATTCTGAAAGTTCATAGTGTTAATCAAAACTAATGGGGCTGATTTTCTTTTTGGATTTTTTGCTTGATTTTTGCCATCTTATACCTGTAAAATATTCCCAAGGAATGTAAGTTCTAATTTGTTAAGGCTTTATACTCCCACTTTGCAAAGGTGTGAATAGCTGTAAAGGGAAAGAAATGGCAAATCAAGCCAAACTGAAACATGAAGAGTTTCACATTTCCTAGGCATCAGACAGAAAAGGCAAAATATTTTAAATAAATATTGTAACCTAGGATTTCAACATGAATGAGTCTCTCTGCTACTGATGTTTGTTGATTTGTGAGCAAGAGCAAATCAGAGAATTATTTTCACCTCCTTCTGACCTAGGGCTGCCCAAAGATATTGCATGCAGGAGATGCCCTGGAGTTGTTAACTCAGGGTAACTTGCAGGAAACAATTCCCTGAGCTCAAAGAGTGGTGCTCTTTCATAACTTTGTAAAATTTTCATATTGTTCTTTGGAACCCCTTGGAAACACTCTGCCTGTCATACAGCAAAATAGCAGTGTTAGTTGTAAATTTAAAAACTTTTAAAATATTGTCTAATACTACATCATAAGACCACTTCATATAGATTCACTCCTTATGTAATTACAAAACCTGGGAAAAAAGTTGAGTCCTATGCAGCACAGACATAGTTAGTGTTATAAAATATTCATTTTTGACTTTACTTAAATTTTACAATTGGCAGTGTTCAATTCAGAGATTGCTGGCACCAATTTGAGATTGAGTTTTAGGGCAGACCCAAACTGATGTGGAAAATAAGGGTATCTCCTTGGTGCAAAATTTTCATTCAAAAGGAGTGAAAAACCAGGAAGAATGGAAGTTTGAAGTAGTCATCCCATGACAGTAGTTAATAGTTCAGTGAATTTTTCAATGGGCAAAAGTGCACAAGAGATTCTTCAAGGAATAAGCGAGGTACAGATTTTCTGTTTGTTGAGAATTGCTCTAGTTTGCACTGATGTGGGATGTGGCTCACACCGATGCCTCTTTTGGCAAGGTGGCCTGGCTTCAGCAGCAATGCGCAGGTACATATTTTAGTTTTTGTTTGGTGGATACTGGGTTTCCTACTTTCCCTTATTTTAATGAAAAATAGCATGTCTCTCTCATCTGTTCCCAAAGAGGAGAGAACAGAAGTTAAATAAGACCAGCCTTGAATTTCCTATCTCAGAGCTGGAACAGCAGCCATGCTTCAGTCTGAGACTGTAAGAATTTATAAAGTTTTCTATAGGAAAGCATTACAGAGACTATGGTTTTCCTTTCTCTCAAAATATAACCTAATGTTATTATCTTGGACACAGAATTGCATCAATTATAGATAAAGATTGATTTATTACTGTACTCTGCTATAAAATTTTATAGACCAAAAAATGACTTACACTGAGTAACCAATGGGAAGCTGATCCAATCTAAGCAAAAGGGAAAAAATCAACTTCATTTTTCATTGATTAATGTAATTCCTAGCCTTTGACAGTTGCCCAGGAAATGCTGCAGAAATTTGCGTGAGGCAAGTAAAAATTAAAAAAGAAAGATCTCAAGCATCTATGTGGTTTGGATAGTAAAATCTCCACTATTTTCTCCATTCTGCTACTGACTGGGAATCTGAGGTTAATTCAGAAGGAACTGTGGCCTGAGAATCTTGCTGGTACTTTGAGTTGTATCTGTCTTCTAAAACTCATATACAGCTTGTTTTCTTTGTATGTACGTATACCTTCTAGTAGCAAAATACAGATGTAGGCATACTCACAAGCTTATACACAAGAGTTCTTGCCTTTCCCTTTCCAAAGGTAACTGTAACTTGCATTTTTCAAATGTTTCAAAATACTTGTGGGGATTTTGTCGGTGATGCGTATGAATAATATAGGTGTATGACAAAGCTGGTAGCCAGCTTTAAGCTGTAAAGAAAATAGCTAAATCTTAACCAGTTAACATTGGTTACAAAAGTTTATTGCATTTGTGTTTATTTTACTTATTCCATGGTGTTTATTAACAAATACATGTCAGGAAAATGGAGAACATTGTTATTCAAATAAGAACACTCTCCCATTTACAAAAGCAGCCAGCTGCAGGGGTTCTCCAGATGTGCCTGGACACTGCACAAGTTGAATAGGCATCAGTATGCCTACTCGTTTCTCATTTGCATACAATTTGTATTTATAAACAGTTACATGATTATAAAAGTCTGCTGGAAAAAGTAATTTACTGTTTTCCTTATGATTTCTCTGTCTAAGGCTGAAGAACACCCCTGGGGAGTGTAAATTTACTCATCTAACACTGTTTTTTTTCCCCCCAAGCACTGTTCTCCCATATTAACATCGATTCTAATAACTGCAGCAGTTCACAAGACCACAGGAGTGTGTTTTCCTTGCTATTGGGAGTAGTATAAAAATCCAGCAAACCTCAGGTTTTGGCTCCCTTTTGAACACCATGGGCACAAACCAGTCACAGACAGGATTGAGAAACCTCTATGGTGACATTGTTTCAGAGGCTTCTTATGTGAGCAGAATTCAGAAATTTAATTGGTTATGCAACTTATTACTGCAGCACTTCACATTGAGTGGCACTAAGTAATTACACTGTGAGTGCTGCACAACTGTTGTAATTTTTCATGCAGCTCTGTTACATGATAACACGATAACGCTGATGCTAATGCTAACGTTGGGTTAGGCAGCTAAAGAGGGGATTACAACCCAGAAGTGCTAATAGCATGTTGTTAGGAAACAGGATGCCAAGGAGTCATTATAAATGAGAGTAAAAGAACAAAATGAAAACTGCAGTTGGAAGTCGGAAAAGATTTATTTAAGGCAAACTGCGGGCAGAGGGTGTTGTGCTGTTTTTAGTGTATTTAAATCCTTGTTAAAGGGTATAGACTAAGAGGTCAGGAAATCATGATGATGTGAAAAGCAGTGGGAAGTGATGGGCTTTAGAGTAGTCACCTCATTTAATGACTGCAAGGTGTCTTCACATAATGCATCTTCTGGGTTTGTGGAGTGTTTCTTTGGCATACTTCCACGGATATTTTTCTGAAGAAGAGCAAATTAGTATTCCTAAAAATACCAGAGGTAACACCTGAGTAACATGAAAAGAAGAAAAGGGCTCCAGATGGTGGTGACAGGGATCAGATGGCAGACTCTTGCAGTTTTTTAACAACTGAGACAAAGAAGGTCAAAACGTGATGTAGTTCTTCATGGACAAAGGGCCTCTGCACTGTGACCTCTCCTTGGTAATTAAATTGGCTTCCTTGCAATGTTATACATACAAATGCCAGCATGCAGAGATTGGGATTTTCACAAGTACATGCTGAATGTGATAAGTTTCCTGCCACACTCTCATCACAGTGACATACACACAAGTGTCAGCAAGCTTGCTTTATTCTGCACCCATATGTGGCACTGGGAGCAGCATAGGGATCTGAGGGGAGGGGACAGGCAAGGGCTGGGAAGGCAGCAGGGGCTGCTCCCTGCAGAGACCCCAGGCTGAGCCAGGGACACCCCGGGCAGGTGAGGACATGGGAGAATTGAGGGCCTGAGACATCTTGGAGAGCAGTGCTTGTGCAGTGGGTGTTTGTGGCCAGATTCATTGTAGGGAAAGGATGAAGCCATACTTTCAGTCTAGCTCCTCTCATTCACTATTCACTGAACTGCTGCTGCTTTTGCATCTTCCCTCCCTTCGGAGAACAAAATATTTCCATATAAAACATCTAGATCTCTTCAACTAACTGCTACACCAAAAGTGTTTGCTGACTTTGTTGTACCAACCACTTGCCTACATTTGAGGACTGAAAATAAAGATTTTAGTGTTAGCCACACATGCAAAGGAGTTTTGTGCACACCAGTATATGGACCTTAGACTGTCTGGTCCTTTCTAGGTTAAACTATAAGAAATGCAGTAATAAGTATTGCCATACTTATATGTATCAGCTTTTCAGTCCAAATTTCTGCTTATGGGCAGAAAAACCTAAAAGGAACAAGCCATTTTAAAAACTAAACTGAGCTTATGAGAAGTTTTTTCCCCACAAATTATGATATGTGGGTGGGAGGCAGAGGGCTCAAGTAAATTTTGGACTAATTATTGCATAGTAAATAGGTGCTCCAAATATAGAGGTATGAATAGCTTTTTATGAAAAAGCAAAACAAATAGTCTCTGATTAGAAAATACATTTTCAAACACAACAGTGTACTCAATTTTTAGTTATTTTCCCTCCTGGAAGGAGGAAAGTAACATCTGGTTCTCATTCATTTAGTCTGAAAAACATCAGGAATATTAAACCTGCTCTTTGTTAGTGAGTGTTTAGGTCTTGTAACATGCCTATTGTGATTTCTTACACCTCAGCTAAGTCTTTAATGAGTGTTTTCTCTCTGAAATACTAATTAATTGTTTTAAATGAGTTCAAAGTTAATATAAGTGTATCTGATTTCTTCTCAGGTGTTTTTTTTTTTTTTTTTTTTTTTTTAATGGTCATGCCTCAGGGTTTTTTACCGTTCTGCTCATTCTTACAAGGTCTCTGTGCTCTTTCAATGCCTAACATTTGGGCACAGCCTCTGTATCCCCAGGAAACACTCAGCCATTTGTCAGACATACAGAGGCAATGGACACACCCAGTGGTTTTCTTTTGAACCTGACCCCTTTCCAAGCAGTGAGGCAGTTATGACCCATTGCTTAATGCTGAATTCCAGAGTGAAGTGTCTTTTATTTGGTCTAAGGCCAGAAAACCCCTTCAGGTTTGTTCCCATCTTGATCAGTGTATCTGCATTTTTACATACTGCTCAAAA
The DNA here is from genome assembly GCA_013398615.1 of Brachypodius melanocephalos. Classification (NCBI taxonomy): domain Eukaryota; kingdom Metazoa; phylum Chordata; class Aves; order Passeriformes; family Pycnonotidae; genus Brachypodius; species Brachypodius melanocephalos. Next base: position 15,490,200 of record VZSR01000247.1, read on the forward strand.
AGCGTTGATGATCTTGTGTAGTATCTGTTTCCACTCTTTCTTGCATCTGCAGTTTTCTCTTCTGTATCTTTCAGTCAGACCTGATGGCAAGAGTGGTATTTGAGATTGTTTAACTCTCTATCAGAGCTCTCTTACAAGTAGATCACTAAATTATTGGAGTAAAATTTTTCATGCTGCATGTTTGCTATGCATTGAATATAGAGGAAAAATGAAAGGACATCAAGTCTGATTTCTAGGCCATTTGGGAAAGCACATCCTGTAATTCTTTATTCCAGGATGTGGGAAGCTTGGGGAATCTTGGAACAACTTAGGAAATTTTTCTTAAAAGTGATTATTTGAGAGAAAATCTCTGAGTTCTGAGACAAATGTATTCTTTACAAGTTAATAATATGTGTGTGAAGTGTCCCTTTTCTGTATTGTGTTTCAGCTGGAATACCTTCCTAATATTTACTCATCCCAAAAAAAGGAATGTTCCCACTTTTTCTTTTATTGATATGCTTTTGTGTTTCCAAGAGAACTTTAAGTCAGAGGTGGCTCTGGGATCAGGGATTGCTTTTGCTGTTCCTTCAAGACATTGACCTAGGATGGATTTGATCAAAGCCAAAAATCAAAACATTTTGGTTCAGAATTGCTCAGCAAAAGCAGATGCCTTCCTCCAATGTTGAGTGCTGCTCTAAGCATCACCCCAGGGCATCCAGGTGCTCTGCATGTTCTCCTTGTGATCACCTCTGCTGGCTGTGCAGATGTGGGACAAATCAGATAGAAAATAGATATTGTCAGGTGCAGAGATGATAGGAAATGAGGAGAACTTAGGACAAGGGTGAGACCACCCAGCTTTAGGGTCTGTGCAAGGCAGGAGAAAGCTGAGGCTGGATCATGAGATGAATTTTCTTCTGATGAAGTGAGGCTGAGACCACCAATGGGAACCAGTGAGTGTGGGGGGTAAACTGGCAGAAAAGGGCGTGGTTAGGAAGACTGTGAATGAGGGATAAGTGAGAACAAGCAAGGAGCTAGAGAGCTGGGGTAGAGGTTTATAAGCTGAAAATAGTGGAAAGAGACAAGACTTTGGATAAATGGAGTGGTACCTGGGTCAAGAAGAAACTGGGAACTATGACAAGATACTGGGAGTCATCATAAAAATGTCATGTCTTGTGAGGTGACATCCATTGTTTGTGAAAGTTAAATTTGTTCTTCTTGTCAAAGCTCTTGATGTTTTCCCTCCAGTGGCTGGTGAATGAAGAAGACAGCCAGTGTTCTGTTTCTGTGGCTATGTTTCCACAATGCTCCTGTGTTTCCATCCCCCGTCCTTTGGAACTGTGTGTTCATTCCTGTTGTTGTTTCTTCCATGTGAACTTGCTTCCTGGGGAAACTAATTTCAGGCATTTTCTATCTTTTAGTAGAATGAATTTGTAGATGTAACAAATTTAACGTATCTATAATAATTACTAGGTTCAGCCACTCTTCTGTAGCACTCAGTGACATTAGTTTAGCACTAGACAGTATTTCTCCTGAACTTGTATTTTGAACCATCACTATTTGCTAGGACTACACTACACAATAAAAAGGGAGCTCACACCTCTGGGAGTTGAGGATTCAACTAAGTCTAAATTAAGTATAGATTAATTGCTGAAAATGAGCCTGAGCTGACCCTTTTTGGATGAATGTGGATGTGGAAAAGGATGGGACTGGTGGAGTGGTTCAAGTTCCAGGTCAGGCTGTGCTGCATTCCAGCAGCAAAGGGTTCTTTAACTGCAGGCATTGCTGAGGTTGCTGGGTTAGGCTAATCCCAACTGGGTTGGGTTGGCCCAGTGCTGTTAAAGCTTCCTGACGTGACAGATTTTGTGTGGTGTGGGTTCACTGGTGGGAGTCTGTGCAATTTCAGACAGCTTGGCACTGCCCTCTCTTTCTGTGTATTAACATATATTTAAGTATGCAGCCCAAATCCTGCTTTTAATGTCAGCTCAACTTAGAGCAAGTTAACTGAGTAAATAAGAGAAGCTTTTTTTGTAACTGTCTTAGAATTTGGCTTCATAATGCTAACACTGTTTTCCTCCAAAGTACTTATTATATTAGAAAACACTTTAAGTATGTCAGCCAGCCCAAAGGCTGCAGCTGCAGTCTGCTAATAAATACAAGCTAATGAACAGAATTTCATATCTGTAGCACATCTCTTTATTCCAATAGAACATAAACACATATCAAATAGGGCATAGGATCTCATTTTCTACCCCAAGTGCTCCAATTTATTGGCTTCCTGAGGAGCTAGCAAAAATGTTCCAAGACCACAGGGAACTTCTGCTTTAGAAGCATCTTAGAAAACACTAATGTGAGCAGTAGAATACCACAAAAATTGATGAAATTGCTGTATAAGTGAATAAGTAGCACCATAACATCCTTTAGGGGAAGAGGTTTTAGTGTTCAACAATGAAGGACTGTTAATGGTCTTTGGGATGTTGCCCTTAATGGAGAGTGAGCATTTCATTTCTCCTAACAGGACACTTCTGAAAGCAAAGGCACCTTTAGTGTTTCTGAAAGTTAGTTGTCAGAAACAAAAAGTAAATAAATGTAGTTGCCAAGAGCCAGACTTAGTGACCTTTAATGTTCCAGGTTTTAGAATAATTAGATTTATAATAATTGTTTTGGTCTTGGCTAATATGATTACATGATTCAAAAATACTTGCACAACATGTCAACAGACAATTCTTTCAGCAATAAAATAATATATTACAGTGAAGCTATTAAATCTGTCAAACTTGCTGAACAATATAATTAAAAATATCATATAATGTTCCACCAGGTCTGATTGTCACCTGAATTTTGAGTTTGCAGTTTCAGATTGTGCATCATTTTTCCTGTTGCAACTGTATGCCTGGCTTGATAATACAGTGACAATCCAAGGCTTAAACTGTATGTTCCCAAAGGACTTGAGCTCCTCTTCTGTGTGTAAAATACTAAGGAGCAAAAATATTTCCTACACTACGTTCCACTCTTGGGAAAGCCTTCATGAAAGTTTTGCTGTACTCCTCCTTCAACCCAAACCTTTGATGTGACATTGACACTGTGTTTGAGGGTGTCTTTCATACAGGGATGAGTGCTTATGTGTTGCCAAAAATGAGCTGAGCCCAAAGCTGTTCTGACTGTGGTTCTGGGATGGACTTGTTGATTTGTGATAAGTAATCCTCTGAGGCTTCTGTGGTGCAGACAGCCACGTGTATTTCTCTGTAGAATGCTCGAAAATTTGCCTGTGTTTCCTGTGGGGTATTGGAGGCTCAGCTGCAGTCTGACTTGTGACACACTGACCTCAGCCTCACTGGCTGCACTGATGCTTGCCAGGATCCCTGGAGAAGGAGCCTGCACTGACTCAGGGGGGCAGTGGCTGTGCTCTGTTTCTCCTGGTGCCAGACAGGTGAGAACAGAGTGGGCCAAAAAAGCCTCTCAGCTTGCTACTGTGTCTGTGTCCCTGCTAAACCCTGGAATGAGTGGCCTGCAATGCATCTGAATCAGCTGGAAAGCTAAAATTGGAAGGCTTCCAAAGATCAACAGAAACATCCTATTTCTGCTCCCCCTTCTTTATCCCCAAAGACTTTTCAGGTGTTATTTGAAGCAGAGGAGCTCATGAGCTCGTTGTCTCTCACTGCCTGCCCTTTGCCTCCTGCAGGTTGACTCTCTTACAATTATTTCCCAGTGCAAGGGGATCCCTGCAGTTTCCTCCCCTGAAAATTGTGTGTTTGAGTGTTAAAGAATTGAATGGCAAACAGATATTAGAGCTAATGGCTCTTGTATTTGACAGGATGTCATCCTGTGAGCTGTTCAGAGCCCTTAATCTGTTGATAAAAGCCAACAGAATCTCCATGTTTTTCAGAAGTCCCAAAAGGTGTGAGGCCAAGAATGCATAACTATTCTAGGAATGGATATCAATGAAGTGGAGCAGAGTGACCAGAGATGTCATGGTGATATCATTCTTGAGTGGTGCTCGCATAGAGGATTCTGTACCTTACCTGGCCTCTGTCCTCACCTTAGTCTGTGTGACCCAGAAATTGCCCAGAAAACAAGAGCAGCTCTAAGTTCATTACTAAAGAAATACCGTAGAGAGAACCACTCAAAACAGCTCATACAAAAAGCAAGAATGACCACTGCATTCCTTAACTGTGTCTCTGGTCTTAACAAAATCTCGGCTGCTGGTACATACCAAAAAGAATTTGAGTCTCATTCATCACTTCCTACTTGTCTTAAAGCGAATGCTGTAGATGGGATCTGATTACCATGGCACAAACCCCTTTTGTGTTATTTTGCAGTGACACAATTTTGCACCAAGATTTTATAGATCCTGTTTTCCCAAGAGCAGCCTGTGGCAGCTGGGATTTCAAAAGCTTTAGGATGCTTTCCAGCACAAATGGCATGTTCCTCAGCAGCCCTGCAGCTCCCACAGTCCAGGGAGCAGTGGTAGACTAGAGGCAGCTGTGGAGAAGCCCCTCCTCAGCAGGGCATGCCCTGGTAGTGGGGAGAGGTGGCAGAGCTAATTCCTCCATGCTGCATGCTCTTTTTACCCCATGGTCAAGAAATGGCTGAGGAAATGTTAGTAGTGTGTTTAAATTATAGCTTTCACTATTTTTCTGTACATTCAACTTTTTGTAACTTTGTTGTTTAACTGTTTACAGATTAGTTCTGGGAAATAAGTTCCCAGACTGTTGCTTACATTGGCTTCATTCCCTGTTCATCATGCGTAGTGTATAGTTGGTCATGGAAATTGTAGGTTTATTTGCTTGATAAAATTGTTTTTCAAGAAGAATAATGATAGATTGGTTTGGGTTTGAAAGATCTTAAAGACCATCTCATTCCAACCCCCCTGCCATAGGCAGAGACACCTCTCATGAACCAGGTTACCCAGTGCCCCATCCAGCCTGGCACTGAACACTTCCAGGGATGGAGCATCCACATTTCTGTGGGCAGCCTGTGCCAAGGTTTCACCACCCTCACAGGGAAGAAGCTAATCTAAACCTACCATTTTTCAGTTTAAGGCCATTATCCCATATTTTCTCCTTGTGGAAAGTCTCACCCCAACATTTTTGTAGGCCCCCTTTATGTACTTTCAGGTGCTATGAGATGTCCCCAGAGCCTCATCTTCTCCAGCCTGAGCACTCCCAATTGTCTCACCCTGTCTTCATAAGAGAGGAACTCCAGTGCTCTGACCATTTCCATGGCCTCCTCTGGGCTTGCTTCAGCAGATCCACATCCCCCTCAAGCCGGGGACCCCAGGGCTGGGTGCAGTACTCAAGGTGGGGTCACGCTGTGGCTGTGACTGCCCAGCCAATTCCTTACCCACCACCAGTGATTCACACACCAAATCTGTGTCTCCAGTTTAGAGGTGAGGATTTAGTGCAGAACAATGTCAAACACTCTGCACACATCTAGGCAGGTGATGCCAGTTGCTCCTCCCTTACTCACCAACACCTAAACGAACCCCAAGTAACAAACAGGGAATAGCCATAAATGCTCTTACTTATGCATGAATTGTCTTTCCAGCATTCTAATATTAGCATTTGTATGAAGGAAAGAAATTCCCACAATATTGTGAAACAAAACTTTTGAATGGATATTTGTATGTTGAATATGATGAGAATATTTAAACATCTGGTATTTGACTGAATATAAAGTAAAAGCATGCATTTTCTTTTATGATTTCATCAGAGAGAGCTCAGGGGATGATTTTCAAAGACACTGAAGACAGAAGAACTAGCTGAGACTCAGAGATTTTATGATGGGGAGCTGTGCTTGAGGAGACATGAATTCCAGTATGTTTTTGTACTGAATTGGAACAAAAAGTGACATTTCAAAATTTTCCACTCAAAGGAAAATGAGAACTTAAAGTTCAGAAAAATGGGAAAACATGGTTTAAGCCCTCCTAAATGAAAGCGGTGTCATAACATCTGACTCCTGGCTCTGCCATGCTTCCTTGGGAAGCTCCCAACCTGTTGGAGCAGCTTAGGAAGCTCCCTGAGGTGCCAAGGGTTGCTCAGGTTGGAGCCATGGTGGCTGTCAGGCTCCAAAATGAGTGGCAGGAAATGAGGAAGCCCTGAATATGTCAGCTGTGATTTGAGGGTTTCTGAGGAGTATTTCCTGCTGGTTGGCTCTGACAGCCTTTGTGGGAAGGTCATTGTCCAGTGCAGGATCTGGGAAGGTGGATTTGTAGCAGTGAATCGAAGGAAACACAGTTGTGCTTCCAACAGGGATCTGCCTGTCTTGGGGAGAGGTCACAACCTTTCTGTGAGATATTCATACATCACTATTCCCCATAAGTGGTTTCACCAAGAAATTCACCAAGTGCCTGATGGAAAGAAAATGAGATTTGGATACCAAATTGTTACAGTGCTGTGGAAAATTTCACTTGAAGTTAAAAATGACTCCATTAAAAATCCCCTCCCTGCTCCATTACCTGACAGGGAACCGGAACAATTTGGCTTGATTTAGTTTGTGGTTTTGCTTTGTAGATTATCGATTCTCACTCTCACTTAATATACTCATAAACTTTAAAATATTATAACTTTTGCTTGTGAAAACATTTGGAAAATGATTTTTAAAAAGCTATGCCAGTTTGCACCAATTTGGGGTCTGTTTACTCATTTATTAGGGGATAAATGCAGCCTTGTGAAGTGTTGACAGTGTTAAGGGGCAGCTAAAGGAAGCATGATAGGCAACATTTAGACAGCTTGTAATCTATTTTCTTTTATTAAATGAATAAGGAAAATTATTTTGTGACATTGGGAACCAACTTGTCTATTGGGCAATGATGGAAAAAGTAGCAATCCAGGCTCCTGTATTGGAACAGGGAAAAGGTATCCATTATAGAAAAATAACAAGGGCATGTGAGGGTTAAGCTGAGGAATGTGCCAGGCACAGTTCAGTATAAAAAAGTCCAGGAAGGCATGCAGGGAAAGCTACTTCTGACAGTTATTTGTTTCTTTCAAGTATTTTACCTTGAAAACTGGAGCTATTTTTCATTTTAATTTTCTCATAAAATAGGCCAAACATTTAACAGAGAAGGAGAGTTGGTGGACTCGTTGTTTTAATAGTGAACATGCCTGCATGTGTGTGATTTCTTTTTTATGGTTTATAATTGGCATAAACTCCTCGTGTGACAAGTCTTCAACTTTAACTGCTGAACTTGTGCAGACATCAAAAGTCATTGTGGAATTTCAGACCTTTGATGTTTGTTTTAACAGAAGAGCTGATGGCTGCTAAGGAGTAGCTACCAGGAACAAACAGATTTTCTAGGTCTCATCACACACAACTTATTTTCTCCCCATTTCTGACATTTTCAAAGTTGTGCAAATGTTCATGGTGCCTAGGTGTATGTACTTCTGTTGTTTCTGATGTTCATAATGAGAATTTGGCCCAGAAAAAAAAAATCTGATATTAAAACTAGGCAGTCCCACTCCCCCCTAAATTTCACAATATTGTGTAGTGACTTTTTTATAGACATTTAGTCTGTCTTGCATGTCCTATTTTGCCTAAGTTGTATCTTTCTAACTCTGTAAGTTCTCATGGATGTGTATTCACTTGCTTTTGCTAATATTAAACCCAAACCAAAATCCAAACCCAACAAACAAACCATATTTATTATTTGAAGTCTTGCAGACAGGTCTGGTCTCACTTTTTCCTCCCATTATATCTCAGAAATCCTGACTTCTGTTTTTGTACAAGCAGATTCTATCACCTTAGAGCCTCCCATTTATGTGGCACACATAGCTCTGTAGTGTGCATAAACTATTCTTGAGTAGCACTGCTAGGGGAGAGGAGTTACGGACAGCAGTGGAGGTGAAATTACAAAAAGGAGGGAAAAATGATGGGCAAAGAGTGAGGGTGAAAGATAAAAGGAGAACAGAAGAGGCAAGAAAAGGAAAAGAATGGGAGAGAATGAACCAGAGGTACAGAACTGTGCTTTGTGTCCTTGCTTAGGCTGCTGTTTAAGTTGCTCTGAACTGGGGGGATCCAGCTGCTTTTGTGTAGCAGACACTGCAAACAGAAATTCTGCTGGGTTCAGACAACCATTTTGAGAGACAAAACAGAGAATAGAAGAAAGCTTTGTGTTAGTCTAGAATCTTCTTCATAGGATGACCTTCTTCCACACTGTGGCTCTTGGGTGGGTTTGCTGGGAAAGGCCAGCCTGGCACTGCAGACCAGCCCCCAGCACCCTGGGGATCTGAAATCTGTGTGGGAGCATCCTGAGGCATGTCCAGCCCTCCTGTCAGAAAGCAGGCAGGGTGCCTGTGACCCTGTGCTGATCTGCTCTGTGCCTGCAGTCTGCTGACCCAGGCCATGAACTTTCCCTGCTCACGACTGCAGGCATGCCTGCTCAGTTCCCTTTCCCTTACTCTGCACAGGCACAGATTGTTTCTGTCAAGTACAGTGCTAAGCACCTTAGGAGATTTCTGTGCTTGTGCGTATTTAAGTAAGAGGATTAAAAACAATAGTTCAGTGTCTGGGACACTCCCAAAACAGTGTCCTTATTTGGCTTCTTGCTGAGGTGTGAATAATTTTTTGATGATGAAAAGTAATTTTCTTTGGTGTTTCTACGAGGTTTTCAGGCTGAGACATGATTATCAGACTTTTCTTAGTAAGGAAAATGAGGACACATTCCTGCAGCTTAATATATGAGCACCATGAACACACTGGTTCATTTCTGTAGCAAGCAGCCATCACTGCATAGCATCTTGAAGGCTTTATTTTCCAAGGATCATCTGCAATCTGCTGGATTCAACTGGCTGCTGGTATTTGTGTTTGGCTTTAGCAGATCTATAAGTGCATGAACTGTCCTGTGTGTCCAGCAGCACCTGCTGATCATCATTCTATCTGCAGAGACTACTGAGCAGCACTTAATGGAGCTGATGGAAATTTTCTGCTAGATAGAGCCCTGAGTTCATTGCTGTTCTGGAATCAGCAGTGTGATGGTAGGAAGGGGTTCCCCTGCAACCAGCCTGTCCTTTCATGAAGAATTAACAAATGCAGATGTATAGCTTTTCATGAGAGACACAGAAACACATGAACAGCGTTCACTTCACCAGTTTCAGATAAAATGGTTTATTCTTTGCTTATCTCAGCTCATCCCCCTGAGTATCATAGACCCATGAAGCCTACTGTCTGAATCCAAGTTATTCTCTGGAACAACAGGCAGTATTTTGAATTGACTGTGCAATAAACTCAGCAATACAGATGTTTCAGACAAAATGCAGCTCCCTAAGGACAAAACTCTACAAAAGGATTAAAAAAGGTCTGTATAACCACCATGCAAAGGTTAGGAGCAGCTGCAAGTGGGGTTTTCCAGAGTTCAAAGGACCACCCTAGAACAGGTGGCCCATCCCAGCTAACACAACCCAGAGCAATGATATGTGGTCAGCTGTAATAACCAGCTATCGATTGGGATTAGCCTTTCAGGTGAGCAAACCTTTAGCAGAGATTGGAGCAAAGCTTTTGGGACCACAACAAGATACTTTGCCTCTCTGTCACAGAGCATGATGTCTCTGATTTAGCCTGAGTGGTGGGTGGAAATGCTTACACAGCAGCTTCAGGAGAAAGAGGTGGAAGAGGCACAACAAACAGTTATAGCCTGGTGCTAAAGATGCCTGCCTGCCAGGACAAATAGATGGGTGTGAATTCTTTTGGGGATAAGGTGCAAATTGGCTCAGGTGGAATAAGTGTGATATAGTGGATAGATCACTTCTGGTTTGTTTGGAACTATTTCACAAAGTCAGGGCCTAAGTTTCCATTGGCTTGAAGGAAAGGTATTCAAAGGTGTTCCCTTTGAACACCAGAAATTTGTCTGGTGCTTGCACTTTGACAGAAGTGAAACATCTGGTGATGTGCAAGAGCACAGCTCACCTGCCTGCTGAAAATTCAGTAAACTGAAGGCTCTGCGCAACCACAGCGGATCTGTAAATCCTCCCCTGCAATCAGTTGCCCCTGTAATTGCAATGGGAAAATGCATCCTCGGTGACACGTGAGGGGAAACAAAGGGCACAGCTGCTGCAAGCTGCAGAGGCAGAGAGGAAAGTGGGAGTAAGGAGATCACCCGTGTAGTTTTCCGTGTAAATCTGTCCTGGATGGAGCCCTTGCCCTGTGTTGCAAACTGTGAAATTGGATCCCAAGAGGGTTCAAAGTGTGTTGGCTCAGCTGCTCTGGCCAGCAGGCTCGAGCCTATTTTGGTACAGGGAGGTTGAGGATCAGCAGTCTCTTCCCTCCTCTCTTTTCAGAACTCTCCTGCTTCATATTCCTTAGCTCGAGAGAAATACTGACTCTTACTCTCCTCCAGATATTTTGTGCACTTACATGGGAAGAGGGAGATCTGTTGCTCCAAAATCAGTTTGAGCCTTTTTGCACAAAAATATAGAAAATAATTTGCAGAATACAAAAAATATCATTTAAACCATGAACTGAAATGTGGGGATTCCACCAAAGCAGAGGCTGCTTGCTCTGGTGTGCTCCTTCCCTCTCTTGAGCCACAGAGACTGTGAGATTGTGCTGGTTTCCTTTTCCCAGGATAATATGGTTTTGTGATCATCCACAATGGTGCAAGTACTGCCCCACTCAGCTAAGTTATTATTCATAAAGTGTACCTAAAATAGGCTTTCCTTTTTATTGGTTTTCAGGGGCAGAATTCAGAGCTCCTGAACTTTGTTTTAATTTTTCACAATGAGTAATTAATACTTTTACCTGCTGTTCATTTCTTTTATGGACTAAATAGACAGCTGGTTTAAATCATCACTATTCTGTTAAGCCTGGCAGAATGATGCCAGTGTAAACCATTGAACTACTTGGCCCCATTTGACTTTTCCAAGTATTGAAAAAAAAATTTTATTACACTTGCTGAAAAATAAATTAACAAGAGACATAGTGCATATCCTTGAGGAGTCTATCCATAACAAATCAGGTTCATAAACAAGTGAGATGTGGAGCAGAACAGAAAATTTGGCAGGAAACAGATTTTACTCCAAGCTGACAACTGCTCATATGGCAAATTGTAGAAAATATCATTACAAAATATATATACCAGGTGTATAGCAAGCAGGAGACAGTACTCTTGGTGGAATAATAGGAACATGCTCATCACACAGCACAGGAAATCGTTTAGATTTGTTACAATCCCTTCTGCAAGAAAAAATCACCAAAAGAAATGTGCACATGCAGAATGTTGCCGCAGTAGGAATGATAAATTCTAGACTGTTTCAGCTGCTAAAGACATTGCTTTGCTTGTGGCCAGGCATTCCTTTCCAGCCAGCCAAAGGCAGCAACAGCTGTACATGGCAAGAGGGAAGCTTTTACTGTGGGGCACAATCCACTTTATTACCCGGGCCACGAATGTCCGTGTCACAGTCACTCCAGACCCATTGCACCATTATGTGCTTACTGTATTTATTTAACATCCCCTCTAAGTAAAAGTTAGACTTTGCTGAAACAGAGACTGAATGCTTTCCTATTGCTGATATTCATATTTCACTTATTCTGAATCTCAAAAAGCCTGCACCTTCCTTTGTAGATAATGTTTATTTACCTTTAGCACAGTGTACAGTGAAGCCAGTAATCTGTATCTTCAGTGCTGCAGTGGGTCATGACAGGAGGGTTTTCAGGGAGCTGGGATGCAGCTAACAATATCATAATCCTTTTTTTTTCTTATGTGCTTAGGGTTTTGAGTCTTGAAGCTCAAAACCTGGTATTGGTATTTGAATGTGTAGAAGCAAATCAAGATGGGGGAGAAGTTACACATCCTTAATTTTTACTTCAACTTATAAGTTGAAAGCAACAGAGAGCATGTAATTGTTGTACTTAAGTAGTTAGAAAGCAATTTACAGTACTGAAACAAAGTGTATCTCAAGTATGACAACCTTCACATTTATCACTCTCTCTCCATCCTGCTTTCTTTGTACATGCAAGTAAATAAAGCCGACCTATCAGTGATATTACTGATGGTACTTTTCTTTACTAGACAAACAAAGACTTAAAGTTGCTATGGAAATACACAAACCTCTCAGTTCATGCATTTATCAAAGGAGGATCATCAGCATCACATAATATTGACAGAGTGTACACTGTCTCCTACATACTTATCACAAGACTCTTAATGCCAAACAGAGAAATGAGCTACAGTATTTCATTGATGTCGTGTCCATTGATCAGTGCCTGTGTGACCAATTTCTCATTTTAATGGTGTTTAAGGTGAAAATCACACTCCCCAAACCCCATAGATGCAGGTATTATTTCAGTGTGATCTCATTTCAGAAGTGTAGTGATTTTGAAGGCCATGGCTTTCCAGAAAGCCAACTCATGACAGAATCAATCTCTGAGCTTTTTATATTTTCTCATGTTTGTTTTTATTAATAAACACTTCTTTGATAGAATTTGATTGTACTCCCTATCTTCCTCCCTCTGTAAACACATGAAGGGAGGCAGTAATTTGTTTTCTATGGTAATTTGAGATGTAGTAGCTCCTTGCACTAGCTGTTCTAGTGCTGCTGTAGAAACTCCCAATATCTTCAACTTCTCTGCTTTCTAACTTTGGATCCCCTTTGATCTATAGAGGCTTCTGGGGCAAATGAGTGAGGCTGGACAATAAACTGGTTCCCACATTTGTACATGTGGGTGCTGATGAACCAAAGACCTCCAAAGCTTTCTGTGTTTATTGTATCATGGATACAAACATGTCATCATCCCTTGATTCCAGTTCTCAGATTTATTTCTGAATGGCTTTTGCATGAGCTTTTCTGTCACGTATTTCAGTTTCACAGATTACCGGCACCATTGGAGCAAATCATCTGAGCACTGAATGTGTAAGCAAAACTGAGATATCCAACATTTGTATAAAGGCAAATACATTAAAAAAAATTAAAATGAGCAAATCCCTAAGGAAAACTATTGAGTTGATAGCCTTGAAGAAAAAAAAAAAGGCACAAATCTAAAATAGTTGTGAATTTGCAATGTAGGAATGGCACTGATCCAGAAATATATTGGGATATTTTGGTAGAGGAGTTTTTAGTGCTATCATTTCAAATATTTGCTTTGTTTCACAGTACTGTGTTTTCATTGGTATTAATGAAGTTTCAGATGTGATCAGAGCCCCAAGGCCCTGGCTTTGAGGTGAATATTCCTGTGCCTATGTTGGCAGGAATGAACTGAGGAGACTGATGCATAAATGGAGTGAAAATTTCAGAAGCAGGTGAACCAGGACACTTCTTTGTCATCTGACTTCCTAAGGAAATATGGCTCACATGATTGTACTTGATGGTTAATTTCAGTTTCACAGGGATGAGTTATCAGAAAGATATTCTTTCAAAACTTTGAGTAATAAATGAGAAGAGTATAAATAAAGGAGATCCCATAATTCTGTCTTGTACATTTTCTACCAATGCAGGAGGCCTTCTACCAATGCTGGCCTTAGCTATAGCATTTTTGTTTTTATTTTTAAAATGCTATTGATCCATAATATCTGTAACAATCACTGGGGCCATTGAAGAAGCCATGGAGTTATAGAATTGTTTACGTTGGAAAAGACCTCTAAGATAAGAGTCTAACATGCACTGCTTGTGGACTTAGTGAATATTTCTTTTGATAAGGATTTCTATTTCCTGTACAGTTTTTAGCCAAAGTGCTGTCTCTTCTTCTGCAGGCCAGTGATTGGCTTAGATACTGCTTGGGCAGACAGGTGATGATACAATTACTTACAATTTAAAGACAAGATCTAATTTCATTGTGCGACTCAGCTACTTGTCTTTTCTTAATTAATTGTATTTTGAAGTAGACACACTATAAACTAATCAGTCTATTGTCACATGCGTGTTAATTTTGTAATTAATTATTATTCTTAGAGTTGAGTGAATAATTTCTAAAAAATAGCTTGATGAATTTTCCTTTTTTTTTCCTATTCATTAATCCTGTACAAACATAATGATTTTCTGAAATTGGCTTGTTATTTTACTGTTATTCACTGAATTATTCTTCATGAGTACCCAACACACAGTTCATCACAACCTTCAAAGACTGGAAAAAGTTGCATTTTCACCAGAATCAAATGAACATCTTACTTATCAACCCCCTTTCGTAACAGTATGTTCCTTGCAGTTCTGGTTTTGATGTTGTGTGGTTTTTTCATTTTTTTTTTAATGGTTATAATCACTAATCTGACATTTGCCTTTATCAGTGTTCTTCCAATATTTAATTATTGTTTTTTTCTTTTTATTGAGAACATTCTTGCCTGCTAACTTGTTTAGTAGCACATCAAAAAGTGTAAGGCAAAAGAAGCAAGAAGCTGGAGAGGTTTGTTTTGGAAGGCTGTAAGATCTGCAGTTTTGCTGCTGGGTCCCACTCCCTATTAAATAGTTTGTGGAGCCAGTCAATGCAAATCCAGCTCTGCTATGTCCTGACATGGGTGGCATCTCTGCACCCAAGCTGTGTTTCATGATTTGAGGGGTTTTTGTGGGCTGCCTCAGTGCTACCTCCATTGTGGCAGTAATGGTGTGTTGCAGACATGTCCTTTTGTTTAGCTGTGCTTTTCCACTGTCAGTTCATCCCTCTTGAATTTCTGCTCCGCATTCTTGGCAGAGTAAAATAGCTGGTAAGCTGGGCCCCACTCAGGGCAGGTTTGCATTCTGTGTTTGACTTGGGCCCAAATCAATGTTTATGTCGCCATTTACCAACCATCCACACTGTTAAATAAACAGTGTCATTGACCTCAGCCTGGTCAGTGACACTGAGGTTTCTCTTCTGAGAAGCAGAGATCCAGCTTTCCTGGACTTGAGGTGTGCTCAGACGCTTTGGTGCAATGTCAACAAAAGGGATCTGCACGAATACCAGTGAGCAGCAGCCCAGAGGTGGCCCAGCCCAGCTCTTCGGTGCCTCTCAACTCTTAGGCAGTGGCAGGAAAGCATTCCCTCTGCCCTGCCATGGGCCACACAGTGGATTTGATGCTGTTTCATACCCTTCCATGGTTACAGCCTTTCTGAGTGCAGTGACAGCTTCTGGGACTAAATATGAGGAGTATTTTGCTTTATGAATAGCTGGTAGTAGTAACACTTCTCACTGGTAGTCCAGAGTAAAGCAATAACAAGCACTCAGAGTCAGAATTGTCATTTAGGCCATCATAAACCATTAGTCTTATTTTGCTTTAAAAATAATTTTCTGAAACTTAGGTTTGGCTCTTTCCCTTTTGTGTTTGCTGTAATACGCTTTTCAAATACTTCAGTGGAAAGTTGCCTCAGACTCGAGCCAAATTAGAGTCTGGAGAGAAAACAAATGCAGGTTTACAGTTTGTAAATCAAGATAATGGATGCAGGATAGTATGGTGTCACATTTTAGAAATTTATTAATGTTTATAGCCCATACCTATTTTGGTATTATTCATAAGTTTTATGGAACTACAGGATATTTCTCTTTGGTTTCTGGCCTGGAAACATTTGTCATGAAACTAAATGTTTCATTCCATCTTCCTATTGCTTTGCCCTTTTAATTTTTTTTTCTTTTTTTCTCATTAGAAAGGTCATTTGAAACAAAAAGCCTAAATGGTTTATTTTGTATTCCTTTTTTACAGCTGGAAAAATTTGCTAAATTGAGTTTGCATTTAAAAGCTATTTTTTGCAGTATACTATTTGCCAAAATAACCACACTAGTCATCTTGGAACAATCTTTTTCTTACATTGGTATCTATGAAAATTTTTAAAGGAAGATTTGCCATGTGCCCTTTGCAATTAAAGTAAGTGATACACTGTCTTAAAAAAAACCTAAACAAACAAAAAACCCCTCACAAGCCAATAAACACCCTGCCTTCTTCTCCTCCCCCCCACCCCAAATTCAACAAACAAAACCCCCAGGCTTCAATATGCTCTCTAAGGTTTCAAATAGTTAGGACCTACTATTGATACATGTGTAATAAATTTTAAGTCTGTTCTATGCTAGGTGTTGATGAGCCTCAGAAACCTGACTGTGGCACGCTGACAAGCAAAACCTGGAGTGACTTTGTGGCACTTGGAGTAAAATTTGCTCTGTAAATAATGAACAGCAAAAAGTTGTTTACATTGATGTGCTTAGCCCAGAGAAACTGTTACAGACTATGTCAGCAATCCCAATTTCCTTATTGTGAAAATAGTTAAATGGAAGTGATTAAATGCAAACAAAAAGCTCTGAGAGGACTGTAGGGCTGACTGAAATGAACAAAATTTGGCTAGAGTGTCATCATGCTATGGGTTTGCTCCTGGACTAAAATTCAAGTGTTATTTCCTGCATGGCTGGGAAAGGTTGCAATTCCTCCTGGAAGCAGGATGGGCTGAGCAGGAGGCACAGTATCTGCCTCCAGTGTGCTAGGCCTGGCTTTAGTCACATTTATCTGCGTGTTTTTCTTCTTGATAATTTAGGTTTAGTTATCTAATTTCATGTTTTGGGGATTTCTTATGTGTCTGGTAACCCTTACCAAAGGGTTTTCCCCTTCATGATCCATGGTATGCATGCACACACTTTATAACAAAGAGGAAATGATGGAGGACTGTATTAAAAAGTCTATTCTTTGAAAAGAATGTGTTACGATTTTTATCAAAAGCAGGTGTTAGTCTGGTGAGAAAGTCTCCAGCTCATGGTGGGCACACAGATCCTTACTTGAAGGTGGAGGTTGGGATCCAGGTTTGCTTTAGTCAGCAGGAGCTTTTCAGTTGTCATCAGTCAGGGCATCGTGCCCTGGAGGTGGTTGTGTGGTTGTGACAAACTGCACCAAAGAGCTCCCTGTGTTATAAACTGTTATAAATTATAAACTAAGCTGAATGAACACCCCTGCCCAAGGCAAAGAAACAGGGATGTGGTGTAGGGAGGGAAGGGGTGGCTTAATGGACACCAGGAAATCCGTATTGAGACTTAGAAATGCCTCAGTGTGTGCCTCTCCAAACGTGGCAGCATGGGCTGGGTTGCACCTGGGTGATAATGTGTGCAGCTAAACCAGATTGTAGTGCTCAGTTTACACAGCCCTGTGACTTGAGCCAGGATTTGTTACTGACCTTGAGCCCCACGACTTTGGGATTGTACCTGCCACCCTATGGAACATGCAGGCTGAGACTGAGGTGTTTTCTTTTCTGGAAGTGTATGGAAATTGTTTGCTTGGGTGTTGCCAAATGCTTCCTCCTTTACCAGAGAACAATTGCATACAAACACATACAGAAGCTTGCAAACACATTTCTTTTCATAATACAGGCTGCAGAAAAGAATATTTTTCTGTCACTAAAAGTGTTTATTTGCTACCTTTTCACAGCTAGAAGGTTTAAGAAGGAATATGAAGTACCTGGAAAAACAGACGCTGGCTGAGAGCTCTGTGATTTTGCTGAACCTGAAAATGCTTCTGTGTCAGTGTTCATGTGGTGCCAGATATACAGGTGAACTCAAGTCCCTGGTGCTGATCAATAGCTGATTAAAAAGAATATATCCTTATGGTTGATATATTTATATTGTTGTTCACATATAAGCATATCTATCTATACATATACATTCATTAAGATATGCAAACACATATCTACAAACACATTTATTTTTGCATGACATGCAAATTGGTAGCTTTTTGAGAAATGGTTCAGATGTGAGGTGTAATTTTTCACTGAAGTGTTCCTGGATGAGTCTGTGTAATTGGCTTGTACATATTTCTGAACTGGATGAAGCCTTTTCAGGTTTAACAAGCTAAATACCAAGGAGCAACAAGAGATGCACAGCCATGATCTGTTGTATGTGATAGTGTTCTTTGTTTGTGTAAGAGGTTTCTCTATCAAATAACAGGATTAAAAAGGTCTGGTATATCATCAGTTGTTCAGGATCATAGAGTTAATTGATTCTGAGCCATTTATCATGAAACTCAGAGGGAATAAGACTGAACCTGATGAGAAGCATGATGAGCGGTGTTTTGAAATCTGCACAGATAATTTGCGAGGTCTGAGTCTAACCAAGTAATCTGGTTTTCAGAGGCAAGCAGCAGTGTCAGTTCACAGCAAATGTAATGGAATCTCCAGGTTAACATATCTTTTACTTCAGTGACTAAACAGAGATGTGGGTGTTTAACAACAGCAGCCCTGAAGCTCAAAAATGGTATGCAGTGTGTGTCAGTTTGGGATTTACCTGTGTCTGCTGCCTGATGACATTACTGGGGTTATGAGGAAGATGTTTGATAAGCACCAAGATTTCTTAGTAATAGAGATAGTAAGGGAGAGGTTAACATTTCTAATATTCTTAAGTTGCTGTTTTGCTTGCCCAGAACTGCCCCAGACTGGCTCAGGAGTCACTGCTTTCAACATTGTCATCCATTTTCATTGTGTGGGCTCTTCAGTGCATGTGCCTCTGCATGTGCATCTTCACTTAAAACCTGTTGGCCTGAGTGCTCTGTTGTGAGGTAGCAGATATGGATTTCTCCCTCCTTGACTGAATCCAGTGGCAGAAGTCAGTGGTAGAAAGAAGGTTCTGAATAAAGGAGGCACGACTTCTTCTAAAGGCAGAAAATTGTGTTTAAGGGACACAATTTTCCCATAAGTGATCTGTAAGGACTGATCAAGGGCAAATCTTCAGTCTGGGGATCCTGGTAAAAGACAATTGTTTCCTTTATAGTCTAGAGTCAAGTGCATCAGTTTTTGAAAGAAACAGTGGTATCCTAATTAGTGCAGGGGATTATTTTGTCATTTTCTCCCTTCTTCCATGCACAGTTTAGGGATTGTAGGTGCCCTGTGCAGCAGACTTGATTGAATTTTGTGCTAGGGTCTGCGAGGTAATGGGTGACAACTGATGCGGAGGCATTGATTGCTGCTGTCAGTTCCAGCCCTTCACATACACACCTTGACACATCATTATAGCTGCACTGCAGTCTCACAGACTTACACCTCTGATGTAAATTGTTAGGGGGTTTAGTAATATTTTAGTTATTTGGATTCATGTAACACAACTCTGGAAGCTGTAATTGATCACCTTCTTATACTTTTTTTTTTTAGAGACACTCCTTGCAATCGTGCATCTCCACAGGACAGGGTAGCGTGTGCTCACTTGGATAATTGAACTGAGAAATCAGGAAAAGGCTGAGCACAGACGGTGCCAGTCTGGTGTGGGAGTTCTGGCACAGGATTTGTGCTGCAGCCACTTGGTGCCCTGGCATGGGATCAGCACTTGAGCTCATGTCAGGGAGGCTGGCAAGTGATGAAGAAAAGGCCAATGTGAGGAACAGATGCACCTCAGATCCAGATTCGGGAGGTGAGCATTTGTATTGAGTTTGCTTAGAATCAAATGCTTCTGCAGCTGGTTTAGTAGAGCTGCACCCCCCAAATATCCATCCAGCTACAGCACTCTGCACATGCTTCAGAGAGCTCAGAAACACACAAGTTATCAATATGCAGTTTATCCTGCTCAGTCTAATTAGCTGAGGCTGTGTGAAGTGCATTTGCTCAGGGAAAATGTTTGTCAGGCTTGAGCTTCTAGGTCTGTTGTTAGAAATGTGACCATTAGGAAATAATGGGAATGGCAACTTAATCTCTTTGCATTGTTGAAACTCTGAGGTTTTTTCAAGTTTATTTGGAATCTGCACATGCTGTACTGGCTCTTTTCCTCACAATTGCTAGTCCATTATTCTGTCACTGATGCCCATTTAAAACACAATATAGTTTTGAAAACTATTATACCTTCTAGTCTGCTGATTTTTTCTGTGTGAAAATGGACCCCATGGAAGAGAGGTCTATGTGGTCTCTAAACCAAGATTATTAATTCTTTCTATTTTATTTTTATTTGTTGCATTTCCTAATTAAACTGCTGTACATTTGGTTACAAAACCAGGAAAGGAAGAAGACCCAGACAAAATCAACTAATTCATTAAAGTGATAGAAGTTAGAATTATGAAGGGTGAACTCCTTTCATACAGTGAAAACTCATAATGTAAAGTTGTAAGTGTAGTCCAGCAGGACACGAAAGAAATCCTGTGTAGAATCTCCAGCTTAGTCTTTACAAGTATCCCATGGAAAACTAATTGGTGGTCCATATTGGTTCATATTAGAGCACTTGATGTGGGGAGGCGGGTGGTGGGGGGGAATCCCTCCACAGTTAAACATATTGTAAAGCTAGAGGAAATAAAAATGATCTCTTCCCTCTTAGCAGGACATTTTTGTTTTAGTTTTCAGAAGTTAAGCTCATATTCATGGCAATAATCTGTGCTCATATTCATGGCAATAATCTGTCATCCTGTTGATAGGTCTGCCAGGAAACACCTTTGTGGCACTGCTGAAAGGGGAAGCACGAGTTGCTTTGTTTTAAGAAAGAATGCTACTGCAAAAGTCCTGACTTTACACTCCAATATTTTTATCAGTTATGTTTGAAGTGATGAGGTCTGGAGAGTAATGTTAACATGATTCAGAGAAAATTAATCGTTAGTCAGCACTTGTCTCTCATGTACTTGGGGTCAGGGACTGTTCTAAACTAACTTTCTTCTTATTCAGTGATGCAGGAAGGAAGATTTAAAACCAGCAGGAGGGTAATAATAGTATGACAGGAAGGAAAAGGTCACTGGGAACAATATGAAAGCTGATTAATAGGATCATCCTCATAGGTGAATTAGAATTCTGCAAACAACTTTTCAATTTCTCATTCTTTCCCTACTCTATTTCTGGAGCAATTCACCTGAATATGTGCCTTAAAAGCCTGTAAGAATTTCTTCCCATTGAATTTCCTTTATATTTTTCTTTGAGCATTGCAGTGCAATAAAACATATAGAATTTCAAGCTGTCTATAGACTGTGAAGAAAAAAAACAACAAAATACCCTGCCAGCAAAAATCCCCAATAACACCAAAACTCTCATGTCCATCAAAGTATGCTTGATCCAATGCAAGAAAAACTGCTCCTGCTGTTCAAAGGCCATGAAAAGTGGTTCTCAATATTAAAGAACAGCATTTCTTATGTCATGCTGTTCATGATATGCTTGATGTCAGTTAAGTGAGGGTTAGGATGCAGTTCCTGAACAGTTAATCCAGGATAACATTAATGGTATGGTAGGAAGAAAAGACACAGTGAGACAACGCTTCTCTTTAAATGGTGTAAAGGAGGTGAGGGAGTGAAATCCGTATTCCATGAACTGAACTTGGAGCAGGGCTGCTGCAGAGCTCCTCTGTGGCTCAGAATTGATACCAGAGCTGGAACCTGCATCAGAACATCTTCATCACTTATCCAGAGCCAGTCCCCAGCTGGTTCACATCTTGTGAGATGGCCAGACAGGCAATGTGTTGAGAATGTGGCTGTGCTGATTGGGTTGGTCCATCCTGTAGCTTTTCTGCGTGGGGTGTCTCTGGCTGCACTTGGAGTAAATCTCAAACCAAATCAATTAACTCTGAATTTAAACACAGAATAGTGGAAACCATAATCAGCATTGGCACAGAGATCACAGTGGCAGAAAACTGAGCCTAAAGGTATTTAATGAAATAGTTTTTGAAAAATACATTGCTCTCATTTACAGCTTCCTTTCCCTCTCCATCTCTTTTATGACTTTTCACAGCTAATAATTTACTTTTAATTCTGAGATTTGCAAAATTTCCAGTTTTCTCTTTCCACAGTTCAATGGAAAAATGCTTATTTTAAATGCACATTAGAAGAGCTTGGTTCTGTGTTAAGGTATTAATTATCTTTGGTGCTCTCCACCTCCTTGTAACAGCAGAATAAGTCACTAAGGCAGCTTGCCATAGAACCAGAGAAAACAAGGAGCTACTTAATCTAAAAGGCAGCACTGGCACAGGAACAAGTATATGGATTGATCATAAATGCATTTAGGCTGCAAATGAGAAAAAAATATTTCTATGCGTGCTTGAGCACTTTTGTGGGGTAAGAAAATGTAATTGTCCATAAAAGGTGAATTTCTGTTTTTGTGAGAAGAGTCATAAAATGTGGTATGTGAAGACAGCTGGAAGTGGTGACCCTCAGAAGGTTTATAGATCATCTCTGAGGAGCAGGCATGCCTAAAACCAACAAATGACACATTTATGCATTTGTGTCAAATACAAACTCACATCTCTCATTGTCCCCATTTCCCCAACCCACCTGCCTGAGACTGGAGCGGGATCTGTGGCAGTCTAGCTACCATGTCGTAGCAAAGTGCACCATCTGTTAGCCAGAGAAAAATTATCCTGGCTTCCTATAAAATACACATAGCAATTAACTGCTACTACCTTGATTTCCACCGGGAGCTCTGCATAAGCACAGGATGCCCCCCAGGCCGTGGTGACTTATGCTGTGCAGTTTGCAGCCCTTGTGAATGCACCTGCACGCAATTCATCTGTGTGAGGAGTGCTGGGTGGCGTTTTGGTCTGCATGGTAACTTTCTGCATACAGAACTAAATAATTTATATCTGTTATGATGCTCTTTTTTGCTCTACCCCTTCCATCTGTGGTGGCTGACATGCACAGGGGCCCTTGATATGGCACTTTCTCAAATACATAGTTCTAAGCTGACTATCAGACCCCAGAATTGTACCCAGCTCTGCAGGAAATCAATGGGTGTTGTAAAAGTCAGCATGAATTTTATTTTGCCCATATGCTAAGGAGGAGGCTCTCAGGTGTAGCTGTAATGCCAAGGAAGATGCAAAAAAAGCATCTAGGAAAAAAAGGTGTGGAAAAGATCCCTAGAAATTAGGAAGAAGCATTCTGAGAATTGGCTCTTTGAACAGGAGGGTGCAGTAGGGACTGGATACCCTGAATTGTTCCTGGTTTGTGGAGTTTGGTCTCCATGGAAAAGCAGCAGCATAGCTAAGCTCTTTTGACATAACTGGAAAATCTCTGAGTGTTCTAAATAGATTCCCAGTTAACAGCACGATTTGTGACATTTGATCCAGAGAAGACTGGAAAGCTGCACATCAGGCTAGAAAGGATATGGTGAGTGAGTGAGTGACTATATACACCTTTAGGTGTGTGTATATACAAGTTTGTCAGATGTGTGTTTGCTAAGGTTGGTTTCTGAAGTGTTAGTAGACTTGTAACATACCTGGAAACAGGAGAGTCCTCACCTGTTTTTTTGAAATTAACTGTGTAATTGTCCCTTATTCAGAACCTGGATTGAATTTTTTTTAAGACCAGTTTTCAGTTCATCAGAGGCTTTTTACTCAGCCTGTTCTTATGACTTCTGATACTTTGGTTTAAAGTCAAAGCATGCAAGGATGTTGTGCACTTGGCCAGCTGGTAATATTGTATATGTAGAATTCTTTCCTGGTATTTGGGCTGTTATAGAGGGTGAAATTTCATCGCCCACGCCTCTGCATTTAAAGCTACAAATAGCATAACTCTCATAGAAGGACCTGTGGAACTATTCTGAAGAACTGAAGGAAGACACGATGGTGTCCACTGAAGTTCTGGGGGGAGTGTAGGGCTGTCATTTTGGTTATCACTGAAATGCAATCTGTGTGCAGCACTAAGCAACCAGGAAAACTTCTTTTGCTGCAGCAAAGTCATGTATGGGTACATATTTTTGTAAGACAAGAAAAATTTTCTTAAGTACATTCCCTGATTGTTTTGGTTAGAAAAAACAAGGCTGTCAAATCTGCACAGACAATTTCTCTTTGCTGCTGCAGCATTAAAAATGGTGTAAATACCTCTGGCAAACCCTGCAAAAGCTGGTGAAGAAAATCTATTAGTTTTCCATTATGATCAGGATAGCATTTTGCTGCCTATCCCTGCTCTTTAATGATGTCGAGAGGCTCGTGACAAACCTGGATGTCCTGTGTGTAAATATGATTTTGGTGCCTATTGCAGGGCAGAAGACTTTGAAATGCTGATGTTCTTGAACCCCAGGCTAACTAATAGCCCAGGGTGCTCCTTGTTACGGGGGTGTTCCTTGGTTTTCTGCCACTAGAGAAATTAGAGTGATTTTCTGTATCCAAGGAGCCCTGACTTTGTTGCAGCCATTGAGAAAGGAAAAAGGATTTTATTGCAGGCTGGGCCATGTGTTTGCACAGCTGGTGCTTCCTCTGATTGTTGAGATGTGATCATACCTTCAGCTTCTGCTTTGGTGGAGCTGCAGAGGGTGGGGAAATGGTTCTGGTTTTTGCATCTGTGGTGGGTCTTTTGTCACCTGAAGTCAGTGATTGTTTGAAGGACTTGCTGGTAAAAATATCAGCTGTGGATCTTCATTGTAGGGAGGCAAACAAATCCAATTGATGGAACAGCATTGCGATGTAAGTTCATTTAAAATTATATTATGTGCTTTGTATACACCAGGCTCTTTTAAAATATATACCAAGTAAAAGGAGGAAAGCGGGAAGTGATACAGTAAATGAAGCCAAGATATTGCACTTAGGCAAATAGGTGTCATGTTTTAGGGCAGATATTGACTTACATGTATTATGATTCACTGATCTTGCTCCTTGATCACACAATCTGTGCTAATTGACACAAATATATTTCCTGTAAGTTAACTCAGAAAGAATTTGTCGTGGCTAAGTTCATGGTAACACACAACAGTTGGGAGGAGTAGCAGCCTAATGATTTACACTTTGATGATGCAATGACACTGCATGTGTATTTAATAACAGAATTTTGGTTCCTATCAAAAGTAAATTTAGCAGATTTATTAGTTTGAAAAATGATGTTAGATAATTTTCTTAGACTGCTCCGTACAAATCACTTGGAGGCTATGTAGAAGGCTCTCCTAGCACTGATAGCAACATGAAAAATCACACATTGTTTTGAAAAAGTGTTAAAATTCCCAGAAAATTCTGTGAATCTTTGGGTGAAGCAGTAAAAATATCTCGTATCTGTTAATCTTGTTCCCTCACTTACCCTGCTGTAGTGAACTGTCGAAGGTTATGTAAGAACAAGGCAACTTTCCTTAAAAAACCAGAACTTTCAGTGAACATACTGGAGATCAGAGCTTGCCTACTGAATCAGCTCTTCTGTTCAGGTTTTACAGCTTGTGCCTTTTGCTTCTTATTTATTGGCTCCATGGGGAAATAAAAGAAGAAGTAAATGAAGAGAAAGCAACATCATCTCTTTTGTGCTGCATTGTGTCATGGTCCTGCCCATTTTTGGACACTTTGGGTTTATTTTTCAGCTGCTCCTGCAGCAGCTTTGCAAATGAAAGGTTTATTAAAACCACTGGTGTAAACCTTTAGGGAAAACAGCCGAAGTGCAAATATGTTGCTACATTTTGACATCCCAAAGACTTCTAATCACAACAGAATTGTGGTTTTTCTGGTTTAGTAGCACACCTCTGCACAGCCCACAGTGGGGTCAGTCAGGGGGAAAAACTGCATTTATTTGTACTGTTGCACTTGTAAGAAATCCAGTGAACTAGAAACCACCACTGTATTTCCACTTGCCTGAGTTACATTATTCCAGAAAAGAGCAAGAGACAAGGCGACTTTTGTGTGTGTAAAATGTCGCAGGTTACAGCCGTGTTTTCCTTGTAGGCATTTGCGGCTAAGATGAGCTGAGATTATCCCCAAATCTCGTTTCCCCTTGTCTCAGGCGGTAGCAAGAGCCTCCTAACAGGATTACAAGGACTTTGATCTGTCTCCTGTGCTGACTGCTGACCATGTGGCCCTGCTGCGTGGCAAGAGGGATAAAGGAAGCTGCTGTGCCTGGCACAGTGCATGCTCTGGCCTTTCTGTCTCACAGTGTTGCTTTTGCTTATCTTAGATGACACTCCATGGGCAGAAAATTTGTCAGCTGACCTTTTTGTTGGCCAAACTCTTTCTTTCCCCATAAAAACTGATTTCAATAATTTTTTCTAAAAGGATACCAAGCATGTGTTCCAAAGGAAACTCTCCAGCTTTAAGTTAAGCAGTCCAGACCAAGATGGTAAAATCATGGGAAAACCTTCATCTAGCAAAAGCTGTGGCAGTTGCATTGAACGTCCTCTGGAACAACACAGTCCCTTGAGTCCTCAGTAGACTTTAATATGCCCCCATAAAAATCAGATTTTCTTCTCTTCATAAAACCTTTAACAAGCTTTAGTAAGTGTCTGATAATAAGTGTCCTGCCACCATAACTACACATCCTTGTCCAGACCAGAACCCATTTAGTCTCTGTCAGTGGATAAGAAATAGGAGTGGCAGTCTTGGTGATCCACAAGAGCACATGAAAGATAACTGAGCATGTTCATTGTGTAACATGAGCAGAAATAGGTGTGAGCACTTGGGAAAAATATTAATGAATAGTAAATGTGTGAGGAAACAAAAGGAAACAAGAGGAAATTGCCTGATGATCATCAGTGTCTAGTATTGTATCTTAGGAGTGAAATGGTGTGGAGGAATGCTCTGGGGAGGGTGTCCACACAATGCAGACAGATTATCAAGATTTAGCCAAAGCAGCCAATGCTTCTGGGGCAGTGCCACAGATCTGAGATGTCCTGGTGAGGTTCAGAGCACAGCCCTAGGTGCCATTGCCAGATGTAGGGAGATGATGTGATGACTCCAAGATACGTGTATTGGTGCATCCCCATTCTAATCCTCAACTCATTCTTTGGTTGATTTTTTTCTTGTATTATCTCAATTAGCTCTGGGATCTGCAATATCCCAGCCTGGGATGCTCCTGGGGGGACAGCACTGTACTGAGATCTTTATGGTATTACAGCCCCCAGCACGGGTGGGCTTGTGAGGAGTAGGGCTGGGAGAGAACCCAATGTCCATGCTGGGCATTTCTTTTGTAGAGGGGCTGTGAGCTTCAGGACTTTCTCCTATATTTCTGAGCTTTCATAAATTGGAATGAACCAGAAGATGGTAGCAGTTCTCACTTAGATTGTGCCAATAAATTGGAAGATTTTTATAAGCCACAATCATGTTATACCATTTAATCTTTTTGAAAAAAGAAGAGAGAAAGAATAACATCCCTTGTTTATTAAGTGCTGGTGATTTTATTTAGTTAGTACTGTTCAATGATTCTTTAAATTTACAATGCTATAGAATTGTAAATTTTTTGTTATTTTTATTACCTGACTTCTGGCCAAGGGCATCAGGATGTTTCAAGACATTGACCTTATGAATATTTCTCTAATTCACTCTGTAAGTGAAGATAATTTCCAGAACTGATGTTAGATTGGTCCTGTAGAAATGTTGGAAGTGTTTTACTCTTTGCAAGCAGTGCAGTGGGGAGTAAAATGAGAGTTTAGCAGACACTATATATTGATTTTATAATTTTTCATTAATGTAAATTATGTATTTTCGCTTTCCCCATTTAAACTTCGCTACAGAGGGGGATCTGAATGCAAGTTTTTAAAAGTCCCCACTATAAAATTTTAATTTGCGGCTGATTTCAAAGGGATTTTTTGAATTTGAAGTTTTTTCATCTTTTACATGTTCTGGGCTAGAGAAAATATTTTCCACATCCAAATACGTTAAATTATGATAGTCTTGTTTTTATGTACTCTTCTGAGCCCACTACTGCTGTGTTTTTATGTACAAACTGTAACTTTTAACTTTTAGCACCTTAAAAATTAAGCTGTTTTCTAAAAATTAGCTCAAAACTTATCACAGAAAATCTAGTACTAAACAGGCTGCACTGTCACATGGACTTGGAATGCATTAAAATTCAGTATAATTTAAAAGTTTCAAATATCACACTCTTATCCTTCTATTTCACTGCATTTCTTGAGGAATTTAACGTGAAAACTAGCCTTTAAGAATGTGAAAAGTTAATATTTCTGCTAAAAGGATGTTTTATTAGGCTATGCTGTTTTGCTCATCGTGCCATTAGCATATTAACAGCTATGTATTTTAAGAACAGTAAGATACATGTCTCTGTACGGTACAAGATAATGTGAGAAATTAAAAACAGTGGATTCTCTGTCTTCCTAGCTCTAGGTAGCTGTAGCATGTGACCTAATTTTTGGTCCATGGCTATAAAAATACCCCATCCTTAAAACACAGAGGTTACCTCAAATAACCCATCCTTACACAGAGTTGTATTGCTGGCTTTCCAAATTATACAAATTACTCTGAAGTGAAAACCGCAATGGAAACAGTCCAAAATCACATTCTTGGCTCAGCTCATCATACCCTATGTTATTTGCCAGTTCCCTTTTCCATGAGCTTTTAGGATCATTTACAGCAATCTTTCTGTGTGTCACATTGAACACTCAAACCAATTTTATCTTCTCCACATTCATTAATTTTTGCTGTCAAGATGTAGAAACAAGAAGGGACAAATTATTGTAAATCAAATGGTACATATATAGCTTGAGCTGCTTTATTATGTTAAAAGATGGCAGGTTTTATTGTGTTTATATGCTCCTTGTAGTAAACATTATAATTCAATACTTGGAAAATAAATAAGGTAATCAAAAGATGGAAAACATCTTTGTGATGTGCCACAAGCTGTTGTCTTGGTGCTCAGATCTTCAACCAATCACTCGTGAATTTCTGGGTTGTTAAAGTGTCTTTGAGGGATTGTTTCTTGAAAAGGGATTTCAATGTAAGACAACATATAAATAATCAGAATATCTGATCTGCACTGGGCATGTTCCAGGAGAAGTCTATATGCATGTAGCACTGGTAGGTGGTAATTCTGCAATGTACATTCTGCAGTTTGTGGTTCTGTTCAGTGCCCCTTTAAAAAGATTGATTGCTCCATGATGACTTGGTTAGAAATATCTAGGCTCAGCACCCACTATTTCATAGGTGAAGGCCAAGGTGGACAAAAATTACTGTATAAAGAGGAGAGAGGAAGGGAACATATAAAAATGTGCCTGATTATCAAGGAGGAACTTTCTGACATGTTCATTTGACAGGATTCATACTGCTTAACACACTTAGAAGAAGCTAAGGATCAGATTATGACATCCTGCTGTACCTGACACATCCCCTGAGTCTTCCAAAAACACTATTAAAATCCAGTTGGATTAGGAAAAGGGGATGTTACTCTGTAAAGGTAAGTGTATCATAATCTCACTCTTAAATGGTGAATCCTCTGAAGAATTTTTCTTAGAGTGTTTGGAATAGATATGTTTATTACCATTGTTCACTATACCCAGAAAAAGTAGGGCTGAATTATAAAGAGAACTACTTCCCCCTGTAGAGGCAGGCAATATAATTCCAGATCCTGAAAAACTAAGCAGCTCCGTGTTCAATTCCTGGTGTTTGGGTTCCTCTTCCTTCATGGAAGGACAGATCAGTTTGTGATTTCAGCCTTGAATGAGGGTATCAGTTTGCAGTGCACTTTGCTCTGAGACTGCTCCTGTTTCAGACTAATGATCCATCAGTAGCTTCATGAATGGACCAAAACTATGCTGGCAAGTGCTGCCATGGCTCATCCCAGGCTTACTGCAGCCTTTTGGTATCAGCCTCTCATGGATATTTGTACTGCCACAAGCATTTGGATGATGGCTGCTCTTCACAGTTTTTTAGTCTTGTGTGAATATGGTTATTCATTCAGATGTAAAATTTATTTGCTATTAAATTATTAATTAAAATATTTCAGAAATGTTGCCTGGAAGAAAAAAAATAAAAACTCTATGATGTGAATGACCAGTTACACAGCATAAATAAAAAGTGGAAAAGAGTCCAAGTGAATATTTCACAAATTCTTTGCATAAAGTTTGTTCATCTACAGCCCTTTCCCAAAGCTCAGTGAAGTCAATGAGAGTTTGGGGCTTTGGCTCAGGCACTTCAATTGTCTGTCCTACAATTACAATAACAAACACAGCAGTAGTCTATTTGCAAACAGCTGGTAATTGGAAAAAGGGCTGAAGTTGTCAGCAAATGTATTTGTCAGCACTGATTTGACCAGTTGTACACATTACCTTAAATGACATTTCTTCCCTTCCATGAGGAATGTGGAGTCTGTGTCCAACGAGTTTCCTTGGTGGCTGTCACGCAGTGAGCATGGCAATCTGTGGTGTGTACCCTTTGCATGTTAAACACCCTCCAGCACTTGCTGTTTATTATACAGGATGAATAGGCTGGTTTCCAATTCATTTGTCAAAAAACAATCCTGGTAACACAGTAGACATATTTGTGACAAGTGGATTTAGGCAGCTCTGTCCAACTTCAGATTTGCCTATTGATAACAGTTAAATGTTCCCTCTTGGCAGGAGAATGGTGACACTTCTAGAAGAAAAAGATACCTTCCTCCAAGCTATGGTTTTGTTTTGTTTGGGGTTTTTGGGGTTTGTTTTTTAGTTTTTTTCTTAGGTTAAGAAACATCCTAGTACACAGTTCTCTAAAACAAGCCTGTGTAGTAGTCACCAATGCTAACAGAAGAGTTGATTAAATTCCCCACTTTTTTACATCCTTTTTAGAGGCTCATATATCTCCCCTGAACTTATCTGCATTTCCAAAGGTCCCTCTGTCTGAGAACTGAGCTGAATCCCTGCCTACAGTAGAACCCTTCAGTGCGATAGCACAGGCGGCTCTTTCGCCTTTGTGATGTGAGTGCTGCTGTTCTTGCACTTTCTCACGTTTCCCTTTCAAGTTTGCAACAGCCAGCAGCTATCACATCAGCTCATGGCCATTCTCCTGTTTCCCACACTCTGTGTGGATACATTCCTTTTTTTTTTTTTAAATTTTTTTTTAAAGTTTAGTTTTTTCTAAGAAAGTAGATGAAAACCACTAACTCCAGTCACCAGTCACGTTTGTCAGTTGAGACAGGATTATTGTTCTAGTCTGAAACTTGCATGCTCTCTCTTATTTATGGTTTGTAGTTGGTCCACAGGTACTGATAGCAAGTGTTCATGGGTGACTTGTTAATCATCTCTTGGTTTTTGTGGTTAATTTGTTGTTTTGGGGCTTTTCTCCTCCCTATATTGCCATCTACCCTATCCGTGCTGTCTTCTGTTCTTTTTGCCTGCTTGCTGTATTAATTTCTGAGCAGGTCCCTCTACAGCCTGGACATTCTGTATTAAAAAAATATGTTGCCATGCTGTTCCTTCTAAAATTGCCTGTTTCTTTCTGTGACCTACAGATAGGAGTGAAGGCAGGGGTCACTGGTGGATGTGCCTCAGCCCTGGCCTGTGTGTTTCATGCTTCTGTTTCTCAGGCAGTTGTAAAATCAGGAAATACTATTGGTACTGTCATTGACATACGAAGAAAAATCAAAGCATAAAAAGAAATTAATAAAGTTTTTTGTGATGTAAAGAAAAAAAGAAAAGGATGATACAAGAGCAGTTTTGTTGGAAATTATTTTTGTTACCTGTAAGCAGAGGGAAATGCAGAGAGGAAAAAGCTCTTACTTCTCCTAATCTCAGACAGACCCAGATTTGGATTCCTTTGGTTAGATAGGAAAAGAACAGGGTGAAGAGAAGTTATGGATCTTGCTACTCTCCACTGCACTGATAGGGTGAAAACACGCATAACAGGCTTCATGGGAGGGAATCCTCTCCTGTATTTCATAGTTATTCTATTGTCACTTCTTGACTGTAGCAGCTACCATGACTTATTGCACATCCTCTTTGCTATAGTTCCCTTTCCATGGCTTTTCAGATGGTGGCCATGCAGATTGACAGGAAATTTCGCCTTTACAGCATTCCCATAATGGACTGAATAATCTGCAAGCACTCAAGGAAGTGAATGTTCTACATTAATGTATAGGCTAGGGGTCTGTAAAAACATTACTGGTTTTGCAAGCATGAATTTTGCAGTCATCAGGTTAATCAGCAGTTGATGAAATTAAATGGTGAAGTACAGAAATATCAGCAGTTCATTATGATGTTTAACAATTAGGGAAATAGCCCTTGGGATGCATATTTGATCAGTTGGAATGATGGCACTGTTGATGCATTTCCAGTCTAGTGGAAGGGAATTCTGTCTCTTGTGTGTCTTTTTCTTTGCCTTAACATTATGTGTGCTTTTCTTCATGCTCTTTTCTTGTCGTTCATAGGCTTCTCTTTGGGTTGTTAAAGGTGATATTTCCCATGGGCAAACTTTTCATTATCTTGGGCCACCAAGCCATGATCCAGGGCACAGCCTGGCTCACCACAGACACCCTCACCAGGGGCCTTAAAAGGCAAAACCTAAAGTGGGAAATGGAAAACCTGGAGTCAAAATTCTCTCATCTCTCCATGTCCCATTATCACAAATGGAAGATGGTTTAATATTATTCTACCAGTAATCATCGTGTCAGAGATGGAAATATTCTATCCACAGGGAGCCAGTGGATGGTCTGCTTTTTAAAGTATTCTATATGCATGATAAGGCTTTCTTCTCTGTTGGCTTGCTAATCGTTTTGACTATTTCTTTTGAAGTAAGAAACAGATGGCAGCATTCGCTGTAATAAGTGCAGCAAAACATGCCAGCCAATTAGGAATGTTTCAACTCACTGAAAACCTGGATCCTTTTCCAGTATTTTGGTGATTTTTCCCTCCCTCTGTATGTCTAGAGGAAGTTTTTATTTATCGTTTGTTTAATAGAATAATAAAATTAGCGATTAAAGGAATCTTAAGTCATGAAATCTCTAGTAATAAACCTAAGAACAAAGGGCTGAAATACAATTTATAAATTCTTTTGTTTTTTTATCTGCCAGAAGATAAAAAAAAAACCAAATCAAATACCCTTGTTAATGTGAACCCCATCCCTCACTTGAAGGGCCGTTATAAACTGTATCTGTATATGATCCTAAAATGTTTACTAGTTTTTCAAACTCTTTTTCATTCAAGATATTAATTTTCAAATATCGTAGCATTTAAATACCTCTTTCATCAATCAATTAATGTTATATTCCTGAAATTGTGAAATTGTAATTCCAACAGTTCATCTCTCAGCAGCATTTTGCAGGCAATGTACGCCCTTCTCACTTCCTCATCAGGAAAGGTTACTGTCCTCTCATTTCCTACCAAAATCAGGCAGAGTTTAAGATATTTTAGATCCCTCAGAAAAAGAGATTCTTCTTTGTTTCGTGCTATGAAACTGAAATTAGAGGTCACTGCTGAAAATGCAGGTCACTACTGATCTGTTCCTTAAGCACCTGTTAATGCCTTTATCCCTTTATAGCAGTCACTATTATTGAGACTATAGAAAAAAGGCATTCTGGCTCCTAATATGTATTTTAGTCCCTGGTTATGTAGGGCTTTGATCCCTTTTTGTTAGGTATTTTGCAGTCCTGTCCTCACTTTTCCACTGTTTCACTTCAGGAGTAGAACTATGCTGATTTCACTGCTTCAGGAGTTTTCAGTCCAACTTCTATTTTTTTTTTTTTAAATTTTATTCTGCTGCTTTCTGTTGCAACATTTTTATTCCTAAGATTATACCCTCTAAATATCTACTTTAATACCATTATGTATATTTTTCTACTAATCTTTTGGAATCACTCTTCTTCAATGACTTCTCAATTGTAGTCAATGAGCTTCTAAGGACGTAACTTAAAGCAAAACTGCTGCCACTTTTTGGGGTCGATTTAGCCTATGAAAGATGAAATTCTGCTTCAGGCAGTAAAGCAATTTTCAAAGTAGCACACTGGCTTTTATCAGGCTTGGTCTGCTCTTCCTAAATGAAGACATTCAGGCTGGTTATGGGTGGCTATGGTCACTCTGGGAAGCATTTGGTGGTAGTTAAGGGTAAAATACTGATTGTTATTCAAAATCAGAAACAACTGCAGTGATGATTTAAATTTCTTTTTTAAATTCTTTCAAACCACGAAGCCGTGTGTTGTTCAGTGATTGAATGTGTTTGAACTTATGGAACTTTTCATTTAATGCTGCTCTCCATTGTTTTTGGCTAAAGACCAAGCCTCACATATTCCAGTTGCAGGATTCCTTTCTGCAAACTCCATCCTTTGCTGAAGCCTCAGTGTAACTTGAGACCATCCCACTTTCCCAGCAGGCAGCACATTAAAGCTCTGCCTGGTGACCAGCTGCAGAGACAGGTGTTTTCTGCTCTTATTTTTTCTTCTCCCTTTATTTGGTCTTATAACTTCCCTAACACACTGTCAAGTCCTGAGTGAAATGAATGATTAAACTTTATAAGCTTAGAAAAAAGCTCTAATTCAGACAGCGTGGAGCTGGGGATTTTGGTCTAAAGTTGAGTGCTCTTAAGTGCTTGTTTGCCACATTTTCTTTGGGCCAGCAAGATGTTGAGTCAGACTGGAAATTCAGCTCATTAGGATAACTGCGGGGATCACAGGCACTGAGCATTTATCTTTCCAGGGCACTTAGCACTTTCAGAACCAAAGTGCAGATGCTGCAGAAGCCTCAAGGTTTGGATATGGCACACCCATACTCTGCACTCATAAAAATCTGTGTGGGCCCTCAGTGCACCTCTCACTGGTATCTGTCCCACAGCCATGGTGGCTCTGTCTCACTGCAGTCACAGGCTGTGTGAATCACAGACTACCTCTGGAGTGTTCACAGATCTTCAAGAGGAATAAGTAGGGTGTGAGAATGGTGTGCAGTGAGATTCAGTCCAAAGCTCAGTCCAGTTTCCTGCCCCGTTACTCATGAAATGCGACTTCTTCCTGCTTTTGCCACTATTGCACGCTCCCAATATTCTGTTTAAAATCTAGTTTAAACCATATCTGCCTCTGCCACTGTCCATTTCTCATGCTTGCCTGTATGGTACCATGTATACCCCTGGTGTTCTACTGGTAACACAGAATAACACATTTTAGGAGCAGAGTGTTTCTCAGAAGACAGCAACTCTTCTAACAACAAAGAAATGACACCTGGAATTTAAACCAATCCACAATCTTAACTTTCCTTCTTAGTAGTGAGATCAGCTCAATCCAGTAATGCTCTGTCCATCACTTAACATAATTCTGGGTAAGATTTAACACTACATCAGCATTGTGGGCCTGTCTCAGCCATCATATCTGGTATTGCAGCCTGGATGACTCACTCTATCCTTTGAAATTATCACAGGTAAAACTAATATTAAAGCCTTTGGAAAGATATTTTCTTAATTTTTGCAGTGGTTATGACAGAGCAGCCCAGCCTTATCACGTGCTACAAGGGTTTGTTACTGTCTGTTATTAGTTAAGGATCATCAGCACCAGGTGGAAAAGCTACACAGACATTTTTAAAACCTTTCTCTAACTCATGATTTTTTTAAAAGCATTGGCAAATCAGAGAACTGGTCCTCTGTAACTTCAGTGGAATTACAGTTTAGTGATTGATATAATCTTTCTATTATTAATTTGGTTAACATAGTAAACACTTAATATTGGATTTGAAGACATTTTGAAGTTATAATTTTAAGTGAAACAAATTATGGCAATATTTCTTTAAAAATATTTTTTGCAAATAAGAAATTATCATTTAAATACTGTGAGGTGGCAGTGACCTCACAGATTAAAATAATGAAAAGTACCAAAGACACAAATATTAGTCATCTATAAAACTCTAACCACATTCACTTTTCAGCTTTTCATTGCATAGCCAAGAAGCAGTAAGTGAACCATAAAATATGTGAAAAAACTTGGCTGATAGGACAATAGTTTCATCCATCAAGTTGTAAAACCTCATTTCATACTAGTATGTTCTATTCTGTTCTAGAAGAGTTCAGGCAACCTTCTGAATGCTTATCAGCATTTTTTATTAAGTTTTAAAAACTCTAGTGAGTTTTTACACATTCTAATGTGTAGAGATGCTGGTAGTTCTAGGTTTTATTTCTTTTTCCTTTGCCTGTCTTAGGTAAATCACTGGGATTTTCCTTAGGAGTTGAGTAGCTTTGAGTCAGACCTTATTCAAGATATTTAAAGCAAATACCCATGCTCACGAAACTCTGATATCAGGATATCCCATGTGCTGAACATAAGTAGTGATAATGATGTTGTAGCCAATCTGTTCAGGTATTTCTACTACCCCTGACCAAAATGCTGTCCTTGACTTACAAAAATACTATACATCATTTACTGCCTAAAATTGTATTAACCCTTAGATTTTAGTCAATGGCAGGTGTCTTGCTGGTGTCACTGGAAAAAAGTGTAATAGTTATTGTTGAAAGTTGCATTAGATGCTTCATACTATTTGCTTTTAAACCAGAAGTGTATCTGGAACCTCTGTTGCTTGAGGCAAACCATATTTCTTGGAGAATACTCTTACAGAAAGCAGGGATTGACAAGCTTACATTTTTGAGTATGCCAATCAAAATATCACTGGACAGAAATATTCCTTTAAATCTTTCAAGATTTGTTTACCTTTGGTAATGTATAAAATAGTATATAGCCTTACAGATCCTCTTTACTGGAAATGGCCTTCACAGGAAAAGTGTGACCAGGTAACAAAACCCTCTTTTCCCCCTTTTTCTTTGCTCTCACGTGGAGTGTAGCTGAATTTCCATAACAACACCAACAAAGCTGCAGTGATATCTGACAGTAGAGCTGTGGTGCTCGTTACTTTTAGTTTAACCCTTGTTTTAAATGTACCACAAGCAACTATACTACAGGAAGAAACTCACACCTGGCCTCTCTGTGGCCATGGACTGAGGCTGGCCCACAGAAGGATATCTTTAAGTCCAAACAGCCATTCATCCTAGGCTTCAGTGCAGGAATGTGCTCTTGCACAGTATGATTTCATTTTCACTCTCTTGTGTTGATATGTTGTTGATATCAGTGATGTTTCATCCAATACTCCTTTGCCTTTTACTTGCAGAATTCGGTTCTGATAGACATGGAAAGATCCTGACCTGTAGGGCCTGATATACTTGACTAAAGAACAGAGAGAGAAGGCAAAACTTCTGAGACGTAGCAAATAATGGCTGCACTTTCTTCATCCACTGGGAAGTCCTTGAAGGGTGCATTTGGCTGTACAATAAGCCAATGCAGCCTTGAATGGACTGGCAGAAATTTGCATAAACAGATTTGCCAGAAGGGTAGAAAGTTGTTTCTAAGCTTGTGACTTCTGAAACTTATGGAAAACACTGCAAAATTTTAAGTGTGTATGGCCACACTCTATACAACAAACCCTGTGAACTTCCTACTCTGCTGTGTTGAGAATTGAGAGCAATGCCAATCTTAAGGATCAATTTTCAGCTGCTGCTTCCTTTTGAGCCTCTGATAGCACAAGAACATATGCATGATGGAAAAGCACTGAGGCTGGTGTATTCATGTGCTCACTGTAGGCACACCCTGTGCTGCACCTGCTGTAATCCTGAGTTCTGCACTAAAAAAGGCCTTTTCTTGTTACAGGTGCAAAGGTATTTACAGGTAAATCAGAACAGCCTCATTTCTGAAAGAAACAAGGATGTTTCTTTGTGAGCGAAACCCTTAAAAAAAAAGGAATAAGCAATCTTCTCTAGAGTACTATCACAGAATGCATTAGCTAGCAAAGGCAGCAATGTCAGAAATAGTGGCAGAAAATAGATAGCTTCTGAGAAAGTGAAATTTGTTTAAGTTCTTTCAAGTAATAAGGGATTTGCTTTCAGCTCTGTGGGAAATACAAGACTTGTTAAACATCAGATATGAGCTGAAGCTACAGTGGAATCTGTTTGCATTTCTGTGTTTGGATTTCAAACAAAATTCCAGAGAGTTTGTAACGAGGGACTTCTGTCAACTTGTTGCTAATGTGTGACACCTATATATAAACACTGGATCAGAAATGGAACTAAAAAATGAATTTAGGTTCTGCAGATTGACAAGACACCATGCATCATCCAAGTTATGATATTTATTTCTGTATGTTTTAAGTAGTAGCAGCAAAGGCAAGAGAATAAAGATTTGGATAACCCCCTTTAATAGCAGGCTAATTTAAATTGAATTAAAAAATTGTAGTAGGTTGGTGAATGTATTCAGACAGTTACTGTGGCTCAGCCAATTTGCAGTAGCTTGAATTCCTTGCATCATCTGGCACGTGTAACTTTTTTGTTTTGGGTAGCAGGAAGCTGTTGGCTGCACAAATCTCAGATATCTCAATTTTCACAGACCAATTGTATTTCTGGACTCCTCTCTACAAAAGATAGAATGTGATATTCCTTCATGAAGGTTTTGATTTATAAAGATACAGCTGTAGAAGCAACACTTACACTTTCAGCTTAAAAGGACCCAATTCTGCAAATCATGTGCTGTTAGTACTTTTCCAAGATAGCTCATTGACGTTTCTTGCTGTTTTTCCACACAAACAGTGCTACTCCAAATCTCAACCCTGTACTGCACAAAAGCTGTGCATTGAGCTGGCACCTCTTTCTCTTGAAAGCATTTGTAATTTCATTTTTGGACTGTAAGGAACACTGCTGATATGAAAAAACACCAGCTTCTCCAAATTTAGTTCTCGCCACAGCATAATGACTATAATCCCATCATCAGATTTATCATGTTTTAATGTGACCAGATATGTCAGTAGTTTAGAGGGTTTTGCACAAATAAATTGCTTTAGGTTAATGTGAAGTACCTTCAAATCATCAGAAATTTCATTGTGGAAAATGTTTTGCAAAGCTGCATATCCTAAATGGCTGCAGTCCAGAGTCTGGAATTCAAATCTCATTTACCATAAATGACTGGCAACCAGAAGATGTAGACCTTTTTTTAAACATACTTAATAGAATATAGGGGAAAGGGGACTGATTTTTCAATTCCTATGTAATGCAAATGGGTTTATCCAAGAAATTAGCTTTAAATAAAGGAAATACTTGTCAGATAGTAATTGGGATAATGTGTATCAAAGCAATAGTGTGAGATTTGACATGTTCTCAAGCAGTGGATATAGAGCTCATCGTGTTGCTTCTGTGTCATTTGGCAATCCCTTTCAGGTGTGATTGCTCAGTGCTGCTCTGAAACATCAAGTTACAGAAGGCCAGTGGGAAGAGAGAAAGAGTTAAATGGATGATGAGTGCTTTTTAAAGCCCACACATGGGCCCCTAATGGGAGTTATGTGGATGTGGGTGGGCTCTAACCTGAGAGTCTGATGTTCAGCTGGCAAATCGATGCTCATTATCCATGGTCCTCCCTACCCTAAGCCACCACCTGGGAATCAAGCAAGTGCCTAAAAAAAGAAATTTGAAATCTAAATATGGACTGCTATTTTCAAAACCATGTATTGACTTAGATAACATCTGTTTGAGTGGACTAATAGGCACTGTTTAGCTCTACACACTTTCAGTATGCAATTAAAAATACAGTAACTTCCATCCTAATTTTGGTAACTGACAGTTACAATTATGAACATTGAGGAGAATAATATTTTGCAATAAAGAAGTTTTTCTTTATTGCTTTGGGGGGAGTTATTTATCCATCTGCTGCATCCCGTAGCAGTCATTACTTCCCCCATTCATACAAAGGAGCTCCTTCCAGTTTCCTCCAAAGAAAAGGTTTCTATTTTGAGGAGAAAGAAAGCTAGCAAAATGGAGCACTAAACAAATGATGTCTCTAAATATTAATGAAGGACTTGTTGTAGGTCTTGCCAAATTCTGTGGACTAATCAGGCTCCTGATGGACCACATAGTTCCCATTGCCACAAGTAGTGGACTAAGAAACTTGGATTCTATTTCTGTCTTTGCCATTGACTGGCTGGTGTAACCCTTGGCCAAACATTTAATTCCCTTGTGGTTTTGTTTTCCCTGTTACACATAGCCTGTTTTTTCTGTTTGGTTTGTAAGCATGCCTGGACAAGGATTGTCCCTGGTGATGTTTGTGTAATGCCAAGCTGACAGGGCTTCAGTATTGGCTGGACTTTTGATGTGCTACCTGGGTATAAAATTATTTTCATGTTAGTACAATTATCAGTTATCCCAGTTTATGTTGCACTGATAGTTTGCTTCTTTGACTCTTGGTAGTGTAGATGAAATCAGAGTGGGTCTCTGTGTGCTCCCACAGTGAGCACTGTTGAGCTACAGAAACAAAATAATCATAACAAAGAATTTGTTGGACCCTTCTGGGTAATCCTGGCACCATTTGGGTTGTTGTAACAACTCTTCCTTTCTTTGGGCTGAATCAGTTTTGGGATAGAGATTGTCATGCTTTGCGTGGGAACCACGGTCTCTGCAGGACACTGAGTGACTGTGGCAGGTCCCATCCCTTGGGTTAAACACCTCTTTCCAGAGCCATGGCTCTTGCTGGCTCTGCAGAGGTGTCATGGGCTGGGTGTACTCAGGCACTGAATTACCCTGGGTCTCACCCAGTTCCCCTCTGAGCACAAGAGGAATCCCACTCCCTTTGCATGGGAATGGACAGGGAGTGGAGATACACTAGATGTCACACTGTTAGATTGGCTACAGATAAGAGATTTTTTGGACCAAAGACAATTCATGGCAATTTTATGAATACAAATAAAGTCAGAGGAATATCCCTAGAAAGACTATCACTCAATGTGCTTAATTATGTCCTAAATAGCTTTGTCAATATGCCTCTCAACTTTTCCAATGTTGCCCTACATGTGATTGCTTTCACAAGCCCTCTGAAACCTGCCTTGCTGGTACTCACTTGCCCGGCTGCTGCTGTACGGTGTGGTAATCAAGCATGAGACTATCCTTTTGGGCGGTGAACAGGCGGATCTCTTCACCCACTGTATTTTAAGGTGTGCATTTGAGGGCTTTCAGAACGGGGATGGGAATAGAAACTTAACTCATAAGCAGAAATCCCCAAACCTTCGGCCCAGGGGAGAAGCTGGCACTGTTCATAAATAAGAGATTGTGAGGTGTGACTTTAGAGATTGGAGCAATGTCTGTGGGATACTTCCTAACAAGGTAAGTTGGTAAGCTGTGCTGGCTGTAGAAGAAGCAGTTTCACAATACTCATGGAATAGGAATAGAGTATGGAATGTGTATTTATACTTGAAGTTTTTCCACAGCAGTGTGGAGAATTAAATCTCCTTTATATTATGCTGTTTTAAATTACATGAATTTAGGTAAAAAAGATAGGCCTTTACTTGTTCCATAAAGGTTTGAACCCCCTTGCAGAACCCCATGAAATCCAGCACCTATTCATGACACTTTCCCCTTAGCAGTGTGTGACTGCTGGGGACCAGAGTCTGTGACCACCTGTTTGCTTCTGATGATCTCTGTTTTGATTCTTCTTGGAGGTGTGTACAAAATGTCTCTTTTAGCTGGGATGTGTCTTTTAGCCACGGTGTCCCATGTTTGTAAAGCACCCAGAACACTTGTTTCATGGCTGGGCCTCTGAGGAGCTTGTATCATTCAAAAAAGAGGGTGCAGTAAAGAAAGAAATTGTTTTGTTGATGGATTTAGTGTGGCTTTCAGTGCAAACATAACTAAATGAAATCTGGGCAGAAGTTTGGTTCTTTGGTGTTGCTGCTAATTTCCAAATGTGCCAAAAAACCTGCTTGACCTTGCAAGGTGCTGGGTGCATTTGGGAGCTC
This sequence comes from Brachypodius melanocephalos, assembly GCA_013398615.1. Lineage (NCBI taxonomy): Eukaryota > Metazoa > Chordata > Aves > Passeriformes > Pycnonotidae > Brachypodius > Brachypodius melanocephalos. Next base: position 15,531,380 of record VZSR01000247.1, read on the forward strand.
CACATGTTGCTCAACACTGAACACAGGTTCTTTTCTCTTAAAAGAAACTGTTGCACTTTAGACAGAGGCAGCTTGGAATCTTCCAAATATTTTGGAAGAGACATAAATTACTGTTGGCTTTTGCAACAGTAGGCTCTTTGGAAACATTCCCCTTGAATAATATCAAAAGCAATTCCAGCTTCTGTAATTTAGCTCATCCCTATCATCAGCATCAATAAAAAAAGACATTTGCAGATTCCAGGCTCACCAGGACCTTTCCAAGAGCTGGCATACTCAGAGCCAAGTAACTTATAAACAATGACCATTGATCTCAACAAGTGTGTATGTTCTTGCAGGGTGTTTATGAATGCTGAACTGGCACCAGAAGTGAAGAGCTTCAGTTTCTGCCATTTGACTTACATTGATATCGATCAGAATCACTACCAAAGTTGCTCTGGCAGATAAAATCATGAAGTGTCTGAGAAGTTACCCAGGTGTGATCTATTAACAGATATAAATTGTGCAGGAATTAAGTTTTATTTTAGCTTAAAAGTTGTGAAAGTACTAAGAGATTGAATTGTTGTATTCTTTTGGCCTCTAAGTGCACCGTGTTTTGTAGTGCAACTGTATATCCTTAGAAGAATTGCCTTTGCGTTACTTTCATGTCAGAAGATTTGGGTGTAAAGACAGCAATAGTTTTCTAAGAACCTCAGGCTTTGCTGCATTTTCATAGCAGTAACTTGTGTACTTTGGCAGCGGCAGGAGTGAAAGGTCAATGCAAGGCTGATAAAACTGTGCACAACCAAAGCAGCTTTGATGGTGTCCTGCACTGTTGGGTTCAAGCACTCATGTGCTGTATTCAGTGATGGCGTGCAGGGCTGAAAACCTCTTGCAAGAGATCTGTTGTGCTGTCTAAAACCACTTGGCTACGTGTAAAAAAACTTCCCTGTACCCTTATTAGACTTCTAGAGTCTGGGAAGCATCTTCCTTAAAGACAGAACTAGGACAAGGAACAACTTTTACAACTATGGAGAAGGAAGAGAAAGGTATACAGCCTTTCTAATACCCACATAATATGAATTCATCCTGCCTCAGAAGGGTAAAAAAATTAAGAGGAGAGCAAAGATGCTTGTTCTGGGCTTTTAAGTTGATATTTGCCCTTTTTGCATGTTTGCAGGATCACCATCTACATAACTGAATTGGCAAATGCATAAAGCTGTAGTCAAAGCCTTTGTTTTGTATTGCACAATGAGATATTGTGTTTCATTTCTCCTGTAAGATGCTTTATACTATTCCAGCGTGTCTTAGCCAGTCTTTTCTGGCTTGAAGCAAATGCTTTCAATAACTGAGACTGACCAAAAGGATGTTGTCTTCTGTAGTTTAGGCATGAGGTATGATAGATCATTTTGTTACTGTCAAAGAATGGATTTTTTCACTCCACTGGCAATATGTTTAATTCTGGATCTAGTTATTCTGACTCTGCTGCCATTTGCCAGGACAGAAAGAGGAGAGAGAAGAGGAATTTTGCCTTTGAATGTTCTTCTGAAATCACTCATTTTCATTGAGAGGCAAAAAATGTTTTGTCTTATTTGAAAATTAGCTCTGCAAATTGACTGACAGATTGCTGGAAGAATAAATAGTAAAATACAGGGTTGCTTGTCTATATCTGACAATGTGGATTTCTTGTGAAAAATTGAAGTACTGGATAGCACCCAAATGTAAAATCTTGTGCTGGCTAAAAACTGAAATGTTCTTAAAATCAGCTTCATCTGATTCTAGCTGTAGGCTGAAAGGACTAGAAGTTCAGTCTCATTCCAACAATCACTTGGTGAGATTGCAACGGCTCACCTTTCTAGTGAAACCGTCCTGTTCGATTAGGACTTGATTATCTTTTCAAATCAGTTTTATGTGAGGAAAATGCCCTTGATTTCATCTGGTGGTTCACCCAGGGGAGTGTCCTGATTCTCCTCTTTTTCCTGCTCCCTCAGGCAGGTTTTGTGTGAGCAGCTTTTAGAAGGGCCCATGCTGAGAGTCCCTGCAGAGTATAATTCACTGGCCTGGAGGATTTTGTCAGTAGGTCCTGCTTTCCCTAAATACCTGTTGCACAGTGTCATTCTGGGAGCACAATGTGGATGGCTGATCCCTCTGCTGCCCTTCCTGTCCTGCTCCACGTGGCCCTGCCATGCCAGGGGTCTGTGACTGTGTCAGGCAGCACCAGACCCCTGCTGCAGAGCTGTCGCTGCATCACTGCAGTCCTGCCTACTCATTCAGGGGCTTGTTCATTTGCATTCTGGCTGAAATGTCCTGAGCAATGGCTTTGGGAACGTGGGGCTTGGAGTGGTCATGGCTCTTCACTTGAGGTTTGTTTTCTGGGGTGTGTCTCCTCTGTGGCTAAAGAGGCGATGGCAGCTGTGAGGACGGAGCAGAGCTTCACTAAACTGTCTGGGGGTGATGACAGGGGTGTATTCCAGGACACACAGGGATCCCTGGGGCTCTGCTAACATGGGACTTTGTTAGACCCTCAGCTAGGGCTCTTGCACCTTGTCAGCTCCTATGCTGTCACAGCTACAATGCGATATGTGCCTGTATTGGCTGGATGTGCTCCTGTTCCTGGGAGAACAACGGCACCTCAGGCCATCAGAACTCCCACCTGGAGATGGGGGCTCTCAGACCAGCAGGGTGGATGCTCACAAGAGCAGAGCAGCACCCAGTACATTTGGATAGGCTGTTGATTACCAAAATCCCACTGTCAAGAAGGCTGAATAGGATTTTAAGACAGGTTAGATTTTATCTGGGAGTAATGCAATGCTGCCTTTTGGTAGCAATAATCAGTTTCAGGAAACTGTTTGGGAATGATGGACTTGACCCGATGGTAGGCGTCACCACTTCCAGGGGCACTTAGACTCCAAAGCCAGGCTTGGACTACATCCCTGAAATTGCTGAAAAAGTCTCAGGTCCAAACATATCCCACAAATGAAGTGCTTGATGACTAGGATGTGAATTGTCCAGTTGTGCCCTATTGCAATCAACTTTTGTAAGAAATCCAGAGCAGGAGTTGCTATATATGTTTTCAGATTCTGCCCAGACTGCATGCTTAGACTACAGTGTGTCAGTTTTCTAAATGGGAAATCTACGATTCCACAATTTTTGGCTGGGTAAGCCACCTCCAGCTCTGTGCAACAGGATGGTGGGCTCTCTTTAGTGTGTTGATATGCACATATGGTACATAGACAGTTGGTGAATTCTAAAGGAATGACCTTCAGGACTGACATTCTTCTATATTTTCATGTTTTTGTCATGCTGTGGTGGGTTTGTTCATTCCTCTTTCATCTCCTCTGAGTGAAAAACTCTGCAGTCTTCCAGACAGCGTCTCTCTCTCTCTCTCTCTCTCTTTCTCTCACTCACTCAGACCATCTGTTCCCAGATTACAGATTTCTCTGCATGAGTACCAGGTAACAGACGTGACTTCGCCCAGTAACTACAGCAAAAAAGGCTTTCACACACTCTCCACAATCTGTGAACATATGATCAGTCTAGGATAACATGTCGTGCCAAACACACACCAGAGACATTTATATGCAGTAGCAGAATGAACCCTGAAATCAGGTACTTGGCAACCCCAAACCTGACGTTTCCTCTGCATGTTTTGAAAAGAGGCCTCTGTGCCCACAAGAGAGTCTGTGTTCCTGCCCTGGTGCCTTTTACTCAGAGATGGAAGAATACAATCCTTCTCTCAGGTTTTGCTTCAACGGAAGCTGGTAATATCTCACTGCCCCATGTCAGTCCTTGAGGCTGGTGTGGGAATGAGCTCCCTGTTCTGTACTGGCAGCTCCATAGCTGGCATTTGCCAAATAATGGGAGACATTAGAAAGGATATTTTAACCATCTTTTATCATCTTCACTGGATTCTTGCTCATTTTGGGAGTAGGATATAGAGACAGACTCATATCCTATACATGACTGTGTGTATGCAGTAAATCTTCAGTTGTATATCTGAGCTCTTTTATCCCCTCTCCCATTATCACATCAGCCCTCAAAGGACTCTAATCAGACTGAATATTAAAGCAGGGGTTTTTTTTAACTTGAGGAAACTGCTGCTTACTTATTCAATGACCATTGAGCGCTTGCCTGAACCCTGTACTGCTCTTTGTAAAAGTTATTTTCTGTGATGGTTGAAAAGTTAGGGAGCTGACTTGAAGCTGAGGAACCATGTGTGGGTACCAAAGATAGATAAAACACAAGGCAGTGGTTTGTTGAGCTATCACATGTTCTGTGGGCCAAGGTTAGTCTTTATCTCTGCTGCAGAGTACGTACTGCAACAGATTCCAACAAACTGGTAATATATTTATTTTTTGATAAGTAGATGTGTATGTTAAATGTCTCATGTTAGTCTTGTCTACTCCAGTGACTTGAAATAAGAAAAAGATCTTAGACAAATTAGTACCCAAGAGAAACTGGTACAGAAGCTGGAAGGGAATTTGCTAGTAAATATTCTTTTAAGTGTCTTTTACAATATTTTACAAATGAAATACTCATTTAACAGACATCATCATTTACTGTGTTGCTTTGTGTCTCAAATACACAAATCTAACGAGGCACTGCTGGTGTAAAGACTTCATTTTATATTCCATAGTACACATGACTTCTACTGAATGGTTCTTAAGTTACCAGCAAGCTCCCAGTTAAAATATGACCTTGGTCTGATGCTTGAGATACTTGCCACACTGAAACTGTTCCTCTTCTGTTTTGCCCTCTTTGCTGAGCAGTTGTTTTTGTGCTGACAGCTTTTGTTGGTTCCTAAAGAGGATTTCATACACGTAGAAGTGCAGTAGGAGCTGCAGTAGGGTGATTAAGTGGAGGTTGACCTCACATTTCCTCATGCTGTTATAATAGTTTAGCCAGTCAGTACTGCTTGGGCTTCCAAGAAATTGGAGAAGGATCCTAGAGCTGGGCAGAGGCCCTGGGCTGTGTCTGTGGGGCTGTGTGATGATGTGTGTGCACTGGGTGTGCAGGGCTGAGCTTGGGACACGGTAGTGCCCTGTGTCTCCCTGGGGTACACCGAGGGAAGGGCTTTCTCAACTTCCCTCTCTTCAAAGCAGGCCTCACTTTCCCAGGGAGTTTGGAATTGTTTCTAGAGCCTAGAGGTAAAAGTGCAGTGTGTTTGTGGTACACAGCACAGGAAAACTTGTGTATTCCGGCTTTCAGCTGAGCCAATTCTCTTGTGCAATCAGAGCAGCAAACACGAAGCTGAGCACAAAGATACACTCAAATATTTGAGAGTGAAATGTAGTTATAGGCTAATACAAAAGAGAAGATTTTCACTGTAAACAAATCATTCATTGCTATTCTTTCCTGGAAGATTAGCTCTCAATTTGGAAGAAATCCCCATTTATCCAAGGCACCCCCTGTCTCCTGCTTTGGAGAAAACAGGTAAAGCAGTTATTTAAGCTCTGGAATGGTAATATCTTTGTCAGAAGAATTGCTATGTTCTGAAAATCAAACTGATCTGGGTGTGATTACCTCTGTGAAGAGATTTATGTTTTCAGCACTAGGCAGAAGGTGTTAAATAAGTGTTGACTCAGGCTTCTGCCTTTTCTCTCTAATTTCCCACATCTTAATTCTTTACTGTGGGCAACTGCTTCTGAAACTTGGAACTAAATCTTCATTTTAATGTTCTTTTTTGCTTCTTTCACTGCTTCATCCTCATCTTTCTGCTTTAATGCTACAATAGTGTGTGGGAGGATTAGTTACATTGATTTAAAAAAAATAAAAAAGAGCAAGAGTGAATTAATCTAAAAGCCAGACACCTTCATTAAGCAAAGTAGGGAGAATAATATATATAATTAGCAGGACTTTTGCTTACTGTATGCTCTAATGTCATATATTAGCCATCTCATTATTTTAAAATATTAATTGCCTTGGAATTGGTAGCTACTGTTGTTAATAGCCAATTAGGGCTACTCTTAAAAGGGAGCTATTTGCTGATAATAATTAAATCTTAGAAACTTGGGGTATTTAGCCACATTTTCTTTCATACTTTTTGTTTATTCCTTTTCAAAATCCATGATTTATGTTTCTCCCTTAAAAAAAGAAGGGCAAAGAGAGACAAACTCATGTTCTATAAAAGATATTTACATTGGTAATAATAGAGCAAAAGACTTTTTATTTTTCTCCTTTTTGTTCAAATGAGTGTCCAAATACTCAGTAAAACACGTGGTGCAGTGGAAGGCCATCTGTTTACTGCTCTCTGCAGCGCTCTTTGCATTGTACCTGTGCTCCACAGCAACATGATTGATACCAGCACAGCCTCTGCCTTATTCCTGGAAGTATTTTTCTCATTTAATGTTAATGTTCTCAGAACAGAGATCACATTCCTATTCAACAAACTCCAGTTCTGCAAAATCTGTTCTCCTGATTCACTCAAAACTTTTGCATCAATTTCCTTCCATGTTGTTATAAATTATGTTATTCATTATAAAATAATAATAAATATGTTGTATATTATGTTTTTACATACAGCTTATTGCATGGTGGGTGTGGGGAAGGGCTAGAAAAAGGTAATTTTTTTTTTTTTTTGCATTTACTTCTGCACAGAGAAAGGGATATACAGAAATGCCCAACTGTGACTGAAAGCTCTGGCAGATATGATGGCTGTAGATAATTTTCTTTTCTGCTGTCATAGCTGGACATTTACAGAAATTACAGAGAGGATAGTGGCAAATATTCTTTGAATAACAGAAATATGAGTTGTTCTGTCATTTTTCCTTGCTGGTGTGCTTGTTCTGAGCAGCAGGATGTGACATCTCCCTGAAAAAGGACATGATGGATACAGGAAATTCAGCACTTCCCCAGTCCTCCATGTCAGCGGGATCCTAATTTGGTATCTCCTGTCTATAACTAGTCTGGCTGAGATTTCTAAGTAGTCTTAGAGAATTTGAGGCTGCTAATGAGCTTCTAACCCTCTTTAGGCCTTTTTCAGCCCCCTTGCTCTCATTTCCACTGGCAGTCACTGTCACAGGGCAGTGGCTCTCAGGGTTTCCAGTGAGCAAATCAGACTCAGAAGAAACCCCTCAGCAGCTGGTACTTCAATGGCCCAGTCTTGCCTTGGTTGAAATAAGCCCAATCTGTTAAACGAGCAGAGATGCTTCCACTTAGATTTAGTCTGGTTTTGATCTATTGACTGTTATCTGATTATGATTAAAGTGAAAAGGAAAACTCTTCATACCAGGGCAGACTTTTTGGAACATGAACCGTATCTTGCAAATCTATCAGAGGTCTTTGAAGAGGTCAATATGAAAGTGAGTAGGGGTGAGATGCTTGTTATATGTTGTGATAGATGGTGATATGCTGTGATAGATATCTGTTGTTTAGCCAGCAGATGATCACCTGGTCCTTAACTGACCAAACCTGCCTTGCCAGAAAAAGCAGAATTTTAAACTATGCTCTAAAATTGAGACACCTCTGCTGTATTGGGCAAATCTGCAGCAAGTAGCTGTAACAGTTGACAGACCTGTGAGACCCAGTCTTATTAGATACCCCAGAACAAATAAAAAAGTCTTTCATATTGCCCATGAGGAAAAGCTACCAGAAACTGTGATAGGAATTCCTCCATTGTGAATTTATTTCATATATTTGTATTTCATAGACAAGCCAAAGCTGGATAAAAATCTGGCTTTTGTAGAAATGATGTTACAAAATTCTAAAAAACCCACAATCAAGTAGAATGAAATTATTTGAATTTCTAAGTGTGATTCCTTACATCTTGAAGACAGAGATTAAAGTGTCCAAAACTTACCCTGTTGAAGAAAAAAAACCCCAAACAACAAAAATTAATTAAATTATGCAAAATAAAGAAAAGCAATTTGACTTATAGCACTCCAGTTGCAAAATGTCTGTCTTGAGGGAAGACATATTTGCCATGATACAAATTACATTATTAGAGGGAGTGTTCTTTAAGAAAAGATAGGGGGAACTTCTATTAGGTTCTGATTGTCATTGTGTTAGGAAAATTACAGTTTAGTGAGATATTTCATTAGAAAGAAATCTACCACTTGAAACATTGATTTCTTGTCTAGCTTAAGGCTGTTCAACTTTTGAGACAGAAGAGGTGACTATAATCCTTTGCTCTGACCCTATGAATAAAATGGGCCATAGCAATTCACAAAATTATTCAAGACACAAGCTGAAGTGTGGCTTTTGGAAAAGTGCCCAGTCCTGAAAAGTAGAGTGTCTCAAAATAGCAATAAAATAATAGCTGGACAATATTTGACACTTATATTTGAATTGTCAAGGAGGGGTTAAAAGGTCTTGAAGAGGCCCAATCTATTGTTCTTGTGGTTTTGGTTTTTATTTGTTCATGGTGGTGTCAGTTGGCTGTAGTTGATGCCAGTAAATTTTTACCATAGAAGAAAAGTGCAGGGAACCTTACAAGCGTCTTCCCAAAGTTTTCTTACCCCTCCTGTCCCCCCAAACCTGAAATCAGTTGTAGGGAAAGCTGAGACTCCCACAAAGTTCACTCCTATTTACTCCTATTCACTGCTTAATTCAGAAGTCAAGAATGGATAACTTAATAAAGGGGTTAAGGAAACTGAAATAGCACAGGGGTCTTATGAAACACTTAAAGGTTTATAAACTTTCTCCAGAGATAGAACTGCTCTTCACAGTGTGCTGAGCTTGAATTTAATTTGCAGTGAGGCAAAAGTGTTCAGTAAGCCAGTCTTGCCTAAAAGAGAACATGTCTTAGCTTTTGAGCTTTTGTCACAAAACTGAATTTCCTGAACCATTACAGGGAAGGAAATGCTGTTTGTAAAAATTCAGCACTTGCCATCTTTCAATTAAGGACTGACAGATCTCTCACCTGCATGTTTCTTACTCGCTCCAAAGTCAGTCTTGTTTTGCTTTGTATTTCCGAAGACATTTAGAGAGGGAAATCAGATGAAATTATGGAATTTGTGCATGTTTTACATCTAGAAACATCCTCACACAGAAAAACGTGAGTCCTTCAGCTCGCCCAAAAGTAAGAAGAAGGTTTCTGAAGACCTGATGTAATGCTGTTTGCTGTCTGGTACGGTTCACTGAGGATGTGGTCCTAGGCATGGCCCTGTTACACCTCTTGTTCTTAGCAATAATTACAGATGAGCTGGCAGCTGTGTGTAGGGGCTGGTGGTGTTTGTGAGTCAGACTTGAGGAATGAAGCACTGCATTTTTGCAGCAGGCTTCTAGATTTTATTGGGAAGGAATGGTACAACTTGCTGCAGATATTGTTCATGTACAGGCCACTGTGTAGCTGAAGATGAATATTTCAGTGGGTTATATGTATTGTCACTTCATCCTGTGCAGCTGTTGCTCCAGTGAGAGGCTGTGAGACCTCTCCTGGGGATGGAGGGATGAACCTCTGCACAGGCTGCACCCAAGAGAGGATGTGCTACCTGCTTCCAAAGGCACACCTTCTTTTCCTGACACTTAAGACTGGTTAAGCCCAGGCCTAAGTGTACTATTTTTTACCTAGAATTATATCCTAAGTGGCTTTTAAGCCTGTTAAGGCTTAAAATTACAAATTATCTTGGCACCTAGTGCATTATTGCAATGTTTTTGTCTGTGAACAAAGCAAGCAGATTTCAAGTTAGCATCAAAGACATGTGATTTTGAGATAACAAACAGTTTTTCATGGTCCTGCTGATGCAATGGATCACATTTAGTCTGTGGAAAGATTAATATAGATATCATGTGACATCTTTGTGACCACTACTAAAGCACAGTGCTCTGTCGTGTCATCCCTCACCCCTTTGTCAACCATACCTAATTGATTAGGCTACTGTAACATTTTTATTCTGCACGTGAAGTTCCCTCCTCAGCAATCTGTCCCTCCCAAAATGTACATTCATCATTAATTACAAAATCAATGGGAGAGATGGTCTGGACATATAGAATTGATAGCTTCCCTCTTCAGATTAGCATAACCTCCCAATTCATTATGTGGAGTGAATAATACGGTTGCTGCCACCATGAGAACAGGCAGGTCACCTGCTGTGAATTTCTTAACAAAACGTGGTGTCATGAGCCTTTTCATTTGCTGAGTGTTTACTGTATGTTTTGGAGGAGTCCATCTCTCTCTTGGCAAAGAAACAACCATAAATTTTGACAAATAAATGCTTAAATGTTGAAAGACTGAGAAGTTCCATCTGAAAACTACAATGCTTAAAGTGAATCCTGCAGAGTGCTGACACTGCAGCTGTGAATAAGATATTAAAAAAAAAGATGAAAGGATCAAAAATTTTGGTCCCGATAAACCCAGTGATGTTTCTTGCATGAGAAAGGTGATGGGAATTTAGACCACAGTGTGCATACTTTCCTGTGTTTTAGCATATTAAAACATTGAAATCTCCTAGATTTTTTTTCTCTGTACTATATTTGGATTAGAATCTTCTATTGCCCTTTTCTCAAAGTAAATATGCTTTCAGTCACATTTTCCAAAATAGCCTCCATGGTCTTTTAGTAGCTATCCACTTATAAATTTACAAGTCAGGTCAATTATGAAATAGATGCAATGTTTCCTGTAAGAGTCAGAAATGTAACTGACATTAAATAAGTATTTCTTTAATGGAAGGATAGAAGACTGCCAGATTTTTTTTTAAGATGACAATTGAAGATGAGGTTCAGATATTGTTCTCCATGTTCTACTTTACTCCAGTAGCTTCACTAAAATTAACTGGACACCTTGGGGAATAAGGAGGTGGACAACAGAGTCCTCCTGTCACTACCAGGACACTGGAATCTTTATGCTGAATGAAACTTTTCACAAAATATACATATATATGAAGCATGTATATCTTAGATTCTAAAATAGGAAAGATGATTTAACTGTTTAAGTAAAGGGAATTTATGTTTGCAATTCCCATAAACATTAACAGAGATTTTATTGGAGTTTTAGGGGGAGTAAAACATCATTCCAAATTAATTAACTGCGAGAGAGCCATTTCCATCAGCAGGATTTGGATCAGGTTTCAAGTGATTTAATGTCTTTAATGGACTTTATTCTAGGGATTATAAAATCATGCCTTGTAATGTTTAAATTGGGGTTATAAAACAAAAGGTAGGAACTGAACTAAAGCATTATTAGAAAATTGTCATCTGTAATAAATAAATTGGCCACAATAGCTGAAGAAAGGCTAATACTAGTATTTACAACAAAATTCAAGCCAGACTATGAATAAGAATATTGATAATTGTCTTCCTTGTTATTAAATGGTAATGTAATTATCTGTGTGTTAGAGGTCAATGGAATATACAGATGGTTACAAACATGCCTTAAACCAGACATGTCTTTATCTAGCTTGGTATGAACAGAAATTTATGATCTGGTTTTTTTAGCACTTCTGGATTGTCCCTTGAACTAATTTTGCAAAACTCCCAATGTGATTGCCATTCCCAGTTTTTATTTAGATCTCAGTGGTGAAAATTACTGCAATCTCTCACTCTTCAGATGTACGTTCTGAGTCAGATATTCCTTTCCCGAAAACTTTCCAATAGGATTCACTGGTGAAAATTCAATTGCAAAATCAAAGTCTTTGTCTATTGAAATAATGATGCCTTTCAGCCCACAAAATAAGGGCAGAGTGCATGTAATGATTGAAGCCATACTTCTAGTGGTACTTCCCTGTCAAATATCTATTTCTATTATTTGTTTCAGTATTATTTCTCATGTTCCAAATCATGGGGCTTTCCTGTATTTGTCAGCTCCTCAGTCAGCTGGCAGGCTCTCCTAGCTGCTGTTTTCCAGTAACCAGAATTCCAAGATATTATCAAAATCCTTGCCAGAGCCCCTTTGCCTCACTTCAAATGATTCTTGCTCATCCTCCTGGGGTGCTGTGCAGACCTTTCCTGCCTTACCCAAAGGGGATATCCAGCCCTGTCCCTGCAGCAGCACATGGAGAAGGGAAAGATGGATGAACCCCACCTGATTATTTCTGCATGAATAAGGTTGTCTTAGCTAAATAGAGGCCCTTTTCACGTGAAAAATAATCCCTTGCAGAGTATTGGCCTGTGTAATTACATTTATGAAGTTTTCTAAAAGCATGTTACTGACTTGTTTGTGATGCATTGTTGCTACATTTTATTATATAAATTATACACTTAGGAGCCTTTATAAAATGCAGATTATTGACCTAGTCCTATAAATATTTACTCAAAGTTTTAAAACTCCAATTATTTGACCTGATTGTATGGCTATTCATTCTTAAAAAAGAAAAAGTCCCTGTAGTATATCTGTATTGGGAATTAAAACAAACAAACAAACAAAAGTTTAGAATGACCTCAAAAAGCTGTTAATAGTACTTTCAGAGTAATTTCAAACTTTACACACTGTGTGTTTCTCTTATAGTATAATGGCTTGCAAAATTTTGTGTTTAAAATATGTTTTCTTTTTTTAATAACAGCAAGAAAAAAAAAATTAAATATGTTTCAGTTCTAGAACTTGTTTTCTAAGTTTCAGCCCAGAGCAAAATTTATATGGTTGAGTTACAAACCTCTGAAAATAGGGGTTTACAATGGAAACACTGACACCACTTTAACTATGGCAGCATTGGCAGAGCAGTGTAATATACACTAGAAATAGAAAGCAAGATTAGAGATGACATTTAGGACATGAGGCCTTCTTCCAGGCTGTGGGAAAAATAACCGTGTTCTATTTTTTTCCACAGCCTGAAAAAGGCCTCCTGGTCTAAGTGTCATCTCTAATCTTATTTCCCATTTGTACCATGTGTTTAACTAACTCCTTTTTTAATTATTATTGACAGCAATTTGTTGCAGTTATAAGTACTAAGCCATGTCCAGATCACAGCTTCCCTGGTTAGCACATGTCAAGGTGGTGGGGAGGGTACCAAGGAGTTCTTTGCTGATATTTGTGTGTCAGAGAAGAGCTGTGGGTGCTGTGTGAAGCAGGGACTTCATATTGTCTCTAAAAGGTAGCTAAGCTCAAGGGATAAATTTTAGATTTCTCCATGTTAACCCCCTTTCCCCTGCTTAGGCATCCTCTGACTCGTAGCTGCTTCAGTTTCATATTCACTGCATTAAATGATAATTCCCTGTATACATTTATGGCCTTTTAATGCCTACTGTGCCACAGCATTGCTTTGCAGTGATCTTGCAATCTCCATTCTCAGTGTGGGGTAAAAAGGAGCAATAAGGAAAGAAAATGCCACTGCAGAACAAATGCAATGGTAATTACTTCATGCTCTCACCAGAAAGAAGCCAGTAGGAGATCCATATCCTAGGATGATCAGACAGAGTGCATCTATTCTGTCTATGTTGCTTGAATGGTCAAGGTAGAAACTTATTTTACATTTGAACTGCATTTTCAGTACTCATCAGATCAATTCTTTTTATTGCTGTACTCACAGTAGACAAAGATACTGGCAGCTACTGCCCATTCTCCAAGAAATGTATCCAGCAAAGTCAATAATAGAGGCAAATTTATTGCTGAAGGAATTGCCTAGTGAAGGGGCTTCATTCCAGCACTGTGAAAGCTGGTGTTAATGTAGGGATAAACACGACCTGTTCTGTGTGTACATGTAAGTAGGTGTATAATTTTGTTTGTAAGCACAGTGTCTTCTTGGCAGATACTCTGCAGCCAGCAATTGCCAGCTGCTAAATGTTCAAAGAAACATGATGTGAATTGTTCTCCACATTGGGAGAGTGGCCAGGAAAATGCATTTAATATAATCAGTGGATTCAATTCTGACAGCAGAGATGTAGAAAAATTTGCTTACCTGTGAACATCTTTTGGATTTTAATTTTCAGAAAAAGCAGTTAATAATAACAACTATTCTCTCTTGAACAAATGATACATCATAAAGCCAGAAAATTTGAAATATGAATTATTTGGTAAAGTTGAGCTTTCATGTTCATTTTTCTACAAGATTTTGACATTGTTATTGGTGCAATACTTCATTCTACTTCGTGTTGTTTATAGATCCAAGAAAATGTCATATACTTTCTTTAATCCTTACAAAATATAAACGCTCTTTTAAAAATGTTCTTTTCTGTGGTTAGATCTCTGACTGAACAGTACTTTTTGCACAAGCCAAATGCATGATATAGTCATTTGTCAAAAAGTAGCATGACAATTTGAAATGCCATTAATTACTGAAGCTGCTGTAAAAGGCTGGTAACCACTGGGACACAGAATGTTCTTCCAAAAGCACCTTCTTGGTCATATAGGGCTGTCAGTGTGGCACATGAAGAAGGGGTGGATCAAAAGTCTCTCTTGGGAAACCAAAGCCTGCACTGTGCTAATCCCTGAACATGGAGCGCTGTTCCTGTCAGAACACTGTGTTACACCAACTACTCTATCTCACTTGTGACAGCCCCTAATCATATTTTTGGCCAGAAGAGCCAGACTAGAAGTTTCTGAGACAAGATATTCTACCCACAGGAGCTATGAGGAGTTAACCTGAAAGAACTCTGTCACAACAGGGCAGTGGAGTGAGTTGGCACTGCTGGTAATCTCACCTGGCCCAGCCCAGTGTGAACCAGCATAGCTCTGGTTTAAATGATTACATGAGTTTCCATACAAAAACTAATTTAACTAAGCACACAATATTGCACCTTCTGTTACCCTGGCACAGCCCTGTGTCCAGGTGACTCTATCCCACCCAACCTGACACAAAAATTGGGGCCTGCTGTTTTGTAGAGGGAAGGAATTTATTTACAAAACAAAGCTGATGGCTGGCAGGCATGGATCTGCAGCTTTCAAGATCACACCAGCCATGCAAGTCCTTGACCCAGAAAAAAAACTTATATTCTCTTTCAAGGGACAGGAAGTGACCTTGGAAAGGCTCTGGTAATGGGTCATATCAAGTCAACACTAGGTCTTCTGTTTGCTCTTGAAACGTTTGTGTGATGATTCTGAACATACATGGTACTACTGTTCCCCCACATTATTAGAGGCAGTGTATTTCCGAGCTGATAACATGCAAGGGAAAAGAGAACATGGCAATATTTGCCTAGGTTTAGCACTAGCTCTGATTTTCCAACACACAAAAATTTAAATGCATTGTTGGAAAATTGAGCAAAGCAAACCAGCCTCCTGGCACAATTTGCTGAAGCAAAAGTAAAAAGTTCTGAGCTTCACACAACCCTGGGTCCAGCTTATCCAATTCCAACAAAATGGAATGGCTTCATGGTGCATTTCTTCCTCTAAAAGTCAGTGTTGATATTTCCTGGTGGTTTATTTCCTTCTTGTGTACCATAGATATGTGACAGTGAAAGCTTAGTTGCAGTGTGCATGCACAGCATGGGAGCTATCTCCTCCCTACAGCAGGTCCTGTTCTTCATCACTTTGTTCATAGGAAGCATTAGGAAGAACGTTAAAATGCTAAATTGTGAAGATTTACAGCAACATTTTTTTATGATAACCTTGTATTTATGCTAATTGGAAGCTACTTATAGTTTCATGCTGGTCTTATAGTATTACTACACAAAATCCATTTCCATATTACAGCTTGGGAGGCACATTGCCTGGAGTTGAGTGAACAAATTTTACTAGATGATGAAGATATCTTCCTCTAGACTCACCTTGGTTGCTTCCCCTCCTTGATGAACATTTTCCTTTAAGTCACTTTGGGAAGCAGCAGGAATCCTCCTGCAAAGATGAGGATTCCTGTCAGGATGACGCTGCTGAGGATTCACAACATATCAAAACAGGTAACACTGTCCTTTTTAGAATAGTTTTATTTTTTTATTGACCTTTTGGGTCAGGTTCAAAGCTGACCATCAGCTCTCATTTCTGCATGCCCTGACTCAAGTTTGAAGCTCTTGAGTGGCTGGAATTGGCTCCTCACTCCTTTACTTCACTCTCATTTTTTGTGCCCTGTACATTCTCTACTCCACTCTGGAACAGGAATTTGAATCACAATTTCCCAGATGCCAGAGAGTGCCTTAACCATTACCAAAGAGGTTTGCAGTGCTCCTTTGTCTGCTTCAGGGACTGTTTTGCTATTCAGACCAGGCTGAAGTGCCCTGGCAGGAGGAGAGCCTGGCTTTCAGTCCAGGACTGCCACTTACTGCCCAAAGCTCTTCCCCATCCCCTGACATCTCATTTCTTTCTACTCTCTTTGGTATCTTTTTCTGGAAATCAAATCCTCTGCACGCGTTCTTGGGGAAACCTATCTTTGACAAAGACATTTAATGATTCAGAGTTTCTGATGCTGACACTAAATCAGGTTTTGAAAATGTTGCTGATAAGATTTCTTATCTTCTCTTGGTGCTGCTCATTCAAACAGGACAGTTTTTCTCTTTGGTTTTAAGAAAACACCTCTCTGATTTGCAAGTTAAAATATTGAAAAAAACCCCCTAAAATCTTGATACATAGTGTCTTACAAAACCCCTTAACTATACCATGATTTTGCAATATTTTTTCAGAACTAAGTTATAAATTTTTACATTGAAACTCCTGTTTTACAGACAGAATATTGCCTAAAAAAGACACTGTTAACTTATGGTAGCGGGCAATGCCAATTCTTGCAGTCTGGTCCTAGTCTTCCTTTGAACATTTGTTAGGAAAAATATGTAAAATTGATTAATTTCTGAAGTGTAATAATAGCAGCAATATTATACTTAGTGAAGGTTATTTTGCATAACTTTCAAACATTTCCAGAAGGCTCAGCGTTTGGTGCCTTAATACAGAAGTCTCTTGCCAGTAACAATGAGGGGTTTGTGGTGCCTGCTGCAGTAGCTGCCACAGCCCTGAGGCTCTCAGTCCATGTTTGCCCTGCACAGGGCACTGTGCAGTGTCCCCACCTTGGCTGGGTCAGTCTCAGGGTGTTGCCGAACAGCTCAGAGCTCAGCTGTGACAAGTGGACATGCAGGGTGACAGTGTCCATGCTAATGTCTGCAGGAATTTGTACAGGGGGAGAAGGGCAATGGTGAGAGCACAGAATAAATCAAAGTGTGAAAGCAACTGCAGTCAAATGTCACACCCAAGCACTCAGGGGCCTGGCATGCTCTTTGGAAATAGGTTGGGTTACCTGTCAGCGTGGCATTTGCTTTCTGTTGCTGGAGAATAATGTTATCTGAGGATAAAACCTGAGGAGTACAGATGGTTGTTATGCAGACCTGACCCTCTGAACCCTTGTCATAGCAAATTATTCCATTGATGTAAATTGGATTTCTCCTCTGTAAAAGATCTCAGTGATATTATCTAATTCTTCCATTATTGAAGTTATCTGTTGGATACAGTTTTGTTGCTTTGTATGTGTATGTCTATGCTTCTTTAATTAAATAACATTATCTGTGGAATAAACTCTGTCATAGCCCAACAGTACTGCAGTCACAGACATTGTGTAGGACTGTTGGATATAAATGCTCACTTTATGAGAAATTAGAAATGTTATTTCTGCACTTTCTAAACAAAGAGATACAAACCCTCATTCGGCCTTGGAATTTTCTTTGCTTGGGAATTATTAACCCAGAGTCCAACACCTGTCTAAAGCCTAATGCTTCCTTTTGTAAAAAGATAGACGTTGAGGACTTTTGGTTGGGGAGCAAGAAGAGTTTAAACTGTAAGCAAGAGTAAAACAGACCAAAATTTAGACTCAAGCCTGACTTATTTCTACCTATTGTAAATTACTTTATGTGTTATGATGCAAATCTCTCAGCATTTCTTGAAATACTGATTGTTTAAATGTAAATAATTTTCTCAGCTGCTATTTCTGTTGTGAGACAAGCCTCTACATTCTGTGAATCTGTCATGAACAGAAGCCTTACCCCATTCATTGTCTTAGGAAACAGTCCTGCTGGCTTCAGAAACATCACAATAAGGTAAGTTGCCCTCCGATGGGAATCTTGAAAAATTGACTCAATTGCTTAACTTTACCACGTACCTCACTATGTTACTGTGCAGTTTGGTTAGAAAACACTTCTCACTTCTTTTTGTCTACTCAGAACTGAAGCTAAATCCTTGGAAATCCCTTTTATCTAGGAAAGGATTAAGAGAAAATATTGAATCCCTGTCCTCCTTCAGTCTTGAGGGGAAAAAATTACAATTTTTGCATAAAAGCCACGCAGTTCACCTCTGAGCCTGGCAACTTTCAGTGGTTGTAGTAATTGGGCATCATTTAGACCTTCTCATTTAGAGTCTACTCAACTATTTTTAATTTGAGGATACCTTTTCCCTGGGAAAACCTGAAATGTTGAAGTAGAAACTATCCCTGGCTTGAGGTTTGAAGCCCTGATTCACATGCCCACCCTTAATTTTTAAATTATCCTGGCATTAGTGGACCAGGTAGTGGCAGACTGGTTGCACAGAAATGTGCTATGGTTTTTGAAAAGTAGATTCTCTCTAATTAAAAACACTTTGTGAATTCTCTGAAAGGAAAAAAAAAATCTTAGCATGGCTGATTTCTATTATAGCTGTCACTGTCACACTCTGGATTCAGCTAACTGAACCATTTTTTATGAGTAACATTTAGTTTGAATTCTGATACTTTTAATTGAGTGAGTATTTCTTCATTATTTTACCAGAGATGGATTGTGATAAATCTGACCGTAATGTTTCTGACCCAATTTTTTTAAAAAACAGAACCAATGTGATGACCTGCAAATGTTTTGCTTATTTTTGTTCTATTTACTCTAGAACTTTCCTCTGGTAGGAACATACTTCTTGACTAAAGGCTGAAAAACAATGGTATTAGTCCTAGGTTCTCTCACACAAATGCTGTGAGGAAAAAAACCACGGAACCATTTTCACAAATAACAGACCAGCCCAGAGCTCTTCCTAAAAAAACAATGCAAGGAGATTTTCTACAGCTGTCCATGCAGAAAACAGACGATTCATGTGGTTTAATATTTTTGCCTCTGCTATAATGGACCATTAATCACTGCCCTTTATCTGAAGAAGCTAATCCATAGAAATTGTTTGGAGCTAATTTTCTGGAGTTCCACCTGAATGTCCCTACATCATGTGATTCATAGTGTTACAGACAGTAACTTGTCTGGTGACATGAGAGGAGGGCTCTGTATGTCAAATTGGATGGGCCTGACACCATAAATGTTAATCCAACAGTGCTAGTGAAGCACAGTGCAGGCTAATTCTGACACTCATTTCGGAAGCTCTAATTTAATTCAGTCATAAATGAGCTTGGTACAAGTATTTAATTTGAAGTTGCTTTTATTTCTCATCTGCTAGCTAAAGCTTGCAAACAATAGAGGAAAGGTCTTGCTATACTGCTACAAATAAGTAAACAATCTTTTCTGCCAAGAAGACTCCAGTGTAAATGCAGAGTCAGGGAATAATTTTTCGACTAATTTATCCTGCATATGGATACTTGGAAAGTACAGATGCTACATAACGATCTCTATCTACAAATATTTCCCAAAGGACAAGAGAACTTCAATTGCACCAAGTTTGTAATAAATCATTGCCATGGACTGCTGCTAGCCCACATTAGAGAAGCACTGTGGACAGGGTGAGGTGTGAGTGAGCAGTCTGGCTCAGCCTTGGGAGCACAATTCCCACCTGAGGTCACAGCAAGGCAAGGTTAGAAGTAGGGAAGAGGATACAGGAGAGAATGAAAACCTCAGTCTATCAGAGAGCAGTTGCCAGAGCTTCTCTGTAAATATTTCCCTGCTTTCCCTTCTCTCTTCCTCCCCCAGTGCTTTCTCTCTCCATGCTTTGACCTGAGGCTGTTTTCCTCCTCTTCCATTATTCTGTGCATACCACCACCCCCTATCCCAGAGATAGCAGGAGTGCAGGGAAAACAAGTCTGCAAAATGAACTCTGTATTTACATTGGTTTCCAGCTCCTTCTACCAACAGGCATATGGTGTTAATCTAAACTGTCCAACACATTAGTGGGAGGGAAGTAGCACCCAGAGGATTATTACAACATTTTACCTGGCAGATGCCACCATATTGATTGATATGAAAATTTCCTCCCTCCATGTCAGCCACTGAAACCTCCCTCTGTGAAATTCCCTTTATTTTAGGCATAGCTCTATTAAAATATTTTGCTAAACTCCTTAAGCTTTACTGTGTCTAAAATGTACATTCATTATTCAGGAAAAGTTATCACTAAAGTCAATAGAATTTTCAAGTAATGAACGATGTGTTTGTTGTAGTTGGCTGGTTGAACACATTGCATTTTTATGAGTAATTTCTGTGGGTTACATAGATATGTGTCCATATGTATGCTCAGGTATGTATAAGTATAGATAGATACATAAATTTGTACATTTGTGTATATATGTATTTTTGATTTTGATCTTCAAACTTGTGATCTTATATCAAATATTCCTAAAGAGAACACTAAAATCAATTAACAATGGTACATCAAAATGCTAAAAAGGAGGGCCAAAGTAAAGTATCACCGTATTAACTTTCAGATAATCCTGAAATGTGTAATAGTGTCAAGCCAAATCTGGAAAGCATTTATAAAATAATGCAGGATATATTTGAAAAAAAAAAATTAAAAATCAGTTTCCTTATTTGTCTTTTAAAAATAATATTTTGAAGTAGATTCCCTACAGTTTTTACCAAATAACCAGAGCCAATGTAAATATGAAGAAAACAGGTCAAAGACAATTCAAAAGGCATCTTTTGAAAGAGCAAACCCCTCCACTTTGGTTTTACTTTTACAGAGAAAAACTATATTCAATTCCATCAAGCCCTGTGTTTTCAAATATTTTGTGGTTCTGGCTTAATTCCAGAAAGGGGAAAAACTTCAAAGTTAAGAATCAAGCCTCCAATACGACAAAGTCGGGTAAAATTAAGGATAGAAGCCAGTTGTGATAGACAGTAGGGAGGGAGTGATCTCTGACCCTGGATTTTCTTCCTTTTGCTCAAATCATAACAAACCTCAAACACAGATGAATTTTTTTTACTACTGAAAAATATGTCTCTTTATTTTAGAAGCAGATAAAGTCTAGAATGTCTGCATATGTGTATTGGTAGTAAAACATTTCGTACCTCTAAGATAGCTACAAAACCTTCCTCCTCTTTCCTGGGGAACTGTTGGGGGTTCTTGTGTCTACAGGGCCTTGCCCTTTTCTTCCCTTTGGCCAGCATGGGAACGTGATCATAATATCCAGTGATATGCAGCACAGTAGCATGCTGTTCTACCTCTAATAGGACTAGTATTTGAGAAAAGTCAAGGTTCACACATGGAAATATCATTGATAAATCCATTGATAGAGCTTGAGAAACTGGGCAAGGTTTTGGGCTTGAAGCCAATCACCTTTAATGCAATTTTCTATAGCAAGGCAAATCAGTGGACATACAGAAAAGATTGAGTGGGGGTGTGTGGAAGCCACACGTGTTGCTACATGTTATAGGTTAAAAATTTTCCACCTCTGTCTGTTCCTTAAAGGGAAAGTTGGATTTTGTGAGCATATTTTTTCCACAAAAAATATCTTCTTTCTGTAGAAAATTAGAGCTATTCGTCAGACAGCCAAACACCTGCAAGCCAAATATTTCCGGCTGAAAGTATCGATCCTCTCAGGAGGGTGGGAGTTTGGTGCTTCATTTCCATGCTCTTTGTGAGGGGCTCACAAATGCCACATTTTCAGTGTCTTGTGTGGCTGAGCTCGAGTAGGGACAGGAGCACAGGTGGCAGCAGTGCTGCCATGGAACAGAATTTGGGTGAGAGCTGATAACCCACTCCACTCCTTGTGCAAGACTAGGATCTGCCTGCAGGCAAGCCAGGGCAGTGGGGGTGCTCAAGGACCTTGCGCTGGAAAAAGCTCCAGGATCAGGTTAAGCAGACAGATTCTGATCCAGCACTACAGAGAACAGTCATATCTTCAAGTATCTAAACCTACCTTTTGCATGGCTAATGTTTTTTTAGTGTGAGTTTTCAGATGGAACCTTTGTTATTTTACTGTGATAAAAGCAAATCTTTTCAGATTTTCCAATTAAAAACAGATCAATAAACTCAAATAGTTTTTGGAAAGTAATGGGCCCCACTCTGCTCCATTAAACTCAGAGACATTAACTGGGGAGTAGATTACCTAGAACAGAAGCTTGGTAGTGCTTGAATTTAGATTAGATATAGGAAAGAAGTTTTTTTACAACAGAGGTGGTAAAACACTGGCACAGGTTGTCCAGAGAGGTGTCCCATCCCTGGAAACACTCAAGGTCAGGTTGGATGGGGCTCTGAGCAGCCTGGTTCTTGGAGAGGTCTCTGTGTTGCAGGGGGTTGGAATAGTTGGCCCTTAAATGTCCCTTCCAGCCCAAACCACTCTCTGAGTCTATAGATATCTAACAACTATTTATTTTTTCAGAATTGCTTTCTAGTTTTGGCCAAACTGAGTTTTGAAATACAGCTGGCAAAATAAAAAATAATCAAGAAAAGTATAATTTTTTAATCCCAAAATATTTAGCTTCACTTCAAAAGAATGGCTTCATTTTTGGTTTTGGGCTGTTTCATGTGTTTAAAAGCTTTTTCTCTTTCCTTTTAAAATTTAGAGCACTTTAAAAATGGACAGATTAAAAGCTTGTTTTGAACGTTTTTGGAAGTGTTTTGGCAGTTCTAAAGTGAACTACTCCATTTTGAAAATACTAAAATGAAGTGCTTAGACATTTTAATTTTTTTTCTGCATTGTTTCATCTGGGACTATTTGCTAAATTCCATTCAAATTCATGAAGAGTCTCACTAACCCTGCAATTCATTTGTGTGGTGTATTTATTATTTGTCAGACAGCAGTCATTCATTAAACTCTGCATCAGTTCAACCTTAAGTAATGGGAGAGAATTCTTAATAGGGCCTTGTTCCTTTACAGCTACCATTCTCATTCCCCTTGTAATTACTGCCCTAAGGGACACTCAGCTGTGCAAAGCCAAATTTACCCCTCTGGGAGAAGAGGTGGCAAGACAGACCTCAACCCCCTGAGCTGGTGTTGCTTCCTCCTCTCCACCCAAGAGAGTACTCCTGGAGCACCCATAGCACCCTTGCAAATCACACCAGGGTTTCTGTAGCCTCTTGCTGAGCTCTGCCTTCCTGCCTCTGGCTGCTCCTGCCAGCAAAGGAAGACTCTTTGCTGCTCTTGTCACTATATGTGGTCATTGCACTTATTCTTTATTACCTTCTTCCTCACCTTTTTGCCATTAGTGAAGATTGGCCTGTTTATACTCCAACTGGTTTAAATGTTTCTCAAAGCCGCTCACCTGCAGTAGCAGTCAACAGCTGGCATGCCAACAGTTTTGTCTTTTCTGGCTGCTCAGCTTCACCAGGGCTATTCACAGCTTGCACTTTGCGGAGGACGTTGGTATCACCCTTACACATTTCCTGTATTACATGAGGATCAGGTTCCAGTAGTTAACAAGTCAAAAAATACTCCTGGGGGACGAGAGGAACTAGGTAGATAAGTACATTCCACATGTGCACTTTATTTTGGGGATTGCTGCCTTCATCCATGTGAGAAATAATTGTGATCAAACATAGGTCTGAAACGTGGGACTCCAGAGCCCACAGACATGCCTTTGTACTCTGAATGTTCCGGTCCAGCGAGGCCAGAGTATGATGGGATGTCAACTGCTGGCCACTGCTCAGTGCCTGGGTCTATAAATAGGCTCTGGGTCAAACTTTGCACTACTGTAATTGGGAATAGCTCCAGTAAAATCAGTGTCTCCACATTTATTCTCTTGAAATTTAAAGCCAGGTTTGGCCCACTATGTGGACAGAGTCCAACTGGAAACTAGGGCCAGCCTGACTTATGGGAGAGGAGATGAGAACTAGCTCTCCTGCAGTTAGTTAGCCTCAGTCCTCACGTGTCTCCCAGATATAACTGTTCTGACCTCAGTGGAATTGATCCTAATTTATGCCACTGTAACTGAGATTGCAGTGTGCATTGTTTGAATTCTGTTGGGTGCGCCTTCTTCCAGATGGAAACTATTTGCAAACTATAACTGCTTCTTTCCTAACGTTGAGGCTTGCCATATCTGAAATTTTTGGTGGGGCAGGGGTGTGGAGAAAAGGATATAATGCCAACTTTGTGCTTTGTGCTACCTCATGACATTAAATTCTGCAGTGTTCTATTAAATTATCAGTGCCTAATTAGGGGATTAGAAGGCTGCTATCATCCTAATTACAGAATATGTTCCAAGATCACCCAAAAGAAGGGAGGAGGTAGCTTTAGGAAATTCAGAATGGCAATGTGGTGATTCTGTGCCTTTTTTCTTATATGGGCGTTCCTGCTAATTTATTTTTCTTGCATCTGCAGCTTCTGTTTTTTTCCAGCTTTACATATTACATTGCTGAAGCATTTGATGAATGGGATGCTGTGCAGCTGAAAGATCACACATCTCAAATGGCTCGCTTGGTGTTCTCAGACTGAACTGACTGGCAGAGTTGCAGCTCTTTGACAAGGAGAATTGCTGCTTTTCGTCTCAGAAGAGCGTTGTTACTCTTAAATGGAACATAAAGGCAAGATATTATACACATATATATGAGTGTGTGTCTATATACGTATGTATATGTGTGTGGTTATACATGTTTCTGGAGTGAAAGGCCACTCTTGTCTTCCTGTAATTGCACTGGAAATGTTCAGTTTGTCAACCTGACTTTTTTCCCTGTTAGCAAGGAAATTTGGCCAGGAGTCCTAGCATGCCATAAGAAATCTAGCCATGACCACATTAAGCATGAATGGCAGGGCAAGGTTATAGCCTGTAACACGATGCTGGGCTGACCTGGTGCAGAGTTAGAGGCTGAGGTGTGAGGCTGGGTCAGATAACTATTTGCATGTGAAGCACAAAATGAAGCTCAAAGCTGCTTTGACTACTTACTCTTTCAAGAGGCATTTAGTGAGTATTTTTTATTTTAAAAGCATATTTAGAAAACTTCAGCTGCAGGGCTTGTAGCCAATTTTTAGAAATCAAACCAGAATATTTCTTAATTTTACTTACAAGTACACTCATGGCATATTCCTACTTATTCTACTTTTCAATAATTTGAAAAGCTTTTCTATAAACTCATGTACAAAGTGACTGCTGAGAAGTATTTGACAAAGACAGAGGTGTTCAGCTGCAGTGAAATAAAGCATGGGCTCACCCAACCAGTAACAGGAGTAGGTTGAGGGATCTTTCCTGTGACCAGCTCTGGAGTTGTTCTACTGAGTGGGAAGTTAGACATTCTCTTAAAGAAGATAAAAGAGAGATGCCAGGGAATTGTTTGCACTACCTATAAACTTTCTGCCCTAAATCTGTCTCCTGAAATACTGAATTGAAAGCAGATGGAAAAAAAAAAAAAAAACAAAAAAACAACAAAAAAACCTGAGAGACATTTTTGATTTTGAAGCCTTCTTAATTTGTCTTTGCCTATTTTTTGTTTGTTTGTTTGTTTTCTTTTGTTATTATTGATTTATTTTGCTTACTAAAGCCTTTAGCCCAAGGGGTACATTTAAATGCAGCTTTGAAGGGAATTTGGCTCAGTGCTGTAAGGCAGGCTAGGTAAGAGACTGGTCTTAATATAGACACAAAACACAGTGCATGAATTGGCTTCCCAGATCCCACAGAAGCACAGCCTGAACTTTGCCTTGTGGAGCAGCAAACTTGAAGAGCACAATGGAAACATTCACCAAAACCAGCGCTGCAAAGGGTCTGCTGTGTCTCACCCTTTTACAGCAGCAAAGAGGCTCTGGTGAAGGTCCAGCCTACACCAGCCTTACTTCTATGTAAGAATGCACACCTTTGTGTGGAGTCACTTATGAGTTATCTTTCTGTGAGGAGAAGACAATCTGGCTGTTTTATGCCTCGGTCAGTTGGAAAACTATTCAAACTTCATTGGATACCACTAAAGCTGATAGAAAAATAACATTTTGTATTTGAATGTCGTGGCTCACACTTCGTGGAAAGGTCTGACTAGGACTGAGATATTTGGAAGGTTTGGATGCTGGACCTAGGTATGAGATTAACCCTAACCCTTACCCTTCTTTGTTGGATTGTTATTCTGCTTCCACATTTTCAGATTTCCAGATCTTCTTTTTGTTGTACTTTCCTGTAGGGGAAATGCTGTAGTCTCATTTATGACAGTGTAACTTGGTTGGAAGCTCAGCTGAAGTCTTTCAAAATGGAATGGATCAAACAATAATTCTTATTAGAGTATGTTTTCCTAAAATCAGGCAACACCCTTTTCTGTTACTATTACTGAACATGTAGCAATAGCATGAAGCAGTGGAGCTCCATTGTTTTAATGATTTTCCAGTCTTATTTAAGCATATTGTTAGATCCTACTCTTGATGTTGTGATGAAAGAAGACAGCTTTGATAGATACTCACTCACGAGGGAGATTAAAGGGCTTAAAATTTGGTCCCTGTCTGAAAGGTGACAGGGTAGATCATTCCATGTAATCAAAACAGATAAGAGATGGCAGTGAGTGTTGTAACTGCTCTGTCTGCTGTACCCAAAGTCCTTCAGCAGAATTGCTGAAGTCGAGTCCTTCTGAACACTGTTACTGCTTTGCACTGGCTTTGTTGCTGATACTCAATGCAAGAAAACAACACTGCAGGTGTTTGTGAACTTTGAAATTTACTCATTGTCACGGAACTTCTGCAGGTCACACCTCACTGTGTGAGTGGTCTGAGGAGCCGCTGGAAAAATAGATCTTTTTATTTTTGTTGTTGAAGGAGGCCTTAATGCATAAAAGGACACAGCTTATAGGATTGGGCTGTCAGACAGCAGCTCATGACTTGCATTATGTTATATTGACAAAGTCTTGGCAAATAAGACGCTGACAAATTGTTTTGCAATGAAAGCATAAACTATACAGAATATTGTGCAAGGCAGGCAATAGAAGGAGACACCCTCCAGTCTCCAAGGACTTGCATTTTTTTTATTGCTTACCATACTTTTTCCAGTATCTGTGCTGATGCAGTGTGTCATTTGGGAAGTGGGATTTTTTTGTTTTTGTTTTTTCCTTCTGCCTCATGTAAAGCAGCATCAGGACTATGAGCCCACACCCCTTGTGTTTGTCAGGTGGTGCAAAAGGAGCCCTGTGTTACAGAGGCCAGAAGCTTTCACAGGGGTTAACAGCAGGGACTGAAAGATTCTAGGTATTCAGAGAGGGATGTCAAGGAAGATTCAGGTTAGACCTTAGGTCTTCAGAGGTGCAGGTGGATGCATTTTATCCAGATGTTATGGAATACCCATCCTGGTCTTAACAAAAACCTAAAATTCAGAATAATAAATAAAATAAAATCTCCTACAAAACCCCACCATCATTAAGTTAAAAGGAAAGGCAACATGCAAACTTGATTCACTGTTGTGAATGTAGAGGGTCTCTCGCAGCCCCTTCTGCTGCTGCTTTTGGGGTCAGATCTTGAACTGGGACTGAATTCCTCACATTTGGGTTCAGCATGGTTCATTGGTACTGATTTGTGTTTGCCTCCCTTTGGTAGGAGTAGGGATTGTGTACTTGACAGTCCTACTACTCAACAATGTTCTGTCAATCTTGTGTTTATCAAAATTTCAGACAAAGCAATGTTTCTAAAATACACTTAGAGATAGATTAAAACCAGTAATTATTAGATGTGGTTGAGTTTTGGAGTTCAGCCATTCTGGAAAGATGTTTTTAAAGAGATAAGGTGTGTGGCACTAGTTTACTGTGCAGAGAAAGATGAATTTTTTTTATTTCTTTCTTTCAAAAACAAGCAGAAAATGGGGAAAATATATTTTATTTAGCTTGTTAAAATCTGTAATTAAATAAGCTTTCCACTAAGATAACATATGGAAAACACTTATTCCAAAAAAAAAAATAAACCTAGAAAGGCCTGAATTAGTGAAAAGGGAGACAAAGATGAAAGCAGCCTATAAATAAATGTTATAACAGAAATAACTGTAACACAACACTATAATTTCTCTCGTATTTTTCTGCTCTAATGAAGCCCTATTTCACATTTCTGTGGCCCCCTCTGATGAGTTCTTCAGTATTCCCTGGTGCAATAAGCAGTCATCTGAAATACCTGTGGGACTGGCCTCTCCCAAGACAGCCAGTGAGGATTGTTCCCTAACTACTGATTTTTACCATTTCAATGACTCAAAGGATTCTGTGTTTTGACAGGAAAAGCCTTATAACTCTAAAAATGAATTAACTATTCATCCAATCATAAAATGACATCATGAAAGCAGCTCTTTTGCTGATGTGGTAACTATAGAGTTGCTTGACATTATTCTGCTAACACAATTTGACTGGATATAAGTTTTGACATCCAGACAACAGGGACACTGATGGAAACTGATGGACCCAATGTCAAAAGAAGAAAAGCTGGCTGCAGGAGGACACCCAGAAAATTAATAGGTGGATTGCAAAAAAAAACCCCCTTTCCTAAAGTGCAAAGTCAGTAAAGTGAGGACTGAATAAAACCCCCAAAAAACTGAAAGAAAAGGCACAGAAAGAAAAACCAGTTCTTATAAAAAATAGCAAAGAGGTACTGAGGGGAGCTTTGGAGCTCAGTAGATCCAAGCTGAAGATAAATTATTTTGAACCTAAATAGCTGACATTCAATATTCATATTTTTGTTTCTGCCACAGCCTTCAAAAATAGCTGGTGATACTGTAAAAGAACCTCATTATTTAAGCATCCTTTATCTTGTTCACACTTCTAGTCTTTTTCTTAATTTCCACCATAAATATATTCCAGAATACTGTGAACAAAATGCCATCCACAGGAGAATTTTTAGACCTTTCTGGGGGGGTGCATTTCAATTCAGAAGGTAAGACCTTTTCTTACTTCCATCAAGGGCCTTTGTAAGTAGTTCTGCTTGCACATTTATAAAGAGTATTTATATATAATCTTCAAAATCAGCAAGATTTAAAAAAAAAAAAATCCAGTTTTGGAATCAGCCAGAAAGATACTCCTTCAGATATTTTGTCTATTCTGAATTGAGCATTTGTATCTATTATGGATTGGTCACTTTTCCCTGTCATTGAGTGACACATGTCATAGGTAAAGGACTTGTGACAGGGCTCAAGGCTGAACTGTGTTAAATAATGCAATGCCAAGAACCCAGTATTTGCACAGTCAAACTCCTCTTCTCCCAGTAAATGATCACATTTACATATTTTACCACCTGCTGACGTCATGCCTCCCTTTGCACTGACTCCAGTATCAGACTATTCCTAAAGCCAGTCAGAGAGACTTCATTATTCTGATTTTTTTGGAGTAGTCTCTGAAGTCCCTGAGCAGCAGATTTTGGAAACTGTGAGACTGGTATAGCTAATATAATTATCTATTTACTGTTCTCTTATATTCTCCTGTAGGCCTCCAGTGATGGCCACTGTTTGATACAGGACACGTATTTGCAAAATGGACCTTTGACTTGCTCCAGAATGGTCATTCCTATTGTTCTGTACAAAAAGCCACACCAAACTAAAACAACCCTACAGAGAAGCCTCATTTAAAGTCATCCAAAATACTAAATAACAAGAAACAATTCTATTACTAAGAAATGATTCTCAGATCAAAATACTGAAAATCAATAAAAAGGGAAAAATAAGTTTTGTAAAAGTAACTTGGCTTCATTTTCTGTAGTTCTTGGCTAGAACATTTCCATTGATGGAGTTGCTAAGTGCATTCTATTTACAAATATAAACACTTGATTTTGATCAGCAAAAATGCATCAGCACACTTGAACAGTGTCAATGATGACATAATTACACTCACAATTTCCTCTCTGTAATGATTTTTAAATGTCAGCAGTCATTTTTTTGTCTAATTGTAGCCTGCATGTCAGCACTTCCTCTTAAAACAGCATGTTCCTCTCTGCTGGAATTTCACACCTCTCCACTCACTCACTCACTTCACCAGTGAAGATAATGAAGATGATAAAGGGCTCAGGATATTTTCACTCCTGTGCTGCTTTACCATTTAACATCAAGCAGGCAGAATGAGGACTTTCATACTTTTTTTAAGTAGAGAGTTTGATCAGTTTAAACTATAAATGCTTATTTAATTTTAATGAACAAATCAAAAAGTAGTTTTCATTTTTCAGACCCCCAGCTGTTGCTTTGCTAATAACCTGTTAAAAAGCTGGGGCTTGTGATAAAAACATTCTCACACATCCAGACCTGAACTTACTCACTGGAGGAAAAGTGCCGGCCCTTGATCACTTCAGTGTTTAATACAGTGCAAAGCAGGTGAAGCTTGTTCTTCACAGGCAGCCTGGTTAGAGGTGTTATCGCTCCCATCTCTTGCTATGACCTGGAAAGTGACATCTCAAATGCTATTTTGCACAGCTCCAGGACCCAGAGCCCACAGCATAACAAATAAGTGCTCCTCAGAGCTCTCTTCCTCCTCCCACAGATCACAGACCACATCATCAAGTGAATGGAAGTGGATCTCGTGCAGTGGACTGGAAGCTCTGCACTGAGGTTAGCTGCAAACATTTTCCACTCATCTCAACATATGCTGGAATTGGAAACAGGGGCCAAGGAGGCCTCCTTCAATCCAATTTGCTTATAGCTCATCTTCAGCTCTCTGATGATGCTTAACTGTAGGGTTTAGGAGAAAAAAATTATCATTTACTGATCCATTTAGTATCAGAACAGGTGAAAAGCCAGAAAGAATTCACACTGTGAATAATGAAATAAGGTTGAGATGTCTGATAAAAAAATAATGAAATAAGGTTGAGATGTCTGATAAAAAAATAATACAATTGAGTATCTCTAATTACAATACATACATACAATGACATATCAACTAGTTATTTGTCTGAATAGGTCCCTGAAAGCTAGAAGAATGAAAAATTAATAAATTGAACAAACACAGGTGAGGGGGTGGGAGTGTGTTTTCTACAGCTCATGGTAACATTCATTATGTCTCCCTGTGACACTGCCATCACATCTAACTCCTCCCTACACAAATGTCCGTGTACACACAGGCATGTGGGGGCCATGCACAGATTTGTACAACACAAATGCACACCTGGGTCTCTTTGTGGTTGATGTGCTGCATATTGGACCCTGAACTTTGAATTTTTTTTTTTTTTTTTTTTTGCTAAACTGGTGTCTCTGAAACCTTCTGGAACTCTTAGGAAGGACAGGGTTTTTAAAGAACTGCATCCTATGCACTTGTGAGATGTGTAGATGCGTAGAGACAATCTGAAAAGAGATGATCCTGCACACCACTGCAGAGATGACCCCAAGGAAACAGAGCAAACCAAAGACACCAACAACCAAGCAATCAAGAGCAAAAGAAACCAGTCTTTGAGTGCTCCTAGAAGATTATGAGTGCTCAGGACAGAGGAAGACCTGCCATGGGGAACATGGTGTGTGCAGCTAGCTTGTCTGTACCCACTCTTGAGAGAACAGGAGCCAAAATCTAAAAATACTAAAAGCTGAAAGACTATGTATGAGATGAACGTAGAATACAGAAGCACTGCTCTAGAACTTTCTTTCACCCCTACCCCTTTCTTTCCCAATTTTGTACCAAAACCAAAAGTAGACAATATTTAAATTAGTTTTAAATTGGGTGCAATATGCTCATAGGCAAGTCAGCTATACTGGAGTGTTACCACAAAACTACCTATGGGCAAGCTCCACTTCTGTGCACTGCGCCACAGAAATTATCAACACATCCTTGCCAGGCTGCTCAGCTAAAGGTAAATTGAGAAAAGGGAAAGCAAGGTAAGAGGCATTGCTGGAGATCCAGGTGGCTTGCTGGAGACCATGAAAAGGTTTTTCTTAAGGCTAAGAAGGTAACAAGGCTACTTTGAGGAGCAGGTTCTTCTGTTTCCATAGAAAAGCAAAAAGGAGATTTAACTGTCAGTTTGCCTCTTTGGGATTACATGCAGAAGACAATCAAACCCCACACAGAGCTGAGATAATGCTCAATTACCTAGGACAGGAGGTGGGTTTTTTTGGTTGGTTTTTGTTTATTTTTGGGGGCTTTTTTTTTTTTTTTTTTGTTTATTTGGTTTGGGGGGAGTGGATTGGTCGTTTTTTTAAAAAAAAATTAATTTTTTTTTTTTTTTTAGTTTATTGCTGAGTGTCTCTTTCAGCTGGAGCTGAAACCCCAGCTTTTTAATGAACTACCAAAGGAAAAATGTGTATTACACCCACCCACCACCACCATTTAAACATGAGGAAATTTGCAAAGAGGAAGGGGAAATGGAGTTTTCTGTTTCAATGGACCAAAGGTACTGGAATATTGATGTTGCACATAGGAATTGAGCTTATGTTTTTCATTACAGTCAAGCATTCCTGTAGCTTCAGACAAATAAACAAAGGCTGCTGAGAGAATGACACACTGTTCATTTAGTGTCTAACAGTGGTAGGTTCAGCCTGTAGGAGCACAGAAACATTCCCTACACTACCTGAAACAGGTTTATAGCCTTGTAAAAGAAGACTGTCATGGATTGTGCAGTTTGGCAGATTATTCATGACTCAGTCACTGCAAACAGAGCATTGGCTTCTGCTGTGTCTGAGGGTGCTTGACATCTCTTAAAATCATGCCAAAACTATTGCAAGCTGGCCTCTCAGAAAACGAGGCACATTAAGCTAGAGACCACGTCTGAAAACTTCAGTTGATTTGCTTCACATGAACTTGAATTGAACCTCAACCTTACAAAACAAGGCATATTAAAACATAAAGACAGCTGAGTGGTAACCATGACAACACTACTTCCAAAAAACCCAGAGGTATAGCCAACATTTATACATATATACTGTGAGGAATAATACATTCTTTTGTACACTTATTAATACCAGGTCATGCCGTGTGCATGACTTTTCATCGGCAGAACTGTATGTTGCACGGGAATTTCTAGATATTAATTTATCTTTGATGGGTTTTGCTACTCTGATAAGGCCCATGCAAAATGAAATAAGTCAAAATGTTCCAAGTTTTAGCCTTGGGTGCAATATGGTCTCAAAGTATTGCCTCAGTTTTAAAAGTTGGTCTTGTGGCAAAATTGTGCTGCAACTATGTGTTGCATTCCACTGAGCCATAATATTAGTCATAATATTTTAATTTCTTTTATTTTTCAATTGTGAGAAAAAGAGTGAGTTTTTTTCATGGCTGTATTTTAGGAAGATGAATGCCAATTTTTAAAATGAACATTTATTCCATCTAGATGTCTGTATTTTTCAGTCTTTGGACTAAAGGATGATTCTTAAGTTTGGGCTCTTGTCAGCACTGATGTAAGGTGCTTTATGTCTCATTTTTATAACCCATTTCATCCCAACTGGGGTGCATTTTTAATCCCCTTTTCTCTAACTAAATTGAGGAATACAGCCCTTTCCATCAGTTTGGAGAGGAATATGTTTAGTTTATTTTGAAACACCCTGCCAAGGGACATTTTCCTAAATTAGTATTTTCTAATCTTTAATTAGTATCACAAATCCTTTTGCTGCCTGCACATTCTTCCAGTGAAAGGTTGTATAGAGCAGTCACTGCATTCTGCATGTCCTGTGGGACTGTGTGAGGAGCTGCACACTCCCCTTTCACACAGTGAACAAAAGCTAAATTCTCCTTTCTTCCTGCCTGCCTTCCTTCCTTCCTTTCTACCTTCCTGCCTTCTATAGGTGCAGTCCTGAGGGATGCATACTGATGTTTAGACCTTCTTGGGTGGTACCAGGGTAAGGCTTGATCCAGGTCTATGATTCATCTGTCATCTCTTCTTTTGCAATTACATTGCTTTTCTGACCTTTTATATATTTACTTCATAGCATAGATACAGTGTTTACTACTACTTTGGGGACATAATGAATTGCAAACACAATGTCCTTTCCCCTAACAAGACTAGAGCGTAAATAGTTCAGTCCCTATCAACCAGGGGTACTACACATATGTAATTTCTTATGTATTTTTATATGTGTATATATTTTTGTAGATATAGAAGACGTAGAACATTGACAATGCACTAACTTAACCCATTAATGAGTTGAGTACATGTCTTTGGCATCAGCCACTTCCATTACACACCACACAGAAGCTATAGCAAAGGCAGCCTTAGAGTGCAAAATCTCTACTCTTGTACTATTAATGCATATCATCCTTAGCTCATCTGTGACAAGCTATGTTAGTTTTGCTAATTAGAACTTCAATCATACCTTTTAATCCATTTTTTTGCTTTGGAAACGAGATCTGGCTTGCATTGGGGCTGTGCTCAATTGCCGTGCCTGCAGTCTCAGAACAGTGATTCCAGTGAAGTTTATCCATCCTGCAGGGAGAACCCGGTGTTTAATTTGTCTTGACTTTCCCTGTTGGCTTCTCCCAGGCTAGAGCCAGAGTGTAAGCTGATACATAAGGAGTATGGATAAATGGGTGCCAGGATTTGACTGTAAACTGCTGCCCAAATTAGCACAATGGTATAGTTACTATTAAAACAAATTGCCCAGTGTTGCAAAGAGACCTCCAAAAGTTGAATTTGTGAAGTTCTCATGGTCTTAAGCACAGGGATCTATTTCTTGCCTTTTCAAAATACAGAGCTTGAAAATGGAAACTTCCATTGACCTCATCTATTCCAGGGTTCACTTGCCTATTCCAGGGTTCATGTAGTTTAGATTTAATTAATTCTCAGATAAAAGATCTGGTATGTAAGCACGAGTTATGAGTGACAGCTGCAGTGATGGTGGCATCCACCTCCTGTTGAGTTTTTTTGGTCTAAACTTTCCTTCCCTTAGTGTGTGGAACCTTTTTCTTCTTTAGGGACAGCAAGAATATGTCATCCAAAACATCCCATCTCCATCTGGATGCTCCCTTCCTTTCTTCATCCAGCACTTATTGCATGAATGCTACCGTAAAGAAACCATGAGACAGTGCTAAGGGCACAAATGGAGCTCATTAATTGTTCTAGAAATGAGAAATGAAAGAGCAGTGACACCCTGGAGGCATTAAGGACAGAAGAATCATGGCATGAGCAACAAAACTCTGTCAATCCTCTTGGTGCAACCCTACCTCTGGCTTTTCTGGCTTTTCACCCTGGGCGCTGCTCTCAGGATGTGAGCTCCCACCATGGCAGCAGCCCATGCCTGCTGCTGGCACCACGTCCCCTGCCATCAACTTCTGTGACCAATGGCCACTCAGGCTGCTGGGCAGGCAGAATTCCAGCCTGGAATCAGCCGTAGCATGGCTGCATCTTTGGGTGTCACCTGCATTAAATGAAATGGCAAGCAGGGCCCTTCCTTCCATAGCTATCCAGTGCCATCCTTTGTTCTTTAATACAGTTGACATTGAGGGCAAGGTTTAGCTGGGATTGATGTTGCTGTGATGTAAAACCTTTCGTGAAATGAGGTTTGGAGCTGCTAATACCCGCCCTCTCCTAGCAGGCCAAACAACACCACCCCACTGCACAACCTGTGCTAAGAATTACCAACCCAGCTGTGCAGGGCTGTGCTGCTCACAGTGCCACACCAACCTGTCTGGGATCTACTCTAGCTGCGTTGTGCAAAAATTCCAGCTCTCTGCAGTAAGATTTAAATTCTCGTTTGTAGAGAATATGGAGAAATGTTCTGTCTCACAGTGTGCTGTGAAATATTACTCCTTCCCCAAACAATTAAGGTCTTTAGGAAACAATCAACAAACTGACTTATTTCTCCTGTAAACAGGAAAAACACATCCCTTTCTGCTGCAGAGGTTCCTAAATGAGGCACAGCTGGATGGCTGCCAGTAAAGCCGTGGTATAGTAGCTGGCTGGGGAACAAGGATGCCCTGGCAACCACATGTTTGTTAGTGAGTATGCTGCATAATTTTTAACAAATGGTTGTGAGCTGAGGCTGGGGGTGTGGTGAGGATAGAGGTTTGCTTCCCAGAGATTTACACAGGAGCTGCTGCAGAGAAGGTAAGCACTCTCCATGGAAAGCAGTGCTGGAACTATGGAACCTTAGATGTTTAAGGCTAAAAAGCCTACATTTTGCAGGTGTACTTAACTCTTTCTTCCATCTTCTTGAAGCTACAAATGTGACAAGGTGCCTCATCATCACAGGACAGATCTAAGGGAAGATTACACAGGCACGTTTTGAAAATAACAAAAATTAAAGCTTACAGGGAGAAAGGGTGCAAAAGCTGGGTTATGAACTGTGATTTGTATGGGCTGCACTAACATATGCTTGATCCCTGATTTACTTTTGTAGCCTCAATCTCTTCCTTTGTGTAAGTATGCATCAGTGCTATACTAGTTAAGGAATAGTTATAATTTTAACATAGGTACTGATGGTTTTTCTTGCTCTCCTACAAAGCTAGGTCAGGTCACTACTTGTATACTCAGAAAGAAAGGTAAGTTCTTTTCAGACAATTGCTACACATCATTTGTTGATCTCAGCCTAGGGCAAAGGCCTCCAGGGTAAAGGTTTTCATGCTTTCATAAATCTAAACTTCTGAGGAAGACAATAGTGCACAGACAAGCCTCTTAAACAAATCTGCAGAGTACCATAACAGCTGCAATTATTAACTGAGGCTTTGCAAGCATCTTCATTAATTCTCTCTACTAATGACAGCCCAAAGCCCACAGCAGCTCTTTGTGAGGCCAGGTGAATTCTGGTGACTTTGCACAAGTATTCAGCTGGTGGTTCCTCTTCCAAACCTTTGCACAACAGGAACAGTCACCGCTGAGGAACAGATGTGTTTAATGTCACAAAAAGCTCCTGCTCGTGGGGCTGGGGAACAAACTCAGGGGCATATCTCATGTATTTCACAAAGGTGGTGTAAATCTTATTATTTGATAGTATTAGTTTTAATATTTGCAAAGTATTTTAAATTCCCAGAGAAATCATTACGAAGTTGTTGTAGACATTATTGTTCCTATTACTGTCAGGAATGATATTGTGTTTTATAATCTACACAAATGCTAATATTGTTTTGTTTCTTAAGCGTACTTATGTGCTTTATAAAATGTCATGTATTGTTCTCTGTGTCCTCTGATCCACAGTAACTTCATAATGATATGAAACATTGACATTTGGGGATTGGTTTTTACTGTCTTTTTTCATACTGACTTCCATGGAGGATTTGATAATGGTATATGTGTGTGTTTGAATTAAACCCTTTAATGCTAGGGGAGGAGATCAGTTTGACACGGAATTCAACAGCTGTTGTTTCTTTAAAGAGAAAAGGCCTGCTGGATTTAAGCGTGTTTGAGTATATCTGGTTGACTGAACAGTTTCCTCAAGGAAGTATTCATTCAATCAATGTCCTGAAGGGTTAAGAAAACAGAAACCCATAGTGTTACTGAGTTGTTGTTATGTGCGTTGCCAAGGGAACTGTGGCTGGAATGTTTAAAAGTGTTGTTTCTCCCCAAACCCACGGGAGTGGAGCTTGAGTGTCTTGGTGTGCCCTAATCCTCACAATTAGTTTCTGTGTGGTGAGGGGGATTTGTGGGGCTGATCAGACTAAATACTTGTCGTGACACTGGGTAACATTCCCACCATGCTGGACAGAGTGACTTTAGCATCATACTCATCACTGAGGAGAATCACAACCAAAAGCAGAACATGGAGTATATTAAAAGCCTCCTTTTTTTTTTTTTTTTTTTTTTTGCTTCTCCCTGAACCCTTTGGATTTCTTTTAGTAATGCATACTATAGAAATTAATGGTCTCCAAGGAGATCTTCTTAAGGCTTTGGTAAGAGAAATCATGACATGGACTGATCTTGACTCAGATCTTTAGTACCAGTATTGTTTTGTCCCACATGCCATATAATTTGCTTCACTGGTGTGAAGCAGAAGGAACCTTTCTTACAAATGACCATTTCAACAGAAGAGGCCAATTTGAGCCTTGTTTCCATGCAAAGGCTGGGCTCTTGCACTGCAACAGATCAGTCTGTAGAAAGTCTAATCAAGCACTCCTTATTGCCCCATAATTGCTGTAAGAAAAATACCTAAATGTATCTGTAGAGGTCAACTGTGCCTTAGATATATCTAGAAGCTGGGGACAACCATTTCAAAGCCTTCCATTGAGCCATCACCACAAAATGTTTGGCCCATTCTATCACCATGGTTTGTCATGGGTGGTCGGCAGCACTCGGTTGAGTCAAAACTAGCTGAGCATCATTCAATCCCTTTTTGAGTGAAACATTTTTCCAAGCATAAGTGGCCCACACTTTGACTAATTTATGTAGTTTTTTCTGGTATGTGGGAGGATTTACATCCAGGGGAATGTTTTCACTTTTGTGCTTGTACCCCTCCTATCACTCAACATAAGGTTTTTAATATGGTCCAAGGTAATTCTGTCTTAATATTCTTTTGACTGAGTCTAGTTGCAAAGATGTGGAGACCATGGATTACCTTCTCCTTGCAGGTGCCTCTCAAGTGCAAAAGCTCAATGCTTTCCCAAGGCACATTTTCTGAACACCTGATAATTCTTACTGCCTCCTAAGCAGGACCTATCTCTTGAGGTGGAGACATCCTGAGACAGAGGAAGGTCTCCAGCTAGTCAGTGTTGGGGCAGATTACACACCTTTAATCCACAAGTCCTGTGTACACATCCTTTTGTGATGTTTCCTTTTTGTTGTTTGTTTTTGTTCTTTTCTCAGTAGGAAGCCATTGATCTAGAAGCCAAGAGGCCTTTCTTTCTACATCCAGATAAAACACTGAGCTTAAGCTTCATCATGTCCTAGGGTCCTCATCCTCCAGTTGTTCCCACTGGGAGTCAGCTGAACTACAAATCTGAGGAAGACTGGTTCACAGTCAGGTCTCCTACCAGTTAATTTCAAAACTTCTTTCAAGATCTTAGATTTATAAAAATTAAGAAACTGGACACAGTGATAGTAGAATGCTGGAGAGTCAATGTTTCCATGAGTGCTCAGAGGCCAAGTGTCCTATTTCCACTAGGATCAGAATGAGCGAACAGTGCTAAAGCTTGGGAATGCTGACACCACGCATTTCCCAGCTGTGATGAAATCTTATGGTTTAAAATAAAAGAACAAAGAAATAAAAGGCAAAGCTTGATCAGTGATTTCTGTGTCTCTTTTACTCCATGACTTTTGATGTTTTGATGCAAAGAGGGACAACTCAAAACCATTAATTTTTTTAAAAATTCTTTTACCTATTTTGTGCTTTCTGAAACTCCTGCACAAGTTAGCTTGACCAGGCATTTCTGAGCAGTTCTAAAAGTTTTATGTAGGACAGCATTGGCAGGAGCTGAATGTGGTTTGCCTACAATCTTGTTGGCTCAGGTTTGTACTTCATCACCCAGGTATACCTATGTTTTTATTTAAAATAGTCTCTTAGAAGTCTCTTTAGGTATTCTCAGGCCTTGTAAACTGAATGAAAAACAGAAGCTACAATGTGAGCCTAGTCCACTATGTAAAAGACAAAGAACCTATTAAAAACCATATAAAAAGCAATGTAACCAAAGCCCTGCACTCGTCAGAAGAGTTAATCCTGCAACGGGTGCTAAACTCCACAGCCCTAAGGATGGGGCACTCTTTACCTCTCTTCCTTTGCCATTTGCAACCACAAGGTGAGGATGAGCAAAAATCTGACTTTTCCCTTTTATTAGCTGCAGGAAATTTTTGTTTTGGCAGTGCTTCTTTTTTGTCATTCACAGAAGTTTGTTTTTCTCTTGATTTTTTGGGCGCTTTTTATTTCCTGTCAGAGTGTGGAGGAGAAAACTGTTCTAGTCTGTAAGTTATGCGCCCCTTACAGTGCCCCTTAGTTACACAGCACAAGGAAAAGAGAAACAGAATCCATGGCACCGTGCAGAAATGCTGCACTATATAGTTTGCCCTGGTTAAACATTTCCAGAAAGGGAATAAC
Organism: Brachypodius melanocephalos; assembly: GCA_013398615.1. Taxonomy (NCBI): domain Eukaryota; kingdom Metazoa; phylum Chordata; class Aves; order Passeriformes; family Pycnonotidae; genus Brachypodius; species Brachypodius melanocephalos. Next base: position 15,571,037 of record VZSR01000247.1, read on the forward strand.
ACAACGCTGTGGAGCTCCTGAATGTTTTTTGGCCCTTGTGCTGCAGAGGTGCAGGCATTTAGGGTTAAACTGAAACAGGGCTGCATTCTGGGCAAATTGGTTTTCTGATCTGAGGTGCACAGATCAGAATTATTTCCTTTTCTTATTACCACAACACTGTCTCCTCCACACCTGAAGTAAGTGGCAACTGGAGCCTTGAAAAGCAATACGCAATGGCTGTATGAGAATTTAATTTGATATGGCCACATGCCCCCATCTTCAACCACCTTTTTTGATCTTTCTTCAAACAACCTATATACAAAATAATGCTGAAAGTCTTGTACGTACAGGTTTTTTGGTAGCATTCTACCAAAGTAATTCTGTCATTTTTTTGTCTTGTCTTCCCCACATACAGGGAGATGTCAAACTGGACGAGAAAGAATGGTCGTTTACGTTTTTCAAAGCCTGCAGGAGGCAAGAGTTACATTTTTGGATTGAATTTGGGGTGGTCTCACTTTCTCTTCAGCACTTGTAATTCACTTTATCTTTCTCTAAAATGTTTCGGTGATGGAATATGAGCACTGAATTTGGTCAGCTCCTTATATCTGCTGGGGTTTTCTGAATTCTCCCTCAGTGCATTCATGGCTAGTGGTGCCTAATGACAGAATAGATCAAACCATTAGACTCAAAAAGCAGCTTGCATGGAATTTACATGTGCACCTGTAGTTTGTGAATCTTGTGTCAGCTGGTTCTTCTTTGCTGCTAATATTAGAACCCTGCACATTCCTACAGTCCTATGCATATGCTTTAAAGATGCAAGATCAAAACCTTTATCTGTTTATGCTTGTCCTTAAAGCACCATATGGACTTTAAAGCTACAGGGACTGCTCACACCTAGCTTTGTCTATGACAGGCTGAGTCCATGCAAAACACTGGATTGTACAGCAGGTTCTGGTTGTGCTCAAAATCAACTGCAAGTGGGAGGCAACAGGATTTTAATAATGTAAACAAGAAAAAAGGAGTCTATCCATTAAAAGTGAGCATTGGAATTACATGGTAGCTGAGAACAAGTTTCTACAGCAAATGTGTTATTAACTAAGAGAAAAGAGCTTTCTGATTTGTAAAGAATACTATTGTAAACTCTGAATTATGGTTTATCTGCTGTTCTACCTATTAATAACTTTCTATTATGTTCACTTAATTAGTTATTGGAAAAACACTGAGGCCAGCAGTCATACAACGCGTCAAACCTTTCAGCACATTCAGATGCTGGGGACACTGGCACACATCTGCCTTTTCTGCCAACAACAGAACAACAACAACAGCTCCAGCAGAACCATGGCCTTTGGTCAGCCCCTGCATTTTTACACTAGCATTTGCTCCGTTGATATAAAATGGTAACTGAGGCAGTCCAAGTCATCACTACAGGGGGCCTCTATAGGGGAAAACACAGCCCCTAAACAGGCTTCCAGAGTCCCCCCATCAGGTTCCAAGAATGCGGTTTTAACCATCCCCAAGACGAACCCCCCACCAACTTTTACAGAGGCCACCCTCTGCTCACAAAACCTAGTCCCTTCCCTGAAGGCATTCGGGATCCTTTGAAATGGAAAATTTATGCTGTACTGAAATAGTTCATACTATAATAAACAACTAGTGCCATCATTCTGCTGGCATTCAGAACACGATTAAACCTGAACCTCATGTGAGAACTGCATTTGGGGTGGAAGGTGGTGCTGTGGGGAGGACAGGCAGCTCACCCCAAAAGTCTTTCCTACTGCAGCAGGTTTTACTGCTTGTCCTCCCTGCCCCTGCAGTGAACAGCCCCCTTCTCCCTCCCCACATTTACACGAGGCACGGGGGCTTGTGGGGGATTATATAACTTATAGGTCAATTTGTTGTTTGGGCAGAAGAATGTGGTATGTTGGCCGAAGCTGTTTGTTTGCTTAAGTTCTCAGAGTTCGATGAGGTCATTTTCTCATCTTCCCTGTGTTTTCTGTATTTTCCACAGACCTGCCAGCCTCAAACAACACCCTCTTTCTTCGCATTAGAAATGGAAACACGTCCTCTGCAGGAATTTTCCACTTAATAGCTCCTGCTTTCCTACCGGGGGCCTCAGTGCACCACCACTGCAATGCTGTATTTCTTTCCACTGCAGTTTGACATTTTGCAGCCAGAACAAGGAACAGCATTCACTACATCCCAATTTTTGAAAAACATATTTCTATAGGCCCACAGAACGCACCCAGTGCAGCAATCACCAGAGGAAAATGGCAAAGGTATTTAAACATCATTACATGTCACTGAGACTATGACATTGTCTGGTAAAAATGCTCTTTTATACAGTTGCTTTTCCTTACTCCTCATTCCTCCCCCCTCCAACCCTTTATACACACACACAGACACCAAACCTCTGCCCTGCTCTCCCACCACAAGCCACTCTTGTTCTACACTCAGTTGTAATTGTTTGCCTTTGTGAATTATTTCCTTTGCATAATATTTGCAAACTGTATCAGGTCCTGACACTGCGAGGAGCAGAAATGCACGTTGCAGATAATGTGAGCAGTAAACAAGGAGCCTGCTTTAAAATGCGCTGAGTGACCTGTCTGAAGGCAGCAATATTTGCAGATTGTTTACTGCTGAGATGCAGGGATGTTGCTGAAATGCAGCAGCTTGAAGATTGGACCAAAATGGGATCTCAGAGACTCGGTCAAGCACAACATGTAATTTTTTTGTTTACTGTTTGCATTCTGCTTTTTTTAAAGTTAGAGCTGTATTATAAAATATTAAAAGCTATTTTCTAAAAATCCCTTTGCTGTGTCTATGAAAAAAACCCTAATTTCCTTACAGGAAGCAAAATGAATGGAAGTAAACATGTTTATTGCTAGAAGGAAGGTTTCCCCTGTCTGCGCAGTGGTAGAGTCTCAGACAGCAAGGTCCCAGTAGGTCAGACTGGCACACTGAATTGCGTATCAAATGAAACTGGTATTCTGGAAAAAGGGTGGAAAGAGGAAGAGGGGTGTTAGTGAGGAGGTTGCTCAGGCCAGGAGGGTGGGCCACTGAAAAACAACAAGTTAAAAAATAGGATTGATGATTTGCAGGACACCTAGGGTATTTCTTTCAGGGGGTATTACTTCCACTTTTAACCAGGAACAAGAGCTAGAAAAAAAAAAAGCAGCAAGAGCTGACAGCTTTGTGCTGATCAAAGGGACAGAGCATTGAATGCCTTCTTTTGCTAGCTATTTATTAGAGAGAGAGAAGGGCTCCTTTGCCATTCTACTTAGGATAGAAGGGATTAAAGATCAAAAAAAAAAAAAAGGAGGGGGACCAGCATGAGTTCTTTGTTCAGAAAATATTTCTCTCCTTTTATTTTTTATGGTGTGCTGTGCTGTCCACTACAAGACAAAAACACCATTTCTTTTTATAGCATTACTCCCTTTCTTTTCTCACTGACCAAAATTTCTAGTGATAAACAATTCCAGTAGCTTTTTTTTTTTAATGTAAAGAAGGCCCCCTTTGGGAAACTTAGTTAACTGTCTTTTAGCCTGATTAACCTAGGAAATAAAGTTTAAATGCTCTGCTGGGATTCTATTAGGATCATCAGTTCATACAGATAACAGCAAAAGGTGTTAAAATGCACTTCACTGGTGCAAGTGATCTCATGTTGTAAAAATGATTATCCCCAGCAGAAAAGGGAAGGATTAAGGGGCCATGTCTACATCTGGGAAACTCCATAAGTGTTTTATTAGCATTAGTACATGTGTTAATCACACAGACACAAAAAAAGGCCCATCAGGATGGTGGCAAATGGCACAGTGCATTGAACCTACTCTCTATAGTCAGTGGAATGTGAGCATCTTTATTCCTAGAATTGCAATAAAGATGTTATGTAGTATGAATGAAGTTGGGGAAAGCCTGCTTGTATGATTGTGGATCATTGTGCCAAAAAAGGGAGACTGCTTCTAAAGTAAGGCACTCCCACTGCAGAGCCTTTGAAGAAACGTGGGGTAAATTTAGTGTTCCAGCCTCAAATCAGTTGAACTGCACTGTGAATGTTTGATGGCAGTGACCTAGCTGCTCATTTATATTCTGATTTCTATTATGTAGCTCAGAAAGGAAAAGTTTATCCATGTCCCATCCCATGCTTCTGCTCCATCCTCTGCTCCTTAGTTCAGGTTGCTGCTTCCCAGCACGAGTGAGAGTCAGGCTAAATGGCCGTGCAAGCAAGGCTGAGGTAACACTGATGAAAACAGATGCTGTTGACCAGACATGTGAATAATTCAGCAGATGATCACCATGGGGTTTGAGATGAGCAGCATTTTCCACACTTTCATTCCATTTCCATTTGCAGCCCCTAATTTTGTTTCATCTTGATAGCAACCACAAATAAAAAGAGGAGCATTGCCAAATATGTGGTGATTTTACAGCCAGCTTTTTATAAGGCCTACTGCCAGCATTAGGTTAGCAAAACAGATACATGGTGATGATATTTAGGGTTCTTTTTGATCTCCAAACTTCACCACCACCAAAACAAATCCAAGTCCTTTAGTGGAGATTAGGAATAAAACTCTTGGAGGAAAAAAGTGCTCATGTTTTTGCTGTAGTCTCCTCTCAGCTCTACTATGTTTGTTGACTATCACCATACTAGAGCAGCATTTAGGAAAGTCTTGATAAAAACTACTTTAGCACCATGATAGATGTGATAGTGAGACATTATTGACTTCATTGCTAAAAATATTATAGTTATACATGTTGAAATCCTGTCAAGAAATTTCTTCTTTCATTCCAATATTGCACACTTCTCTTTCAGTGGATATTTGGAATATTGTATATGTCTGTCACCACAGCAGTGACATTTGTTATTTTGTTCATCAAAATGTCACCTGCCTATCAAGATAGCTAAGATAAGTAGGACTGGGAGACTTTGTTAAATCATCATACACAGGCTTTTTCCTGCCAGCAGTTGTATTACATGAGACACTTACACCGATGTGGAATAGCAACGGAAGTCAGCTTCCTTGTCTGCAAAGTTAAAGGAATTATCATTTGCCTTACAAGGATATTTTAGTAATTCTTTCACAGCATTAAGGGGACAGATGGACCATAAAACCAGTCAGTCCCTGATACCACAGAGTTGTTCTTATAGTACACAAAGGACTTTGAGGAGGAAGGGGACTCTGTGAATATTAAGCATTTTAAGTGCCATAGTATTTTGAGCATACTTAGCTAGATTACTTGGCTGCCCTCAAAGCTTGAAAAAAAACTTAACTGAGGGCCCAGTAAGTAGCCAGGTGACAAAAGAGACAGGAAATAGGATGCTAGAAAAGTGGAAATCAACTTCTAAACAGGGAAACAAAGAAGAAATGAAAAGCCAAGCCCATAAAAACACAGACAGGGTTCTGGAAGCTACCCCACTCTGACAAAAGATCAACATTGTTTCAAATATACTGTATTTCTCCACCCACCCCTGAGTAGATCTTAAGTACCCTTCACTGCCTTGGAGTCAGATTTCAAGCCAAAATGTCTGTGTTACTAGTTTTGCAAGTGCTACCACTAATTGAAACCACATAATGTTGCAGATCTGAAATAAGGCAGGCAGGGCATCCCTGCTGAAAAGCTACCCAGCAGGACAACCCCTTTGTTCTCTTTTAAAATAAACTAATTCAAGGGAAATGTTGTCTAAATCATTGCTTCTAAATGTATACAGAATTTCCTCCCTGCTCCCCACCCCCATTTTCCTGGTTAGCTATCAAAGGACTTTGCTGTTCTTGTAAACTGCAAAAAACAGTTTTAATATGCACACTGGCCATTTCTAGGTGTATAAATTTTGCTTCTGCAGGGATTTTACATGGCACATATTGTGATCACCTGTGGATAGGGTAGTTAATTAGCAGTCCAGGTCCTATTTCATTTAATTTATACTGTAGCAATCTAAACTAACAGAGTGATCACAGCCACATTCAGTAATTTAACTCCCTCCTTTCAAAGCTGTTTTAGTAATTATACTTTGGTTGTAAGTTTTCAGAAAGCTTTTAAAGTACTTGTTTTCTAGCCCTGTAAGCTCCCTCCCTTCTCAGCTCCCCTCAATCCTGGCTTTTGTCCTTCTGGGTACTGTTGGCTGCATTCCATTAAGAAATTAGAAAGGATGCAGCTGTCATTATTTTGTCAATTGTAAAATCTAAGACATGGAAAAAGTCTTAGGAAGGCATGGGAGTCATGTAACTTCTATTGAGAAAACAGATTATTCCTCAATACTTCCAACAGTACTTTCACTTCACCTAAAAGTGAAACTTTTATGTGGTGGACTTTTATGATCCAGGCTTGGATTTCCCAGCAGATCACTGAGATGTGGGCACATAAACATCACTTTGTACTTGGTTTGGAAATTCACAAAAGCCACCCTCAGCACTTCTTGGGGAAGAACCCATTATATAATTTCATTTTGAGCCTCATCTTCATTAAAAGTTTTGGATCTATAGCAATAATTTATCTACACACATTCACACCTGTGGCATAGACAATATGCCTGCAGCCCAGACCAAGTCAAAGTGTGTTTCTTGTCACAGTGTTGGAAAAACAATAGCCTGTAACTGATAAGGTGCATATAAGTGATTCAGTTGCAGCTTGGTAATGAAGATCTTGCTTCCTGTGTGCCCTTTTAAAATTGATCCTATTTTACAATAACTCTGAAATTTAGAAAGACTTCCAGGGATGGAAAGACTAAAAAAAAAAAAACCCTGCTTTTGTTTTTTTCTCCCCGAATAGATACAAGAAAAATAATTTCACTGTAATGTCAAGATTCCACAAAAATACTGTGCAGTTTTGCCATTGGACTTTTGATTGCAAAGTAGCAGACAAATAAGTTAGTGTTTGTTTGCCACTACTGTAAGAAGGCAGGCCTTTACTGATGCTGCTAGTATTGCCAGTTAACCATATTCTCATCAGACAGGCATTACAATTTAAAATGAAATAACTTAATAAATTCCTGTGAGTTTCTGTATGTCTGCTACAGATTATACACCAAAGATCAAACTTTTAACATCTGTTCATGCTGGAAAATATTTTTGTGTGTTCGTTTTCTTGGCTAAAAAGTCTGATTCAAGTATGTCAAATAATTTGGTACTTATGAAAAATTCCTTCCTGACCAGTGTTCATCTTGTTTGTGTGTATGGAAGCACAAATCTCAACAGTTACCTCACTTTTAACTTAAACAGCTGGTGGCAGTCTAATTATTTATTTTCTTGAGTCCATGGCCTTTGGAGACAGATTTCCAGTCACTGGTTACTTTCCAAGTAGAAGTAAACCTTTTGTAAAATATGGCGCTTCCAGAGGAGGAGGGAGGGCTTTTCTTTAGAATAAGAAAAGTGTCTGCGGATTGTGTTTGAAGAGACAATGTATGATTAATGATTCCCTATTCACTGGAAAACAGCAACTCTCATTAAGTGAAATGAGAGTGCATCAGAGTAAAACGCAGCCCGACTGAAAAAAAGAACTGAGCCTAGGAAATCCAACCATCAACTTATTTTTCTGGACAATGAAAAATAAAGTGTAGATGAATTAGGCTTCAATTTCCAGTGAAGAAGCCAGATATATTTTCTTGCTTTCTCTCCACCATATAGATTGGTCCTGAACTCTGCCAAGGGTTGCATGTTGCTTGTCTGGGCTAATGAGTAAGTTATCAAAATATGAGATTTATGACAGCAGTCAAAGAATTAATGAGCAGAGTTCTGAAGGCTGAGGAAGCCTTTACAAATCCCCAAAATAGAGAGAAATCTCTGCTTGAATCATCTTCTGTTGTGAGTTGGTATGGCATCTGCTGCTCCAAGTCTAAAAGCGGAATGAATAGACAAAGAGTTTCAGATGTACAAGCTATGCTTAATCACCAAATAATAACAAATAGGAACTCCCAACAGCCCTCTGTGAGATCACGTTCAAATTAGCTACACATTCAAGTTTTAGAGCAACAATTTCCTCACTTCTATTTATGGGAAAACTGCAGTATATATACCAGCCACAGAACTTCAGTATCACATGACATGGATGATTTCCTAATTGACTCACTCTCTATATTGCTTCATGCACGGTCTTTTAGGAGCTTTTTTTTCAATGAAGCTCACTATAAAGCTCTTCTCAAGAGCATCTCCTGACCATCTTTTGGATGTGAAGAACAAAAAAATTGTCAGGCATTTCATGGTGCCTAAGAGAAGTGTTTTATCTGTGAGCCCTTGTATATTAGTCCCAGCTATATCTATTTGCTTCCTGTGATTTCATGGCAAACTGTGTTAGATGATGCAGAGAAAAGTTTGATTTCTACATAGTGTTTTTCATACGGAAATTATCCCACTAGACGTAGGCAAGTTATGAGTGTTATCAGAGGCTGCGTGCTTAGTGGGTAAGCTGAATAGAGAAGTCAACTTGTGGTGAATAATATTTCACATAAAACCCAGACAATGAGAACTCTTGTTTGAGTGGGGGAGTAGGAAAATCTTGGCCATAGACTCAGAGTGTATCACTGTATCCCTAACTTTTTTTCTTTTCCTTCTTTCCTCCCTCACCAAGACTCCCTCTTGGTTTTTAAAACTCAGAGAGTAGCAATCCAAACTTTACTTTTCCTCTGCTCCTTAATGTGCCTTTTTTTCATTCAGGCAGCCATAAAACACTGCACTTTGCTGCATAAAGGATGAAGTGTTTTAGGAGTAGATTTCAAAGGTATTAGACCCCTAAACAATACAGTTAGGATCACAGTAGGATTTTTTAAAGGTAAAAGCAGAAGTGGGAACTATGTGCCCTTTTGCATTTTTAGCTACCCATAAAATTAAAAAGAAGTAAACAAAAAAAGTCCTGCTTTATTTCCTCTTGAGGGTCACTGGTCCAAGACCCACTTACAGAGGAGCAAGGCTGAATCATTTAGGTTAAGAGGAAACTAAAATAGTAATTGGAAATAGTGGAACTTTTACTATTTCAGAAATATTGGACCCATTAGAGCTTATGTGGTGTTCTGCAGAACAAGATGTGTGTCCTGTCCCTTGTGGTAGAACCCCTCCAGCACAGCTCCACAAGAGTGTGTCTGAGGCCCTGAGATCGCATTCTGCTCATGACATACATTTACATGTTGGGTACTAATGAAAATAAAGCAACACTCACCAGCACAAACTAATCTATTAATTCAAATAATGTTCTTTCAGTTGCTGTCTAAACTATCTCTGCCAGATAGTTTAACACCATTCCATGAGTCTCTCTTGATGAAGCCAATCTATTTTGGATGAAGGTCTACCTCAGATCAATGACATAAAAGAGCATTTCCACATTTTCCCAGCATGTGGAGCAACTGGGTGTCTGGCTGCTTATCAGCTTCAATACTGGTATGTAGTCAGGTATTTAATACAGAGCCCTGGCTGGACACCTTGCCACTCAGAATCACCCATAACCTGGTGTTAAAAGTTTCTCAAAAAGTAGAAGGCTTAAAGAGAGTTTTCTTACAACATGGGAGGGTGGTATGGATATTTCTGTATTTTTCATTACTGAAAAGAGGAAAATTTTTTTCTAATTTCTTGCATGTATAAATCATGCCTCTGCATTTCCACTACTTGGCTTTAAACAAACACAAAAATAATACAAATTGATGCCTGAAAGGGAAAGAATATGCTTTTTGGAAGACTGAGTGAAAACAAATGTAAGTTTTGGGTCGACTGAAACATTTCATCCCACCCAAAACCAATTGTTCACACAAGGCTAAATAAAAGGTGCTAGAACCAAGCCATAAAAGCTGTTGCCAGAAGCAGAGCTGAATGTGAGTTACTCAGTGCTCTGAGGCTGCCTCTGCCTAGCTGTGGTTCAGTCACTAGAGAAGAAATACATATATTTTCAATTAGCAAATAATAAAAACTTCCTTTCTTCCCCACCTTCACTGCAGGTGGCTTCTTCATCATACATTGTCCCACCCTCTCTCCCTGCTTTGAGCCACAATTAGCACATATTTTCAAAATAAAAATAAGCCTCTCCCTATGTCCTCCCAGCTGTGCTTCCCACCCAGATTCCCATTATGAATCAAGACAAGTACATGTGTTTAAAATAACAAAAAATATGTCTTTCTTCCCTCCCCAGGCTTGCTGTCTCTTTCTACCCGTCACCTCAGCTTCACTGAAATATTTCCTGGAGGGCTTCAGAGTTTCTGCTGAGCTGAAGGTGCCTGAACGATCTGATTTCTCCTGCAGTGCTTTTAGAGCACCACATGACCAGCATTGCCCAGCAACACTGGGCATAATGTCAGGAGTCTCTGTCACACTTGTTTAAGACAGCCAGGCACCAAAGGCAAGCTGGATGGAGGCTCAAAGACCAGAGGGGTGAAAGCTCTCCTTCTCTCTGTGATTCCCCAGAGGTTCCACTGCAGAGCTAAGCTCGTTGACAAACAGGCCCTGCAGAAGCACTCTCAGTTTGAACATTAGCCAGGGTGCACAGTACGTAAGTACAGAGGGGTGGGAGAATATCCTAGCTGGGCAGATTCGCATATATTCTGCTAGATGGATTAAAAAATAGGTGCCAAGGCAATTTACCCATCCAGGAGTCCCTCCTCTATTCTGGCAGAAAAGGAGAGTCTTTCCATACGTTGGTTGGAAATACTATATTGTTACCATGATGCAGATAGTTACATTCAATGTCCTTCTCCATGCCTCAGTTCCTCTGGAGCACAATTGTACAAACACTTATTAATATCTTAAAACACCCCCAGAACAAGTTTATTTGTGTTTAAGGGTTGTCAACAAAACCACTCTAGATACATGAATAATGTACGTTTTCTCAGAGAAGTTTTTTGTTCTGTTTTTGTTCAGTGTTGCATGTTTTCCAAGCCAAACACTATGGTACCACCTCTTGAAATCCAATCCATATTTCTCCAAACCAAATCCTACTTCATGCTTCTCAGCCTTCACAATCCAGGCTTCCATTCAACCTTCAGCTCACTGCTCCATGTAACCAAATGAAACTGAGTTTCCATCCTTAGGTCCCTGTGTTCTAGTGCAGCTCTGCTACAGATGAATAATGTTTGAGACAAGTTTGTTCCAAGGTCCAAAACTGGCATTGCTTACACACTTCCCTGTAAAATTTTTCCCACAATGAAAACCACTGAGGATGTTCTCATTTCAAGTGACTTGCAAGAAGCTGCAAGGGTCCTGGTTGTTTTAAACAAGCTTGGCAGACTAATGCAGAAAAAGTTATTTTTTTGCCTGCCTAACCTCTAGGATTGCATTCACAAGCAAGGAGCTTTGGCTCAGTTTGTTGCTGGCTAAAAGGGCATATTTTGTACAAAATTGTTAGAGTTTCACATCCTACAGTTGTCTTTTCCCAGTATCCTATATCCATACACAGAATTTCAGGCCTGGCTGTTTTGAACTTTCCAAAACGCCAAGTGTGAGCCCTATTAGCAGAGCAGAGCAGGTCCTGAACCCTGCCAAGCCCTCTGAGCCCTCAGGGTGAGTGGCCAAAGCAAGGGTCAGCTAACAGCCACCATACACGTGCCAAAATCAGACCCTCAGCCCATGGGATGAGCACCTGCCTGGCTTGCTGTGTCCAAGTCCAGCACATGAACTCCAGGTAGGTGCATCAGCTTTTTCTTTTTCAAGAAACACAGCCTAGCTCAGAATGATTTTCTGTCACTAGGAAATATTCAGTTCAACTCTTACCATTAATTACAAATATTTATAAAGGCATTATCCAGCAAGCCAGAGGGGACATTTAAAAGACATCTCCTAGTATGTATATCACTACTGAATTGCCTGTTTTCATTGCTCTGTGAGCAATTTATATTTATTTATTCGGGCTTCTAAAGGCTGAAGAGGCCAGGACAATAAGCTTGCCATAGGTAGGTATCACCTTTCTATGCTGAACAATTCAGGACTTGTTTCCCAGTTTTCCATTATGGGATCTCACATCCAATCCACCAGCTTTGATGCCTCCATGTCTACCAAAGGGTTCAAAAGGAAAAGGACAATTTTGATCCTCAAAACAAAGAACAATGGATGATGTTGCTGCTACAGAACATTTCTTGCCTATGCTGATGCAGGCTCCAGGGGGGTGAATTTGAGAATGTACTCGATCCCTTGAGGGCTTAGCCTCATCCTCCAGCAGCATATGATGGAGAACAACACACAGGTGTCTCCTGTGCCATGGCCAGTTTCAGAGCCAACCACTATGGGTGAAATGCAGCCTCTTATCTTCCCATTAACAGAAGCCAGCACAGATCTTCAACCTACAGCATGGTTGTTTATCTTCATTCCCAATATGAATTAAAACACATATTTACTCTTCCCAAAGCAGCCTGGCTCCCCATGAGTTTCCCTCCCTGGAGGCTGAGCTGTCTCTGTGAGGATTGCCTGCCTCCCTGCCCTGGCCCTGCCCAGCCACAGCTTAGAGACAGCACTCAGCAGCCAACTGGCAGCTGCTGTCAGGGGCAGTGTGGCAAGTGGCACGTGGCCAGGCATGGGAGGCAAGATGGGCTTGGATGCAGAGGGGAAAGGGGTTTTGGCTGTCTGTGGCAGTACAGGTACCATATGCTCAGGGTGAACAGCCTGGGTGGTTTGGAGTGAGGCAGTAAATAGATCCTCGATTGCAGCCAAAATTCTGTACTATTTGTACCAAACGGGCCTTGATTGCCCACAGCTCCTTTGGTAAGGTACAAGGTGATACCCTTGAAGCAGAATGAGCACCTACCCAAACTATCTTCACCCTGATCTTAGTGGTGTGAAGAACCTTTGGTGGTAGGAGCAATCCATGAAAGAGCAGGATAAAGGAGGGTAGGATTCCAAGCACTTGGTTAGGGTCTGCTGGGAGCAGGAAACTGAAAGTACTGCTGCCTTTCCTCTGGCTATCAGGCACGTCAGAGTGCAAAGACTGCAGTCAAGGTTTTGATAGTACGGTAGACATGAGGCATGAACTGCACCAAAGGAGCACAAGGAAAACCACACCTTGTTTTTGCCATATTTATGCCTGAGTACACTTGTCAGAGAAGACACTTCCCCCCCCATCCCCCAATTTTTTTTTTTGCTTAAGAGTAGGGTTTGCCTGCATAAAATTAATTCTAGGCAGAGATTGTACCTTGGGAAGATAGAGTTTGGGGTAATAGATTTTTTTTAATGCTTGGTTAATTTATTGTGTGAGCAATGCTCAAAACATGTTAAATGCTGCACAAGCATGCCCAGGGAGAAAAAAAAATTAGAAAGTAAATTGAATCATTTACTGAGAACAGGATGGTGCAGACTTTCTGCTGGGGTAATCAGGCAGGGGAGAAAGTATTAATATCTCTGCACTATGGAGCTTTCGTGTGCTTGTCATAACCTTCCAGTAGCTTTTGCATTCACTGACTAAAACCTGGCTACCAGATGGCATCATTTGGCTTTGCCTGTGCTTCTGAGACACCCTAGTATCATCCTGTATTCTATCCAGAACCCCTTGGTGTGCTGTTATACAGTAAGAAGAGTGAGTCTGGCACCTTTCATTAGGAAACCGTGCAATAAATAGTACGAGATCCCCAGGAACAAGCTGGTGCTGTTTTAATGCTCATTTAAGTCTAGTATTTTTCTGGCCAGTCTTCTCTGGATTTTAATTTATATCATGATTTCATACTTCTATTTTTGTTTCTGAAAACATCAGGAAAATGAGGCATGAAAGCTTCAATCAATTAATTCCTGTCCCATTAGTTTTCTGTGTTTATAATTCTAAAATCAGTATTGATTGGCATTAACCCCTAAATTCACCGCTATAAATAAAAAGCAAATTGGCCCAAATATATTTCTCATCATCTTCCAAGTATTTATTTCCTACAGTGATTTTTGTTACTCTGCCTTACTCCAGTGATGCCTATCAATATTTTTGGCTTTTCACACACATTTTATGAAATTATTCATTTCTGAAAACAGATTTTTTCCCCCTATTAAGTCTCTATGAAGCAACTCATGAGGTTAAGAAGTAATGGCATTTCATAATCAGTTGAATAATCATCCTCACATATTACTGATAGCTAAAATTTTAGTTCTATTAATATTTTGCTTATAGTTTTTATTCTGTGAAGTTTGGGGCAACCTTTTTAGCATTGAATGTTGCTGTGAGCTGTGTCTTTCATCTCCCAACATGCTGAAGTGCCTGTGGTGGCTACCTCCTGCCTCAGGCACTGCAGAACTGTGTTTCAGAGTTTATGGAGGTTTTGGGGTTTGTTTTTGTTTCAAATTAGTTCTGGAGAACAATCACAATAAAAGTTCCAAAGCTCTTTTAAAACATGCAGCTAGTAAGCCCTTAACTATGAGGCTTTATCTGTCAAGACTGGGATAGGAATCCCCACTTGCAAAAAGATGTTTGGTCCTTCAGCCTCAGTTCTCTCAAGGAAACCAGTAGAGATCCTGCAAGGTGTGGCTCAGTATGGGATTAACTGAAGGATGCCTTTAGACCCGATGTTCTCTTGTGCTGCTTCTGGCTGTGGCCATGGAAATAAACCCTGGGCCCTGTGGTGTCCCCTGATCCTCCACACAACGCTAATTCCTTTGAAGTCAGACTGTGACAAGGCTGTGAAAGCTGTGTGGTCAGGCCCTCGGCTGAACCCCACGTGGGCTAAAAACTCCAGTGCAACAGCCGTCACACTTTGCTTCTCTTTAGAAGTCCCTGTACCATTGCCTTTTAGTTCCCTCACTAAATTTATGTAATGTCCCTCATTGTGCTGTCTTTGCAACACAGCTCTCCTTAGAGATGCAAAAGCCTGCTTTGCTGAAGACACTTATACAAACCTCTCATTTAGAGCCAAGGGCTAAGAACATTTTCTTTTGGTGAACTTAACACGTGATTTACCACTGATGTCAGTGAGGCCAATTTCCCACCTCTTTTTCAAGCAAGACTAACACAATGAGGTGAGGTGACTAGTGGAAATTATGCAAGAATTATAACTCCCAGGACAGAAAAACAGTAGGGTGTCATGTAAATCTTTGCTGTAACAAGATCAATGAGCATCAATGCAGTTTTATGAGTGCACATTTACTTATATGTGTCTCCCTTTTGAGGCAGAGCTTACGTGTCCTTGGGAAGTGCTGCAAAGCTCCCACCCCTCGTTATACAGGTGTATGTAAATATGTCATGCACAGTAAATACACTCATAAAGTATTACTTTTGAAGTTGCCTTTTCAACCTCTTCTAATGTTAGCTCTGAGCAAATAGGCAAACAAAAGCCTCACAGCCACACAGGGAGAAACAAGTTGGGAGTAGTATTTAAGCCACCTGTCCAGGAAATTTCTTTGGGCCCATGAGATGTGCCAGCAATGGAAACGTCTGAATGAAGATGCTGGCAAATGGGGACAGAGGGTCTATCCTAGCACAGGGTACAGCTGTGTTCGTATATTGATGATTTTACTCTGTCTGAGTCCTGAGATTGCTGCTTGTGTTGGAAGTGGCAGAGAGCAGCTGTGCAGGTCCTTTCAGCAAGATGACCTGGGGACAAGGGCCTGAGTAGCCATTTGTGCTGCAGGGGGTGATTAGGGGGGCCTCTGATGAAGTGGAAGGTGTGCTCAGCTTTTGGAGCAGAAAATGTGATGGCAGAAGAAACTCTCCAACAGCTCTGGTGATATCACAAAGCCAGAAGCACCCAGGTGCACTTAGAGAGGGCACAGACTCCACACAATCCAGGAATCTGCACAAGAGACAATCAAGTATGTGGCCAGGAGAGCCCACATTCAGACAGCAAACAGGAGAGTAATTCAGGCACATTCTGAGTTCTGAGAAAGCTCTAATCTCATTTCTCATCTGGTGAGGAGGGCATGTGCTAGCATACACCAGGATGAATGAATAGGCTAACTTTCCCAGATAATTTCTAGAGAAAGGCTGCTCCTAGAGAATCCTGGACTGCCTTGAGTGGCAGAGTGATATAATCATCCATGGCATGATAACTTTGCAGTAAAAATTGATGAATAAATCAGAGAGAGAGCACACTTGGCAAACAGACCATCAAATATCAGAAGTCCTCCCCAATAAAGACCTCCCTCAGTGCTGAAGTAAAAAAAAAGGCCAAAAATTTCTGACTAAATATATTTCCATGGATCAATCTCCACTATCAAAGCATAAAAATTTCTGAAGTACAAATTCAACAAGTTTATAATGTGAGTATTCCTGTGGTGCAATTCACTTCCAAACAGAGAAACTAAAGGAAAAACAGATGCAAAAAAAAAATGTGATCCCTTCCCTCCTCCTCCAATATTTAATATAGACAAATCCAGCACTTTTGTTCAGTGATATTTTCCTAAGATTGTATTTTGTGTGCTCCAGGGTGGAAGAAAATGCATTTGAGATCTCTAAAGTTATCATAGAATGGAATTGTTGTTCTAGGGCCAATTATTTAGGCACTTTTGAAGTGATAAGAAATGCCCTTAGAAATGAGAGATGTAAAGAAAGAAAAGGGCCTAGGAGCTGAGAAACCTGGCTGTATGTTTAATTCAGGAAAAAAAGGTCATCTCTTTGATTCCAAGGTCAGTAGTGTGTTAAGGACAAAACATAAGACCTTAGGAATGGAATAACATAGGACAAGTGAGAACACACCCAGAAACCATCTAATAATATCACAGCAGAGAGATGGGGTATTTTTTTTAAAGTTGCCTTTATCTCTCTCCAAATAGCCTTGCAGATCCATAGCCCAGCCCTTTGGGGTTTGGAAACTTTTGAACTTTGCAAACATTAACACTTGTAAATAGCTGATAAATTCTGCAAAAGGCAATGTCTCTCCTAGTCTTGCAATAAATAGAGATCAGAATTTGTCAGATTAATTGTTAGAGTTTGGCTGTGTAATGCTAAAAGCCAAAGATTTTTTTTTTTTAATTAAAAAAAGAAAGATGGTCCCTTTTAAACATTTTCATATTTCTGAAAAGAACTTTCATGCTTGTTCTGTACCTCATGAAATCATTATTTCTGGAGGAGCTATCATCACCTAGTTCACCAGATGGCCAGCCTTTTAGTATTGGCTTCCATTTAAAACAAGACATCAAATTCAGTGAAGAAGGTTGCAATGATTGTTGCTAGAATTTCCCAATTTAAAAACAAAGAATTAATCAGAATGCAGAGTTCTCCAAAACAGAGTAGGACAGAAGACAGGCTGGCTGCTTTTCTTTCAGTGCTTATCCTGAAGCCTCTATATCAGCTAGAGAAGCTGCAAACCCTTTGGGAGCCAGGATGTCTCTTGCTGATGTCTGTAAAGTCCTTGTCACATTTTCAGCTCTGTGTTACTATTAAAGCCAAGTTGTAGATTCTAATGCTGTACAGAAAATGAAATGTGTATTAAAAGGAACAGTATTGAGCAGTTCAAGCACGGTGCCTCTCTGCTTCATCCCACTGAGACAGCGTGTCCTTGTGCCTTGTTTGTACAGCATGGAAAAACCCTGATCTGCAGGTGAGCAGTCCTTGCAATCGCCCACTTTGCAAAGGAAAGCGTTTACTGAATATTCTTCAGAGGAAACAAACAGGGAGGCCCTAAAAACCTGTTATACTCAACTGAGATGGATGAATATATGCAGTATGAATTTATTTTTGTTAACAGTCAGAGAAATAATGCTAGTTATTT
Organism: Brachypodius melanocephalos; assembly: GCA_013398615.1. NCBI lineage: Eukaryota > Metazoa > Chordata > Aves > Passeriformes > Pycnonotidae > Brachypodius > Brachypodius melanocephalos. The sequence goes on from VZSR01000247.1 coordinate 15,588,591, forward strand.
TAACTCTCCCTTGGAGTTACTGCTCTGAAGGAATGTGCTAAACGCTATGCATTTCTCATGTGTCTATTTGAATACGAAGATTCAACAGCATGAGGCTACATCTGTTCAAAAAAAAAAATCAGTGCTTGGCATCTTGATGTGAGCTGTGTACAATTCATTTGATTCCTTGCAATGCAGCTAAGATCTACATTTTTAATATTGGCTAGCAGTGCCTCTAGTTTTGGGTTGTTAGCCTAAATTGCCTTGCAGATGTTGGATGTTCTGGGAGTGAGTACTCTGTGCTGCTTTGAAAAGCCTTAAATGAAAAATCCAATATTATTTTGGGAGGCACTCAAGAATTATCAATTGCCTAAATATATGAATATTTCAAGTGCTCCTGAAGAGAATAGTGCTTGAAAACCTCATGCAATAATATTCTGAGATGCTGTAGAGCTTACTTCTCATTATATCTCTTTGATCATTGATTAAATATTATTCACTACTCCTTCTACAATTCATGAGAGGCTCTACGAGACTTTAAAATGTCTTGAATTTGGAGTTGCTTAGTCAGGTCAGAAGCCTTGTTGCTCAGTTTGAATATTTATCAAGCTCGGATTTTTTTCAAAGGAAAAAAGCAACACTATTTTTTCCTCAAATTTTGCAAGTCATTCCACTACTTTTAGGTAATGACACTGAAATAGTCTAAACAAGTGCCATAAGCAGTGCTTAGTATCACATAGAATTAAATTAGAGTGTACACAGAAATAACTCCATTTGAACCTGAACACCTCACTTAATAAACAAACAAAAATTCAAACTCCCTGAGTTCCAATTTAACATAAAAAAACCCAAACAAAGAGAGCAACAAATACTGACAACCGTATCCATGTCAAGATATAAATTTCACAACTAGCTTAATTTTTGGGCTGCAAGAGATGCAATAACCAACTAGTGCAACATCTGAGATTTTCCCTGTTCAGCTGCATTCATTTCACCCAGCAGAAGCTATCCAAAGTGGCGTGTCTAAGCTGGATATCTATTCTGCCTCCCCAGTCACTGCAATGAGAGACTGGTATATCCAGAGATGTCTGAGAGGATGCAATGAAAAAGCCTTTAGAGGTGCTACAGCTGGAGATAAACATCTCCTTAGATTTGCTAAAAATGGAATATAATTCAACTTTTAAACACAAGCAGCCACATGGGAAGAGCTTCATTTCTTTTACTATCTTACTGTTTTGTTAGGTTGATTCTGCATGTGGACATTTGCATCTGGTAGAATCTGTGCTGCTGAACTGACCCCAACATGCACAATTCTTAATGCTTTTAGGAGTCATTTGTGTTCAAATGTTTATAAAACAGGAGTTTTAAGCTGTATCACGGAGAATTTGTGGAAACAAGATTTTACCCAGCACATGTGAGGAATTGCTTCATAAATGCTTAAATACGTAAGAAGTACTGTGTGACTTCTCTGATGAACAACTCAACAGCACAGCTTGACTTTCAAATATTCATAATCAATTCATTAAATAAAGAATGAATGGAAGAAAATTATGATCACAGATATTCCACAAACAGAAAAGAAAATGAAATGACAGTTCTTCTGTGTCCTCTGAATATTTTCATGAGGAAACTGTATTAATATTTAATGCATGTATTACCTTTTTCAGCCAGCTCTAATTTAAGTGAATTTCATTCTCTGTGAAATGTCTGCTAATAGAATACTAATGCTACTAATAGTTGCTTGCCATACTTGGAGAGGCGGGAGTTAATATTACCAACGTCTGTGTCTAAAGATGTTATTCTTAACACTGAATTAGAGAATGCTGTAACCATGTAAATTTATAAACTAGCACAATGGAAATGGAAGCAGTGTGTCAGAGAGCTATTTAATCTATCTACATAAATACATAACCTCACAGATGGCAAACAACCCCAGATTTGAGAAACAGACTGTGAGCAGTACTGATACTAGAGAAAAGCATGTCTCTCAAATGGCAAAAGCTGGGGTGTCTCACAGCAAAGTCAATACACCATGTTTCTAATTAGCCTGGCTTGCCAAAGACCTGCCTTGAACTGCCAGCTTCCCTTCCCAGGTCTGTGATCCTCTCTGTGGAGGAAAGCACTCTTCCCTCCCTCAGGACACTCCAGGCTGTGTTCTCCATGAGAACACTGAGCAACACTGCCAAGGCTCTCCAGCCTGGGGAGCAGAGCAGGGAAACCTCCCCCAACGTGGGCTATTCCTGAAGACACCCAGCTCTGCTCCTTTTCTTTCAGGGCTGGCACTCCTGAGGCCTTGCTGACTCACAGGCTTCCAGGACCGATGTAGAACAGGACCCCAGAAGCTTCAGTGCTATCAACTCCCTCCCCATGCAGCAGTGAGTGTCTCCTAGCTCCATCTGGATTTCTGCTGGCAGGTTCAGTCCTTGAACTAGGAAGGAGAATCACAGTATGGCTGACCCAACACCACAAAGTTGCCAGAACCTGATGTAAAACACAGAAAGGGGTTTTGCAGTTGACATGATCCCCATGAGACCTGAGTGGCAGTCTGTGCCTGGGTCAGAGTAGTATTTAGAGCCTGAATCAGTAATGGATCCTCACTGCAAAATGGGTGTTTAATGGCTTTGATCTGCTCCTTCTTCATCTTATCCCAGCTCTTTGATGGAATTTCTCACATGTAAGTGAGCCTCACTAATTCACCCTGGCCACACACAATGGGTTCTGGTGAGGAAGGAGCACAAAGGACGCTGGATATCAGTAACACATATCCAGGCAGCAGTGTGGGCAGCTGGCTGCTTGTGAGGGATTAATAGCAATGGCTGCAGGGGGATCTGAGGGCTTGGCAGATTCATAGTTGTAGGAAAGGCAAGGCTTCCTCCACAAAGCCTTGGTGGATGACATTGAGCACTTCATGGTGTTAGGGCATTGCCCACAAGATCTGAGCCTTTCTGTCCCCTCTTCTGGAGCACATAAAGTGCTCCGCTGAGAGCAGGAAAAAAAATTAGGTCATTGACCTTTCCCATGACCTTGACACAAATTCCTGTTTCCATTGACCAGTGGAGTGCCTACTTGAATGGGACCAGTCCTGTCCCCTTTCTCACCATGCCTCACTCATTTCAAAGTGGCAGAAAAAGAATAGAAAATCAAAGTTCAGATATAAAGAAAGATTTTTTTAATAGCAGAACCCTCTTGGGGCCTCCCTGTCTTCCTAATTTAAGGAAACTAAGTTATTTCATTCTAATTCTGATATTTAGCAGTGTTGACAGCTCTAATACATTGTAGATGCCTCAGACCATATTGTTAAACTAGCTCACTTTTACAATTTTATCTGAAAAAGACAGATGACATAAATTGTGAGGCTGATAGGTAACGACAATTGTGGCTGCATTTAAATGCAAAGTGCATTTCATTCCTTCTTGTGCTGCACTCTCTAGTCAGAGAGCACGCAAACATTTTCACAGCAAGGATTGTATCTTAACAGTTTGTTTTATGGGCCACCTCTTGTGTCATGGGAGACCAACACAGATCACTTCTCCTTCCTGTTGGTTAAATACCAGCAGTACAACAATACAGTTGTTTATATCAAGGTCTTTATAATAAAAAATGCATTTAAGTACATCTTCTAAAGTATATGGTTGTGCATGTAAACAAGCACTCAAGTATGGCCACAGCTTTATAATAATTTAGACTGGGCCTGCAATATCCAAAGCACAGGCAGCTATGCAGGCAGCAACTTTTTGCAAACTGTAAGTCTTCTGCAACTGAGACATCTCCTGCACGCTCCCTGACTAGCTCTAGTTCTAGGCTGGGAGTAGGTAAATTTTTAGAGGGGTTTTCCCAGGAGTAGGTATAAAGCCAGTGCTAATGAGAGGATAAACCCCCTTTAGTTCCACTCCTCCTTCAATGAATCCATGATTTTGTAGGTTTTCCCAGACACCATATCAGTGATTGCTGTCTCACCAGGAAGGGAGCATGAAGGAACTGGAAGTGTGGTGTAAGGCCATTAATTGCTGGGAAAAAAAATTGTAGCTAATCACGATGCAGTTTAATCAAAAGAGGAGTTGGGTCCGACCCTATGTGCATAGCCACAGCTTTCAACACACTTTAGGCTACTAGTTGGTTTTGGATCATAATTTGAATGTGTGTGACAACCAAGAAAAAGTGTTTGCCAAAGCATTCATCACAAGCCTAATTTGGTCTCCTGTAAGTCAATAATGAATTCTTGAATTTCTGTCAAATGAAGCAAAGTTAAGCCAATGCTAAACAGTTTTTTAAAACTCACCCAAAAATCTTACCTAGCAATTCAATTCCTGTTAAGGATCTGCTTGTCTAAATTCACAAGTGATGCAGATACACAGTCCTAACATGTGGCTGCTTTCTCTGCACAAACAGGATGGAGTGGTTTATGAGCAGTTAGCAAAACTGACACATCCCTGAGCCTTTTACAATTAGGTATTTGATCTCTTTGCATGAGGCATTCAAGTGTGTGCTTAGCACAGGTATAAGCCATTACCCACATATTTTTGCAGAGGGAAAGAGGGTTAGAATAAACATTTTTTGTTGTTAGGTGCATTTTCTTGTTTATGAAGACATTGTCCTCCTTCATCTATACAACCTTAAAGACAAAAGAAAGTTCTTGTTCACAGAAAAGCTATGTGCTTTATTTAAGATTATCCTGAAAGTTACTCAGTATTTTGTTGTTCTAAATAATTATGCCAGCTGCAAGCTGTTAAGATTAAATATGTGATCCTATCCTAAGAAGAAGGCTAGTCTCCCACAAAGGGAGATGTGCCAAAATCTACATCAGCTGAAACAGAGATTTTAGTTTTGCTCCTCAATTTTATAAGGAAAGTGTTCATATACAGTCCTGGCAGAAAGACAGATGGGTGAGGAACGTTGATACATGCATGATCTGTCATGGGAATTTGAGAAGAACTGCATGATTTCTCTTTTTTTTAAGTAACAGGAAAGAAAAAAATTGATTAGGAGGATGTTGGAAATCAGACAAGTAACTTTTTACAGAAGGGTTGACAACTTCTCTAAATTACTTCAGTAGAAATCATCATCGCTATTAATATTCAATAGCTAAGTAAGAGATCTTTAGCAATAAATAGAGAATACAGAAGGAGGCACTTGTGTATTTAAAGCAGAAATTACTTATCTGTCTGTAAGCTATCCCTGGGGACTTGAGCTCTTCTCCTTGGTGACCAACATTTCATTTTCTCATCTGTGAGTTTACCCTGACATTTTCACACCAAAGGAGAACTGCATTTCTCGTTCAGTGTTTGAGCGCCTCCTTCCTCCTTGGCCCCAGGCTGGAGCTGCTTGTCAGGAGAGCACTGAGAGCTGCCTCTGCCTCACTGGCTCTCCAGACACACCAGGAGGAGGCCCCTGGTTTTCAGCTCCCAACCATTTTCCAATAAGCAGCAGAAGTTTGCTGCCATTCAGCAAGAGTGCTTCCCCTCTACCACCACTGCACCATGCATGCTTGTAAACATTTTCAATCATCATAGCTATAAAAAAGCAAAGCTTTATAGTAACAAAATACTTATTTGTCTCCTTAAGTGCTTGTCTGTAATTCAGTTTAATGATGCTGCTCTTTCTTGTGGTCTTTCATTGCCTAGAGGCTACTTTGTATTGATTAAGTCATTGTGTAGGCCTCAGTAAAAAAACAACCACATAAAATGCAGACTGGAAGAGGAAAAACCTTCTTCAGGTGGAAAACCTCATATATCAGAGTAATGAAACACTTTTGATTTGGAGAAGGATTTAGAAGAAATAGGAAAAGAAATAAATGTAGTGCTTCGAAGAGGATAGGGAAATACTGTGTCAGTCTGAGGTTCTCTGTCCTTTCTTAAACTGACCACTCCCATCACAGACCATGAAATATTGCTCTACGTGCACTGTGTCAAGTCCCACTGAGAGATACAATTGCACTGGTTTTCATGGTTGCCCATGGGATGGACTCACATTGGAAAAGTTCATGGAGAACTCTCTCGTGTGGGAGGGAACCCATGCTGGAGCAGGACTCCTCTCCTGAGCAGCAGCAGAAACAAAGGGCAATGAACAGACCATAACCGCACTCCCTGTACCACTGCGGGAGGAGGCAGAGCTCAGGAAAGGGGTAGGGTGGTTTTAAGATTTATTTTACTAGTCATTATCCTGCCCTGATTTTGTCAGTAATAAATTCAGTTAATATTCCCAATTTTGGTCTGCTTTGCCCCGATGGTATTTGGTGGAGTGACCTCTCTTCTGATTCTTAACTCATGAACATTTTGCTATGGCTCAGAGTAAAATATTTGAGACCTTTGAATACCTTGGATTGCTAAGAGATAAGAATTTTCTTCTATTTTAGCTACAATATAATGAAAACTCTCTTAAACCTGTAGAATTTTTTCACAGAGAACACATTTTCTAATGAGTTTGAAACAGCCATATAAGAAGAAGCTAAAGAAGAAAAAAGTGAGAAGTCTCATCCAAATATGCAGAAACCATCACAGAAATGTTCCTTCCTCCCCACAAGGATCAGGCCCCATGCCTGACTGCTGGGATCCCCTCAGTAAGTGTAGGAGTACAGGTAACTCCAGCAGGATTGAGATGTGGGATACCAGGCAGCACAGCCAGAAAGAAACAAACATAGGCAAAGAGACTGGGGAATACTTGTGTTACACTGCCTTTCAGGTGCAGGTTTATAGAACAATGCTGTCCACTAAAAATCAGTGGCAACTTGAGCTTTCCCTTTTTTCATGGTGATATCTTGAAACAAGCAGTGACTGACAAATAAAAATGTTCTTTAGACCACATTGGTGTCCTCTTCTTGTATAACTGTCAGCCCATAACTTTCCAATTTTTGGAAGTTATTGTAAAACATCAGTTTCTATCTATCTCTATTTTTTGCCTTTCAGAAGCAGAAATTGTTTTGGAAGACACTACACATTGTGTAGAAACTCAGGAACTGCTGAAATGTTCTGCAAAGAACTTCATCCTGCATGATGGCAGCATGTGGGTCTTAAATCTGGGCTTTGGGGTCTCTAGATTGAAATGCCAGTATAGAACAACTCCCAGACTGAGTGCTGGCTCTCAAGTGAGAGCTAAAGCCTCCCTTTTCAATTCCATCTCTAATTACCCTGTGTTCACACAGTCTCATGAGTAGCCTCAAAGCAGTCATAACCAAAGGACTTCCTAAGTATTTCTCACTGGAAAATGGCATTTTGTGCTGTTTTACAGCTCTCAGGCTGTTATCCACCTGATTGGCACAAACTGAAAAAATGTATTTAGGATTGCTTTTGGACAATGCCAAAGTCACCAATTCCTTAGGTACTAGTGAGATGTATGTGCTTTTTGTGCAGCACACAGCTACAGACATGAAAAGCTGATTTTTATGGCCACGCCATTCTATAACCAACATTCATATCCAACACTCTTATCATATGGTAATATTCATGAAGGACCAGAAAACAAGCAAAATAAGACCTACAATTTGAATGATGTTGGAAATAACTCTATAGACAGCTTCCCTAGAACAGCCATCTAGCACTAATTGCCTCAGCCATACAAGAGGAAATGTAGTCTTGATTGAAGGCCTGGAATTGTCTTTTTCAGAAGACGCATGGGCCTGGAAACATATTTGTGTTCCTAACTGTAAGCATGAGAATAATCCCATTAGAGAGATTTTGTGACTGGTTTTATGCTTGAAGTTAAAATTGCAGTAAGTGTTTAGAGGATCTGTGCCTAAGGCAGACGCCAATATTGAAAGAAAAAAGTGGTTAATACACATCAGCTTTTCCTTTTTTTTTCCTAAGAATGATACCATTTGCTATCTTATCTTTTGCTGAAAATTGCAGGACTGGAAAATTCAGTTTTGTTTTTAATAAATAAATCATCATTCCTCTGAGGTTTTATACTTTTTTTTCCCCTCTGAAATCACTGAACTGGGAATTTGTCCCCATGTATTTTGTGTCATTTTCACAGAGGCCTGATGAGGAGGAATAAGTGCGGTACAAAAAAGTTGTTACATTAAAATATTTAATTTCAGTAGCAGATTTTGCTTCTTTTTCAGCCATTTAGAGACTATTTTCTCTAAGTCATACTTAAATATATTTATAGAAAACAATTACTCAATTAGATCCCTTAGATAAAAACTACATTTGTATAAGTTCTAGAACTTTTGAGTGTATTGCTTCTATTCAAGCAACTAGAAATAAACATAATATTAATATTAAAATATCACATGGAACATTAATACTACAGCACTAGTAATAGTGCTTAGAATAATTTATGGCAAATAAACAGCACTTCACGCATTTTCTTTGGCAGCTTTTAATAAGCCATGAACTCCAGGTTTACTACAAGTCCTCACAGCTGATGGATAATACTACATGGTGTTGTAGCTTATCCAGAAGAGAATAAGAAGGTTTCCCTACTCCAGTCTCTTGAGCTGAATCACTGACAGTGACCCACAAGCCTGCTCTCCAGTGTAGATTTACTGAGGAATCAACAACCATATAACTGAATATTTAATGTGTTTTCCCTATTTTAAGAATGTAACCCTCTAATTTGAAGCTAAGAATCATAACCAAGATTAACATTTCACTCTGAAGGAGATAGCATGGGTATGTAAACTGATGAAAGGATTCAAATAATCTCATGTAACCTCTGTAGATAACTGAAACAGTAGATGCTTCTCTGGTGACATTTTCTGTTCACACCTAGGACTCAGATCCTGTGCAGTACAAGAAATGCCAATTTCTTCATAGTGTCTGCCTCCCATGCAGGATTCACAGACTAAGTAATTACATTTTGCTGCCTGGTGCACTGTCTGGTGGTGGTGCCTGCTGAAAACAGTATGTTATACTAAAAATATATCAGCCTTAGAGAGTAGCTACAGGATGTTTCCTAAAGCCTAGAGCAGAAATGTATCTACAAGTCAAGTCATTTGGAAGATTTCCTTCATTCACCTCTTCCAAAAGAGATAATCATAGTGTGGCAAATAGAAACACAGTGTTGCACGGGTAAAGGGAGGATTATAACTTAAGTAACTTGGTAGATGCAACAACCCTAGAAAAAGATGACAATCCTATTGCAGAAGAACAAAGAAGAAGACAAAAATTTGCATCTTTGTCATGCAAATCCATGACAATCCTTGTTTCTAATCCTAAGTAATCAAGCTCTTATTGCAAACAACAATTTTTCTTACCTACACTTAAAATAAATCCAGCCTCTAGGAACAAACAATAAAGAAACACTGAGAACAACATGATCAATTGGCCCAGAGTAATTATATTAGATGGTATGTTCTGCCTACATTACAATCTGAAGTGAGAGAGGCAAACATTTATATTTAGAGCACATTCATATTCAAAGCATGCTGAAACTGACGGGCCTCTATCGACACTGCTGGACTTTTGTATCAGCACTGCATTGGGAGCTCTGGCATTGGGTCCAGAGCAGTGTGTATCTGCAGCTTCTCTAACTGAGAAGGACAAATGTTTCCTTTTCCCAGACTGAAATGTAAATTGTGGTTGACCCTTGCCGCAGAAATGAGAAGAATAGACTTAGAAAGGAGAATACAGAGATTTAAACCTTGCTGAGTAGCTGCCATCTCCAGTTTTACTGCAACTGCTCTGATGTTTGCTTTCAGCTCTTACTCTGGGGTTCCTTCTCAGCCGACAGGGGACAAGTAGCAAAGTTGTCCCAGGTGATTCACCTTCTTGACAGGTCTCTAGCCTGGCAAGGAGGGCAGCCAGTACTTGGCATTGAATAACATCATGAGCCTCTGTCCCAAGCCAGGCTTGCCTGATCCCCTGTGTTGGATTCACTCATAGTTCTCCTTAAGTCTGCCTTCCTTGCCAGGATGAGCAGTTGGAGAGAGACAAGTGCTGGAGTCTCTGCTAGATACCCACAACTGAGTTCAGAGTGCAGGTAGAGCTGCAGACAGGAGTTTGTTGGATCCCTGCTTTCCCTGGAGCTCTCCAGCTATGCCCTGCTTTCCAGAGGCTGTGATGTTTAGTATTTGTATTGCTGGGAGACAAGAATACAAATTCCATGTCCTGCTTTCTTGAGATAGGAAGTCAGTATAACCAAGAACTTTTTCTTTGACACTTGCTTAAGGCTATGGCAGAAGGGATGACATGAATACCATTCTCTGAGGGCAGGTGTGGAGAGTGGCATCTGCTGACCCTCAGGTATTTTATTTACCTGAAAATTTGTCTCTGGAAATGGTGCTGTGTGGTGTTGTCTCTGTCACCTGTTGAAAGCAGATGGCTTGCAAGGTTCTATCACAGGGGATTTGGTTGTAGAATTCAATCAGCTGCATTCATACTTTGTGCAGGTAACAGAGCCTCCAAAGGGTGAATCATAAAGAAGACTGAAAATAGGCCTGAGTACTTGTGTTTTATAGCTTGAGCTTTGACCAGGAAGATTTACCCATGCTTCATGCCTCTCTTTGAAGCTGAGTAACAAGAGGCAGTTCCTGATCACTGCAAGCCATCAGCTGCAGATCTGAGCCACCACAACCCCTGGGAGCTGGCACCTTGCTGCCCTTCCCTACCTGCCTGTCAGAGCACCACCATGGCCACAACTCTAATTCTTGCATATTCTTCATCCCAAACATAGATTATTTAGTAGACACTATGCAAAATTATTCTCTCACCAATATGCAAGTCTTCTTACTACCTTTCCCATCCATGCAGAAAGATTTCAATAGATACTAATGACATTTTATGTCAGATTAAGAAAAGAGAGAGAAGAACACCGTTGAAACTCCTCTCCAACAGGATTGACTTGTAGAATATTTAGCTTTTGGTAACTGCTTATTGGTACATAAACAGTGGCTTTCATCTGAAATATAGCCCTGGGATATCCCCAACAGAAAACTAATACTCCATCCAATATTCACTTTTTTTCATGAAGAAGATGAATAGTCTGTACTAAACTTTCCTGTTTTAGGGAGACTGTAAAGCAAGACAGTGCAGTCTGCACAAATAGTTTTGGTGTTTTGTCACCAAAAATTTGAGGGGGTGGAGGAGAAGGAAAAGGGTGGAGGGACCTCCTGATCCTTGAGCACTCCTAGATACCAGAAGTTCCTGACAAAGCCAAAGTGAAGCTTAGTAAGGAAGAACACAACTAAGCCTTTGTAAATCATATTTTAAAAAAAGAAGAGAGAAAGAAGAAATCTAATAACTTCAATGTTATGCTTTCTGACATGCACAATAGATAGTGACCAAAGATGGCATGTTTGCCTGCACCCCAGCTAGCTAAAATTGAAATGAAGTGGGTCTGCAAAGAAAGGTTATATAATAAGATAATTAAGAAGTACCATTATAAACAACATGTGGTATTTGCATGAATAAAAGAACCTTTGATTTACCAGTCTCAGGCCCTACATCACTTCATACCTGCTCTTTCTTGAACATGAGATTTACTTGTCTTTGGGGCAAGGGGAGAAATCTGACAGCCTTACACAGATAACTACCAAACCCTGCAAGAGGCCCATTGCTATGAAGCAGTTAATAAGGTAATTCAAGAAGCCCAAGTTTGTTTCCGTAGCTACATAACATTACACAAACATTTTGGTTGCAATTTTGTGGCAATGGTTTCACAGTTATTTGATTAAACTGCAGGGCTGTACTGCTTGGAGCCTGGGAGTGTCTGATATCAGTGAAAGCTCTTTAGAAGTGCTACAATTTAAAATTATAGCTTACCCTGTTTGAAGGGATATTTTTAGTCTATTTATTCAGAGTATAAATATAGCTCTGTACATCACTGGTTTAATGTCTCTCTTGCACTGGTCAGAAAGACACTTTACCCAGCACCAGACAAAGGTCAACAAATGGGTATCTTTTTTTTCCTCTTCCTTTCTTTTTTTGTAAAGCTGCATTAAGGGCTTTAGAAAGCAAAGTATCTTGTAAGCAAAGGCTGCACGTCTAACCCCTTTACTGCAGTGACCTACTTATAGGAAATACTCCTATTGAAAGGGGCTTTTTCCAAGATCTAGCATTTCAAACAAAAACATACCTACAATTAGCTGGAAAGAGTTTAAGGGATCCCTGAGCAGAAATAATCGAAAGAATAAAGGGCGAGAGAAAGGAAACAGTGATGAATCACCATGCAGTCAGGAGGAGTGATGTAGTGCATATTTCTATGAATGGCCATTCTCTGGCTTTATTATCAACAGCTCCACGAGGTTTTTATTTCTGATTATTTGTTTGGGTGTCAGGGGGACTTTTGTGCCTGCAAACCCCTGGAAACCAAAGTTTTATGTACATACAAAAGGCACAGTAATGACAGAGCAGGCAGCCACATCTCTGCTCAGCTGCTGCCCTTGCCCTTGACCTAAAGGGACCCTCCTTTCCACACAACCACCCAGCAGCACATATTTGGTTTCTGTGTTAATGTATCTCTGGGCTTTTCTTGAGCTGGGCTTGCTCATTGTGCTCAACTGTGACAAATTCTTCACAGAGCAGTAGGGTTGGGTTGATTTCAGCCTTGATGTGTGCTGGGGGAATGGGGGAAGAGGTAGAATTTCTTCTAAACACGTTGTCCTTCCAGCTGGAGCATACCTAAGCCTTACTGCAATTTACAGAACTGACCATACAGAAAATACCATGAAAGTAGGCTCTGCAGTTCACATCTCAGTGGAGTTGCCACCAGAAAAATCCACAAGAGCAGAATCACTCTTGTGTGGTGTTTCTCAGCATCTCATTTGAGAGGCACAAAAATCTTAACATTTTTCATATCATAAACTGGGGAGTGACATGTGTGCAGGGGGGCAATGCACGTAATGTCCTTTGGTGGAGTAAGAGAAGACAGTTTTTTGAGGTGAATACCAAGGAGTAAAGAAGCTTGGCTGTTCAGGATCTGCAGAACAGCAGTGAGATTTCTGCATATGTGGAAAAAGGCTTGTGACCAGGAGGCACAACACAGGCACACACCTGAGAAACTTGTGTTGTTTCTAAGGACACATTTGTCAAAGTACATAATAGCTATTCACCCACAGCCTATTTTTAACATCTTTTCCAGATGAAATGTTTGAGATAATCTATTTATTACTAGCTTACAATAAGTAAGCAACTTGTCTACAATGGAGCAAAGTTTTAGTGAGGAACACTGTTCTCATGATTTTTTCCAGTTTTAACTCCGTATTAGGAAGATTTTCCCCAAAAAGCATGCTCCAGAGAGGCAGGAGACTTTGCAAGACATTTCAATCCTGTTCCCTGTTCACTATGAGTCTGGGCATGTGTCATGATCTTTTTATGTCCCAGTTATTCACAAAAAGTGTCTGGTGAATCTCCCAGTCTCACCTCTGCAATCTGAGATTACATTTTTAACACTCTCTTACAGATTACACTCTTAATCTACCACACAGACAATGGTGTGACTAAATAGCACAATCATAAAAAAAGAAAAAAATCTAATTAGTTCAATCCTCACTTCATTATATGACCCTCCCCCCCCCTCCTTCCTTTCTTTCCTCTGTCCATTCCAGAAAATGGAGATTTCGACTTTCTTGGGACGATTAGAATGCAAGGAAGGCTGCGGAGCAGTGCTCCCCTCCGCAGGCTGCAGCGCAGGGGCTGCGATCAGCAGCTCTGCACTCGCCTGATGTGTGGAATACATATCCACGGCAAGGGCAGCTCCTCCCGCAGAACAAAGGGGGAATGCGCCAGCGGGAGCGGCCGGGCCACCGCCGGGACACAGGGGCTGCTCCTGTGCGCCAGATGAAAGACAAACCCAGGCTCCATGGCAGGCAGAAGAGTGCCGTGACGTAAGTGGTTTTCCTGCTCATTTTTATCCCACCCCAACGAAACCTCCGGAAAAAATCCCCAAATGCTCAGCATATAGGATCCCCAAAATATTGGGGAAGTTGCTTGACACTCCAGTGAGGTACACTGGAGCCCAAAACAGCACAGTAACTTCTGTGTTGAGTGTGGGTTTTTTACCTCCTGGGCGCTCTAAATACAATTTGCAGTATCTGCAGGCTGGGATAGGACTCCCCCAAACACTGCAGTTCTCACCACACAAAACCTGCAAGCTTCAATGTGCAAACAGCCCTTTCTGAATTCTGCTCATGAAAGCTGGGTGGATTTCACTGTGATCTCAGCCACCACCTACACTTTTCCATCTCTTTGTGAATTATTATAGACAAAATAAGAAATATGTACTTTAATCTGGACTTTTACAAGCCTTTACGATCTATGTTGCTTAGCTGGAGAAGTAAAACTTTCTAGCTCCTTCCCCAAGTTAATTTGTATTTTTTTAATTGCTGCTAGATTAAACACAGATTATCCATTATTATTTTATATACTTTGGAGTTTTAGGACTACATACAGTAATCTGTATCCTACTGCCCCCAGAAAAATGCCATTTCCTATTCATGGGGCAGAAATACAATAGACAGACAACAATGTGATTGCTGCATAACACATCACCTACCCCACAGCAAGGACTGCACCTGGAAAATGTTTATTATAGCCAGAAAGACAGCCCTCCCTGTAGATATTTTAGATGTGACTCATGATAATGACTAATAGAAAGTTACTTTACTCATAAATCTGCCTTGTCCCTAATCCATCTGTTATTCTTGTTCTTACAAAAGACAAAACAATTTAGCAGAATGTTTTTACACAGATATAATACTTTTACATGATTGACTCTCCATTGCTGCTGGAAAAGCAAGCCATTATATCATGAGAATATAGTGCAGGAATTCCTCTTTGGATAACATTTTTGCAATGGCAGCTCCAGGTGAGCCATCTAGAGGCAAAACCAAGATTTTCTTAAGAATTCTCCACAGTAGTAGTGTAATGAATTCCTCTCAAATAAATGTCCTCAAAAACTCAAAGCATCATATGTACCAAAAGCTAAGATTGCCATCTGTTAAATTCATAAACCTCTTACATGCTTTAATTTCCTGCATGCTCATACTATGAGTTTAACTTTTAAAAGCAGAGTTCCTCTGCTTTTAAAAATAATTTCTGAGTGTGGTTTGGATTGCTTGATGCTAATGTAGAATCAAGAAAAGCCTATAAATTATAATAATATACCAATTAAAGGAGAGATTTTAGAGTTAAAATAACTTGGAGTCTCTTCCTGCCCTTGACTCAGCATGACACTGAAAAATTCTCTTAACTGGAGTCAGTTTTACCACCCATAATGTACGGCTCATGATTTTACCAGCTTTGTAAAGCCCTTTATGATCTTTGACTGAAATACTAAAACACTACAATAAAGATACACGCACAGTAAATACAATGCATGGTCACATTCTGCCTCTACTTCCCTCTTGCTTAATCCTATTAAAACCAGAACTACATGGTGCATAAATCAGAGCAGAGCAAGCAGCCTTCTTTGCACTTAGCAATAGCAGCATCACAACACAGCTTATGAAACAGGGATAAAAGTCACCAATCTAAAACACAGCTGGGCTCATCTTAGAATAGGGGTGCACCTGGTGCACCCTTTGGGGGAGTTTAGAGTGGGTAGTAATCACAGACTGATTTACTATTGAAATTGCTAAATTATTTTGAAAATGATTCAATTCACACAAATGTTCCCAGTGCCATCTAACTCTAGTGAAATATGAGATGTTTTTGACAACGTGCTGGCTAAAGTAGTGCAGCCAAAAGCCTGACCTCCACCACAGGACCAGCACTCATGTTGATTACAGGGTGCAGGCTCAGCAGGGCTGCCCAGGCTGTCAAGTGGGACATGTAGCTTCAGCCCCAGGGACTCAGAGTGCCAAATCAAACTGAGACTACCCTGATTTAGAAATTGCTGGTGTCCAGTGCAGCCACTACTACACCAGATACTAAAAGTAGATGCACATGCTCTGCCTTTGTACCAGCTACAGAAATTGCAATGGGAAACAGAAGTGAAAAACCTCACTTGGCGACTTTGTTCCAAGTCCACACATGGGCATCTCTGCTACACACAGAGTCACCCTTGGGGTCTGGAAGAGTCCTCTTTGGGCTACCAACAAGGCCTCAATGACTGTGTTAAAAGAATCTGTATGAAACCTGGGATGTAATCTGTCTGTCAGTTAACTTTTCCTGGTAGTACAAAACATGAAACCCGCAGCATGTGTCAGACTGGACACTCACTGCCTTGAGGCACTGTGTGAGGCTGGTCTCCCAAGGGTAGAGGTTATTGTGACTAGGAGCTTTGGGAAGCAAGGAAGGATGAGAATAAGGAACAGGCTGCTGATCTCTTCCTTCCCCAAGTTCACAGGGCTTACTGGGATAGCTACTCCAGGAACACATCGTGCTCTTGTCAAAACCATAAATGAAACAGAGAGAGGCAAGGAGCCAGACTAATGATTCCTGCTGGGAGCTAGGATGAATCAGAGAACGTCCTATACTCTAGAAACGCAAGTTTTCACATGGCATGACACTATGCATGGCAGGGGGTGGTGAGGATACACAGACAAAGGTGAAAGGCTATGAGAGCACATGGACTTCTGCCTGTTTTTTTTTTTTCCTGCAAGAACTGGAAACACTGTTTTACTGGGTCCCCTAGAGACAGGGCTGACCAAGTTCACAACCTTGGTATCTTGGCTAGTGGGGCATGATGTGATGAGGAGATTGACCCCATGCCTGCTCCCATCTGTACCTCTGGATATGGTGAGCCATGGGCAGCCCTTGACCTGGTTCACACCATGCTCCAGGTGTGTGCTGCTCTCTTCTGTACAAAGGTTGGACTCCAGTCCCCATTTGCTGCAGACAACTGTGGTCTCCTGGGGCTTCCCTCTCTGACCAACACCATAAATGCTTCATAATATATTTGAACAGTTCTTTCACCTCTCTCTTTCAGGAATTACAGGGGATTTTGTTAACCATTTAAATAGTGTCAATAATTGCCTGGTATCACCCTCACAATAATAAAAGAATTCACTGATTTTCCACAGGTACAAGCAGGATAAGCCTCATGTATATATCACAGACACTTATTCAGACAGAATAAATAAATTCCATCCTACAGCTGTTTCCTAGGTAACTGAATCAGGACTACAGATACAGACTGTGCACAGCTTAGAGTTGGAAAAAACCAAAACGCACCATTTCTTTCTGTCTTCAAAATTTCAATTTTGTGGGACTGCAAATATGATGGAAATGTTTCAAAAATTAAATATGTAACTGGAAAATATGCACCTATTCTCATATAGCCAAAACATGCAATTCTGAGAGTCCTACAATATGTCATTTCTTTAAACCAGTCTTGTCTATGATTGGATTTCTGCCAGGGCCCAAACCTCTGGGAAGCTGCAGGGAGCAGTCATCAGAAATTGTGGTTATGTTTTTCAAATGTGAAATCCAGTCATCTTGGGCAAATAGGCTTAATGTGCAAGCTGAGAGGAAGTCAGCCCTGTAAAAGGGACTGCTGAAATTTCTGATGTCTTCCAGCAATATAAGGGCTCCCTACCATTAAGAACACAGAAAGCCCCAGTGGATGGTACCACCTTGCATCACTAAGGTGTGAGCAAAATTGTTCATCAGAGAAACTTCACACCACAGTTGTGCTGCAGGAAAATGCAATCAGACCCTTTGCAGCCCTGTTCTGCCTTATTTTGTCCATGAGTTAGAGGGGTAAAAACCCCAACAAAACTAAACACCCATGTTCTTTGTCAGGGAAAGCAGCAGGTGCAACTTTGCACCTGCAATGACAACAAAGGGAGAGCAGTTGTGAAAAATCACTGGAGTTAGACACAAAGGTAAAAATTATTTGGCTTCCTGCAGTTCAAAATGCTGAAATACTTTCTGTTAGGACCTTGCAGTCAGCTAGGAAAATCAGAGAAAATAAAAGCCATTATGCTGGGAACACCCGCATTTCAACTATGGGAAGAGTAACATGCTAGTAATCAGATGCTAAACAACATTTGTTTATGACATTGTAATAATTACTTCTAAATATATATTGTGCTGCTTGAAATAAATGTATTTGCTTTTTTATACAGCTCTGTGGAACAGTATTTCTGCCTCATGAATTAGCACAATTTTGTGATTAGAATCACTCAGTATCACTCTAACGACAACAGGCTGATAAATATTTAACTGAACTGCTTTGTTAGCTGTAGGACCACAGAAGGGCAAGTATATTTGATCCTCATTAGAACTGAGGTGATCTAGTTTTCATCTCCTAAGTGAGTATGAAATACTCTGAAAAATCAGCAAATGTAGTAATTTTAGTGTAAAAAATAAAATAAAAATAACAAGTCCTTCAGTTCTTATATATATGGTTATTTTTTAAAAGGTGGAAAACATACATGCCAGTGTGGGGAAGGAAACTCCTATTCCTATACAAAAGGGTCAAAAAATCATAAATACAAGTGGGAAAAAGCAAAATTTTCTGTTTTCATGATGAATTAAATGCAGTTTTTTGAAAAGGAATTACAACACGTGCCTATCCACTCCACCCAAAAACTCGAGTTCATAGACCAAACTTCAGGAAACATGGTGCCAGCTTTTTATTGAGTTATATTTGTGGGGTCTTAGTGAAGGCAGTGGGGTTATATGAAGTGAAAGTTCATGCAAAAATGGACTCAGCCAGTCTCTTTAGAGGTGTATAGAACACATAGGGCCAAAGTCCATTTTTTCAGCAGTTATTTGAATGTATTATGTTAAAGTCTATTGACTTCAGGGGATGAACTGTTAATGTATGCCTATGTAAATATAGTTAGAGTCAGATCACCCACAGCTGTATCCAGCCCTGCAGCTGTGAAGCAGAGTCAAACCCTGATGACATGGGTTCAGTGGTTCTGGTCCATTTCACTTCCTTATGCAAATTCTTAATCTGCAGGGAAACAAGTTCTCATCTCCTCTGCTTCCCATCTCAACAACTCTGAAAATTGCTTAATCTGCCCTTTTGCTCTTCATTAGCAAAGGGGACTTGCAATAGTAACCATTCATGCACAGCTCCCAGTAAACCAAAGAAAACAAGTTTTCACCTGTACTTCAAACAGAACATCCTTAAATGACCTGAAAAAAAGCTTAGTTTTCCTGTTAGTTGGCTGCTCAGAAGCAAGAATTAAAACTGAACAGAAAGTACATCTTGTCACCGAAATTCAGAGATTCAATTTCAAAGCCACACACATTTGTCAAGCAAGAAGGCATGTAGTTGCTGTAGTCCCTTGCCTGAATGTACCTATTTTAAAATTTGATCACCTACATAAAACTAAGAATAGGATCATATCATTTCATTGGCTGCAAGTCATAACCTTTCCAGGTCCTATGAATACACCATGCAGTAAAATCCTGATGTCCACATATATCACCTAGCTAGAAACAACAGTCCCCTGGGGTGAAACTCTTTAGTAAGCATAGCAGGTCCAGGATTTTGCAGCCCAGCCGGCTGAATCTTCCCCTGGGTAACAGGAAAGTGCTTGAGGGCCAGACTGGGCACACAAATCACAGTTTGGTGCTTTCTCTTTCGACATAACTGGCCAGGCACCAGGACACTGCCTGCTGTTACCTGTTGCCCTGGCATTGCAGATGCAAGGGTGATTAAGTTACTCTGACTGGTTAAAAGGCATGGGATGCCTCTCCTGAATAGAATGTCATTTGCCACAGAGAACACCTGATGTGAAGAGAAAGCTGAAGCCTGCCAGGGAAGTGCAGATGATCTCCAGGTGGATTGGCTCACATGGAAATCTGCCTCTCATTTCAGTTTTGCTTCTTCCTGCTGGGCAGTCTTACTTACAAAGAGAATTCAAAAGCAACCCACAGAATTAATACATCAGTGAATTACTAAAACTAGATAATCTGAACATGCAAATACAAAAGGGAATGTAAAAAGAGACAAGAGAGCCCTGAGGAATCACTCAATGCCATGCTGATGATGGGCTCCAAGAGAAGAATCTAATACTGCCTGATGAGCTTGCTCATCCAAATTTTTGGAAGACAGAACTAAATGTATGAGAAAGCTGTACCCCAGCTAAGCTTTAGAACAGAGATAAAGCCATGAGCATTAATAAAGTTACACACACCCACTGAATTTTGCAATGCAAACTGCATACAACTTACAGGGTACAAAATGAAACATACCCATGACCTGGTTTATATTTGCCACTTAACCTTATTTCTCCTATAGCTGTAATTAACATCACCCTGCAACACAACCAGCTGCCTCCAAGTTCTACCAGACTGCCCCTATCTCAGGATTCATATTGGGAGCAACCCTTGCTGGAAGTAATCAAAACCAAAGAAGTTCACATCTTTCCAAAAGAGCTGATGGAAAGATCAAATGCAGCTTGACCCCACCTCTCCCTTTAACTAATACCCATCACTGGCAGAGGAAGATGTTTCCCATATTGTATATACTCCGTGTTTAGTGCATCAGGATGTATTATAATATCAAGCTCAATGCAGAGTCAAATGAGGAATTAAGGTTCATTCATCCTCTCTCAATCAGCTCTGTGAACCTGACAGGATTTTTGTCCTCCTGCTTTTGGTTGCTTGTTAATTTGTTTCAGTCATTCTCATCTGGCTCTGCCCTAACCTGGGAGACTTTTTTCTATGCAGTCTGATGGTGAATTGAAAATATAAATCAGAAGGAAGGAGTTTAGCTTTGTTAAGTTCACAAGTTTCACCATTTGTGCACATAGAGAGCACAAAATGTAGACCATTTGAAAGGAAGAAAGCCCCAAGTAATTAACCTCAAATACTGTAATTATCAGTGTTGTTTTCTTTTTAATCTAGACTCCTAAGAAATCACTTCAATTACTGCTTTGTTATTATGGAAACCACTTAATACAAAACACCTCAGGTTAGAAATGTTAATAGCAGATGAGCTTATGTGATCACAAAATCTTGCAGTGATGGATCAATAGAGGTGGTGTAACTGGCAGGGAGCCATCAGCTGAGTGGTTTCTTTTTTTTGAGCTACTTCTTGTAGAATATTCATATAAAATAAATGAAAGATGTTTTCCTTAGGTTTACTCAGTGAAACTCTCCTGACTGAACAAGAGCTAATATTGGTCACAAATACAGAAATGCTCATAATTTCCTACTGCACAGCTGACCCAAAAGGTGCTCTTATTTCTCACCCCAGCATGCTCTAACTTTGCAGGAATGATGGGCAGTTTACACACAAACACCCCTTATTTCAGATGACTGTGGTTCTCTTCTGCTCCCTTCCTCCTTTTTCTCAATCTACTGCAAAGCCCACTTTCAACAAAAATTATACTTAAATGACCAGTGGTATTACCCAAACAACCCTTTCTTTGTTGAGAATTCACTGAGCCAGACCTTCACATCTCTAAGGAAAAATAGTGGTATTTAAATGCTACAAGCTCAATACCAACATTTTTCATAAGAAAATAATAGAGACTGTTTCTCTGGCTCCATTTCCACAGAGACATCAAGCCTTTTGGCATGGATAGCTAAATGCAATGAGCTATCAGTACTTCAAGCACCATCTCAGATTAGGCACTCTGTTGGACTTGCTGGTTTATCAGCTTTCAGTTATAACCGAACTATGAAATGAAAAATAATAGATAAACATTGGATTCTGCTATAAATACAGTTTGCTGGTAACCCAGAAGTTTATACATGCAGAACATGGTTGTTACACTCACATGAACCATACTATCCTAATTTTTAACTTTAAAGTGTGAAAATGAGAAACAAAAAGCACTCAGTGTTTGCCTCACAATGACGAATCACTTTTACAGGACATGAATTACTTTTTCCTAGTCCAAACTCCTATTTTCTATGATATTCACAAGTATCTTCATGTTCTTACAGAGCTGAGAAGACATCCCAAACACCCTGTAATGTTGCCAAAATCTACTGCTCCCTTTTACTGTTTAAAGATAAAGTAGGGGAGAATGCATTGGCATCATCTTGGCAAAGGAGGGAATCTCCAGCTACCACACCAGAAACATCTTCATCCCTAGATGTATGTGCCCTAGGTCTAGAAATGCTTTTTTCCCCTTACATCATCAATAATAGCAGTAATTTAATTGATTTATTATAATGACAAGCTATCCTGACATCCAACCCAACAGGGAACTGCACAGGCAATTAAAAATAAAATCCTGCAGAAAGCATCATGAAGCTGATAACACAAAATGAAATAAGTTATTAAAGTTCCACTTAGAATTCTTATGAACCTATAAATATATAGTGAAGTACATTAAGTTATTTCTCCCAAATGTAGATGGCTAGCACAGAAACATGTAGAAAAATAAGGTATATATTGAGAAACAAGGGACATAGTCTTCACTCCATAGGTCTGAATAACCCTTTGCAAAATAAATTATGCAAAAATATCTCTAATGCTAATAATAAGAAAGTCTTTGCTCTTAGGGATGACATATTCCTAAGATTTAGGATGTGTTCCCACTTTAATTTTTTTTCAGAATCAGAGAGAATTGTATGGTAATTGCTGATTCTGCAATAAGAGTTCTAGCAATATTGTTAACTGACTTTCCCTCCCAATGTCAGTGGGTAATACAGTAATTTTTCCACCTCTAGGATTATATTACCTGCCAACACAACCCCAAATGGCTTGGAAAAGAAGGGAATTTTATTGCACTGCTTTAGGCCATGTCTACATTGGGTAGTTGTACCACTTTAACTATGGTTATCTTACATTAAAGTAGCTGGTGCGTACATCAGACTGGTTTTCAAAGTGATTTAGTACCTCAGGCTACACTGAGCAGCCCTCCTTAGAGCAGGCACTAATCCGTTTTGCAGAAGCCTGTTCCCTTTGGAGTTCATATGGCCCTAGCTGCTCTGCTGCCACAAGTCCTTTCCTTAGTACCTCTGTACTAAGCTGCCTTGATATTTCTGTGTCTCCAGCGTGTTGATGCTGCCTTTGCTGGATGCACTTTCTGTTTAATTCTCAGTAGCCCTACAGACATCAACATATCAAGCTCATCTATCTGCTCTAGGACACATGGACCCCTCTGGATCTCTTCATGGATCTGTGCTTAGTTCTTAGACCTTACTGCACTTGCCAAAGACATTCACTTAACCTCACCCCAGGAAGATATCCTGCAGTATAGATGCTTGCAGGGAATTGCTAGAGCACAAAGGCAAAAGGCTGACAAAAGCATCACTCAATGCTGAGCTAAAGTACAGGACTCTGGTAAAAGTGCAGTAATCCAGTCATCATGTTTGCGATGTGCTCCCAGAAAAGTTGAGGGATTTTAGTATAAAATCAGCCTTGAATCATGCAACTGTTTGTAACTGAAAGAGCCAAATATCATCCAGGAACCACAAAATATGTATGTATGAGAGTGTGATTCAGACCGAAATACAACCTTTCACTTGTCATCACAAGAGGAGAAAATAAGCAGTGCTAAATACAGCCACTATAAAGAAGGCTAACATTTTACCAGAGTATAGTTTCTGCTCAGGTACTAGAGGGCAGTTTGTTCACTCTCAGCCTCATACTACTTCCTGTAGGTGCTTCCCTGAGAGCTTGTAACATTCAAGAAAGTCCTATCAGACAGTTTTCATCTGCTAAGTGCTGCATTCAAAGCAATCATTGCTGCTTTTAACTTGTAACTGGTGTCTACAAAGAGCTACAAAATGCATTCAGAAGAGAAGGGGAATAATATTATGGATATATAAACAGTATACCAGTGTCTTACATCTCTGTGCATGTAAGAAATTTCTGTTTGAATGGTAGTGATCACCTTCAGCGTGGCCATTCATTTCAATACATTTCCAAATTAATTTGTTCTACTACATCTTAGAAATCAGACCTTTAGCTTAAGAAATAAAATATTCAGCCCAAATATTTATGACATAGTGTGTATATTAAGCAGTACAACTAATCACTGATTTATAATTCTCCAGAAGACAATGCTCCAAAATATTTTCTCCAAAATAGAATGGTTTTAGTAATTATAACCTCACTGAGAGAGGTTAATTTTTCTATTTAAAGGGAGTATTTTTATCATAGCATCTAAATTCACTTCAATCTTGCCTAAGTTACAAGGAGCTGATGGCTGAGAACTATACATAAATAAGCGTGGGCCGAAACTGGAACAAATTTTTAAACCTAGATTGCTTGATAGTTAAATGGCAGTAACATGGCCCAAACCAAAATGAACTAAGTAACTGAAAATTTTGCTGCTGATAACTTATAGGGTTGGGTTTTTTCCCAAATTACCTGTTCAACAGTTATTTGTAAAACATGCCTGATTAAAATACCCCAGATGCTCTTCATTGTAATGTAGTTTTTTAGTAATCTTCATACTAAGGAGCTCTTTGGTTTTCTCAGCATCTCAGGCAGGAATTTTCACTTAACACATGCTTGAACTTTTACAACTTACATAAAACAACACCAAAAGAGGAAAATGCACAGTTGTCTCAGCTGCACAAGTATAAAGCAGGAGTAGGGATGCCGACTACACTATATGAAGATGTTTCCAAGTACACTAGAGGAAATTTTATGTCTGATAAGTTTGACTTTACCTTTGAATTCATTTAGGGACAAAACACGGCTCACAGAGGTTTAAATGTTCAAAAGAGAGGCGGGGGAAACTACCAGAAGAGAAGTGCCTTATTCCTGCAAGGAGCACCCTTTCCACTGGGACCCTGAGAAGGGAGAGTCTGGAAAATGCTTTTTCTACACTCACTGTCATAGAAGAGATTACTTTAATTCTTTAGAGTTTGAGAAGGGAAGGGGAAGAGAAGGGCTCTACATGCCTTCTCTCCAGTTGAATGCTCAGTAATAGACCTCAGCTGAGACAAAGCTGACTCAAAAATTTTTTTAATTGAAAAGCATTTATTTCCCCAAGTACCAACATATCAACTTTACAAGGCAGATTTCAGCTGATATCTTATATGTTGAAGGTATTGTACTGTCATTTAACTATTAAAGCTAATCACAGTCTTTTAATGAATTCTTCCATTATTTTAATCTCTTCCAGGGAGAGGGATTAATTTTTTATGTACTTTGTATTTACAGTTCCTGCTCTGGATTACAGATCATCCTGAGAGGAGAGAATTCAGCTGGGGTAGTGGAACATCCCAAACCCAGAGCTGGGTTCTTCCAGAAGCACCACTCCATGCTCTGCACAAACTTCCTCAGGAGGAGAGCAGCACATGCCAGGGCACTGTCCTGGCTCGGTCCTTTGGAGAGGCTACTTGCTGCATCACACCTTGCTAGTGCTCAGGGGACTGTGTGCCACCAGCCTTTCACCTCCTGCCAAGTGGCTCAGAAAGCAGAGAGCAGCAAGGAAAGGAAGGGTGTCTTTGGGCCATGAATGCCAGGAGTTGGTGTCTGCACCCTGCCCTGCAGCACTGCTGTGCAGCCTGGCAGCAAAGAGCCATCGCCCACTCTGAATTCACAACTGAACTATTTCCCCACCGAGTTTAATTACATTGACTACATCTTTATTAGGGAGGTATCTTCCCCTGCCTAAAGCCATAGCTCAAAGAAGGTTTTTCCCATTGCAAAATCTAGGATTAAAAGCAGATACTGCTATGTTTCCATCTTCACAAATCAAGATGATTAGTCATTAGACTTCTTGTTTCACTACCAAATAAGATAAGATAGTTACATGAAAACATTAACATGGGTAAGAACTTGATTACTTGCCATTAGTTTAACTGCTTAAGCTGTGTGCAGAAACTATAGAAAACTGACAGTGGGTAATACAATGCAGGTGTATATGCTGGCAGAAAAATTAAAGAAATTACATCTTGATAAAGGTGGGGACTTTCTGATTTCAGTTTTCATGGAGGCAATAAACAGAGCTCCATCTGCTGAAAATTCACTTCCTAGGAGCAAAACCACAGATTCCAGATGATCATGAGGGAAACACTATTCTGTTACTGGACATTTAACAGAGTGTTAAAATCCCATGATTGTTTTGGGGATCCTTTTACAGTATTTTGATACAACATCTTAGTTTGCCTATTAGACCTCAACATTTGAAAACTTATGCAAAGAAAGAAAGAAAGCAGAGCTATTTCTTAGCAAACCAAAGGAAGGGTTACTTAAAGGGTGAAAATGAACACTTTGAATGGGAAAAATGCTAAAAAATCCAAGGAAAAGATAAACTCTTCCTGATGCTAACAAAAAAACCACAACATAGAAGTTTTAGTTCTATAAGCAAGAAACTGTAAATTACATGTGCTGTCAAAGCATAAAATTTCATATTCAGGAGACTTAATAGAAACAGTCATTCCTATACAAATAGAGTCATCACCAGGCTCCATGCTCCTTTCTTCTAGTTGCCACTCTGAACATCAAGGCCTGCTGATACACTGCTTGTCCCTGTTGTCTGCACAGGGTGTTGGTTCTCAGACAGACAGACAATGTCCTTCTGTATGGCTTGGGTGAGAAGTGTCTTTAAAGGGCTGCTCTTCACCTTAAACAAGTGTTAGCGTGCCAAAGCTGCAGCAGAGCCCACTGATGAAGAGAGAGGGAGGCAACAAAACTTAGGTAAGAAAGAGGGAAGTACTAAAGACTCTTAGTTATCTTGTAAAACATAGAAGGGTAGATTCCTTTTTGCTGAATTACTGAGGCAAGATTTAATGCTAAAGTAACATCAGTGTTATGACATCAACCTGTTTTTCCTCACCCATTACCTAAATCCACACTACAGCCAAAACCAGTAGTAGGATACTGGTTTTCAGGAATGTTCCAAAAAGGACCCAGAAATATCTAGAACAGGAAATTTAATCTTTGTTATGTGTCCAAGTGGTTGAAACAATAAAGAACAAAATTAAGTTAATATACTAATGTAATGTGCAAGAGTTGAAGGTGTTTTTTACAAAGGGTTATTACACTGCTCAAATCTAAGAGTTACTGAGAAAGGGACAGATCAAGGCCTTGTCTAATGGTGTCCTTGAAATTGCAAGAAGCATAAAGGGCTCTAAATGAAACTGAACTGCCAGAGAATCTTAGCAAAATCCTCTCAGAAGCAGAAATATTCCAGAGTGAGAAAAGTTATTCAACACAGTAAAACTGACTGAAAAACTTACAGAAAAATTCATGTCATACAAGCAAGAAAGTAGTAAGCAGAATTCAAAGTAGGATTGCATATGCAAAGAAAATAACTCTAATTCACTGTTGTTTAATTAGATATAACATGAAAATTACACTGAATTCTATATAAATAGTTATGTGGAAGGTGAATCTTTATGCTCAGAGGCACTCATGAAGACAAAAAACAGCTTCTTCTCAATCTTTTTCACTTCGGGGTCTTCTTTTTTAATATTTTCAGAGTAATTGACCTTCCTGCAATCATTGTTCCAACCATTGTCAGCTGAGCCCTCCTTTTCATCCTACCCTCAAGTTCTATAACAATTTGTAACAATGCTACAGTTTTTTGTAGCTATTGCTGTTAAGCAACAAATGCCTTCTATTACAGTAAGTCACCTGTACAAGCAATTTACATACCAGACTCCTGTTTCCCATTTCCAGTTTCTTCCCAACTTCTTCCTCTCCTGTGGGCCTATTCTCACAGTGCACTTTATGAGCTGGAAGCCTGATATTTGAACCAGCTATACTATTAAAGCTGAATTGCAACAATGACATCACCCTCCTCCTGAAAGTGTTTAATGATATTTAATTTTTCCCCTGTGTTCAAACTTCCTTTTAAAACGAACTCAAGAAGTGAATGCAAGAATTAAAGTTCTTTTGTTTAAGTGCATTGTCTTCAACTTCATTTTCAATTTGTTTTACAGAATGTGTTTTCCATCTGTTCTTTTATTGTTCTCATACCTCTATATCCAAATTTCTAAATACTTATTATTTGGCGCAAATTCTGCTCCCTAATGTTCTTGATCAGAAGTCACAAGCATATCCAAGAGCTGGAATTGGCTCTAGCTATTCACCCACAGCCTGTCAAATCTTTCAGTATTTTTTTTACTATATCCATTTCATTTTTCTTAAATGATCTAAGACATTTTACTGAGGCAGCTTTTAACAGACAAGTGTGTATAACTAACAGCACATTCATTGAATTTAAAATTACCCAGATTTTATGTTTTAAAACTTAGAGTGAAGTAGGTTATTTTAATACAATGCTCCTAACAGTTGAACAGAATCCAGTTCTACTCACAAATTGGTGCAATTTTAAATATCACTTCAATTAGGAAGCCAGATCACATGAGTTATAGATTAAATTGGTTAGAAACTTTATATGATACAATACTTATTTGTCAAGTATTATAGTATATAGATGGCATTATTAAATTCCCCTCCTCTTACAGCTTTAACATATTTCCAGGCACTTCTAGCACCTCTATATCAACAGATGGAAATATTTTAGACAAACATGGAGTTAGCTTGCCCATGTATAATATAAGATACAGCTGCTAACTCATGAAATGCAGGATTTTGAATCTTAATAACAAAGTATTTTTACTTCAACATGAGGCAATATTTATACACTTTATCATTGTTTTACCCTTTATTTTAGAAGTTGACAACAACTAATTCTGAAAACAGAGCATTTTAAATTTGTTTTAGGTTTTCACACACTGAGATATTTTTACTAAACTAGGGGCTAAGTGAGAAAATAGTCCTAAAGAAGCATTTCATGGATGAGATGATTTATTTATGCAATTAAAAATTTACAGTAGGCTTTCAGCAAAACCTACCATGTTGTAAAATGACTTTTATCAGCCTTAAAAGCATTTTACCAGCACTAAGAGGAGAGTTCAACCTTTCTCTGAAGCAGCAGGTGCTAGCTACAATTAGAAGTGAAACAAAGCCTAAGAGAAATTAGTTAATATACTAATGTTAACTCCTCTTGGTGCCTGTAAGTTCAGGCCCTTGCAGTAAGTTTTACACATGAAGTGGCTGTAAGGACTTAAGTCAGTCACAGTGAGTTACTGCTGCTGTCAAAACCATCCATCACTGTGTCTAAAGATTCCCATAGCTGGCCGTGAAACTTGTAGATACCTTGTAACATGAATGCTATTGCAGCTGTACCCAGTTATATCAACAGATGTTTTAACAGAGACAGGATGCTGAAAGAAAATAACCCAGCTGGCTTAAGTTCAATATGCAGAAAAATACTTGGACTCCTCAGAAATACCTAGAAGATAACATGACATTTGACACATCCATAATGGGTATTACAATGTAACAGAAGGGAATGGGGTTGATTTGACATTATTTGTTTCAGATAACAGGTGCTATGGGCAGAGGAAAAGCAGTAGATGTCATGCCCTGACTTCAGTAAGGATTTTGAAATGGTTTGAAAATCATATCCAGAGAGCAGCTGACAGCTGCTCTGTCAGGAGAGAAGGGTGTCTCAAAGAAGAATTCTGCACTGGCTCTGATATCACCAGAACAAGCAATTCAATAGGAAATGTTACCATGAGAACATTACAATTAATTAGATGTAAAAACTATAAAGTTAATTTTTGATAGATAAGTACACAATGGAAAATAAATGCTGTTATTTTCACCTGATAAAGAGTATAGAGTTTTTATGGCAATTTGCGCTATTTGCTTGTATTCAGATGAATAAATTAAAAAATACATTTTTGATGGAAAACTGCACTTTGCTTGTCTTTCTTTTGTGAAATAAACCTTCACTTCACGAAGTATTCTGCATACATTCACAGCATACGGATTTCATCCAAAGGGTTAAAAATTATCTTTAAATGTCTGCAATATCATCTGACTTACGGGATGGATGCCGCTTTCTTACATATTGCAGGGAAATTGCATCCCTCATCCCAAGAAGCCCAGAAACTCATGACACCACCCAGGTGAACAGTTCTTGGTTTTCAGGCAATATTTACACCCCATTCCAAATAGTCAAAAGCTTTCCTTAGAAGTTACCTCCATTACCCCTTCATCTCTTCAGAATTTTCAATGGCAATTTTGTTTAGTTCATGGTGTATACCTGTTTAACTCTCAATTTATCTAATGAATTAATTATGTTTTTGATATCTGCTGTGTTTAAATTGACAGCTCAAGACAACCAATTCTCACCAAATTTCTACATAATAATAAAATCCTCCTATCCTTCTCTATCAAAAGACCAGCTGCCTTGTCCTCCTTCTGCAGAGATAAAACTGACATGCTGCCCTTGGCTTCAGTGACTGCAAGGCTGTGTTTCTAGAAATTGTTTCTTAAACTAGATTGCATTACATTTCACTTCAGTCCTTATTTTGTCAGATGCTAAAATAACCCATGAATTTGGTCTTTTAAGATGCTAAGCAAACCCATGAATTTAGATGTTTTTTCTTTAAAGTGGGCACTGATCCCCATTAGAACAGAATTATGACAGTGACAGGAGGTAATACAATTATCTGCTTGACAATTGTGTGGGAAGAGGAAAATGTAACTGTTCCTCCCTTCCCATGTCTCCAGAAGGCAGGTAAGGATGTGCCTGTGAACATAGGTGTGGTACCAAGGACCATATACTCACTAATCAATCTTTTTTCTTTATTAACTAATCCAAATTAGTTTTTATGTTATTTTTTTCTTTAATAATGCTTTGCACCTTCATACACTCTAACATTGCAAACTGCTGTGTCTGGCTGCAGTGGATGTTGTAAAAACTTGCTGTAAGGAGTCATTTGTCCTCCAAATGTGTAATGCAACAATAAGCATTATTAAACACACTTGTGATAGAATCTCTAAGAATTATTATACATTATGCAAAGATTTTTTCCATCTATAAGAATGAGTTTAATAAAAATTTATTAGAAAAAGAAAGGCTGAATAATTGTTTGTTCTAGAGATAGCACATTTATTCCAAATGTTCTATTTACATCCTGTTTACCTCAAATTCCACAATGATGCTTTGTTTGCATTTCTGAACACTTGTCACAATCTGTAGGTAACTATTTTGGTTACATGAAAACCTGCATTAGCCAGCTTTTCAAACACTATTTCAATCCTTTAAGTTGCTAATTTTTTTTGCAATGCTTTACCAGAATTTTAAAAGGAAGCCAGAAAGAGAATGCATTATTAAAGATGTTTTCAGTGAAAACTTCAAGGGTGCCATGAGAGTATTTTAAGAACACACAGCCACCTGGACATTCTTCTGACTTACTGATTATTCCCTTCCTAGAACAGAGGGGCTCACCCACAGCAAAACTACTTTTCTGACTGTGCATACAGACAATTTTAGCAGGTCAAAACTACAGCTTAGAATGCTGCCACAAGCCATGACTTGTAGCCTAGTGTAAGGTTTAGTAACAAGAGCTAATTAGGAAATCTGTCTTTTGCAACACTGACTTCCATTCTCAAAATGCCACTTTCCATATTGGAATAAATGAGCCTACTGCAGCCAAGTCCAAGAATATTCTATGCTTTTCCATAAAAATAGCCTGGCCAACATTCTAACACTGCTGCAGGAATTGATCCTTGTTCCTAAGCTTTTCAAGAACATTTGAACACCATCCATTAATGCAGTTATTGCTTCTAAATTAGTTACAGAAACTCCCACAATGGTTCTTGAAGGAAGTGAAAGAAAACTGAACTAGGAATGCACCCAGAATTGGCCTGGAATAGATGTAACTTGGTCTCAGCTTTGATTGAGATGAGCTTCAGACAACAAATCATCCTGAGGAATGAGAATTTGTTTAGGGCTAAATTTTTACCCTTTTTTATAAAACCAAGCCAAGTAACAAAGGGATATGTGTTGGAGGCTACTTACACCTGCAATAATCAAGACAAGAGCAGTCCAAACACATCTTTGGGCACTCACAGTCATGACCAAAAATTGGTCAAAAGCTAACACACACCATCATATCATCCCATCTGTGGTACTGGTGGTGCCCTTCTGAGTTTATCCAGGAAAGGAAAAAGCTTTCCCTGTCCAGCAGTGCAAGCTGAGCACAATGCAAGCATTGGCAGGGATTCATCCAGCTTGTGCAGGAATCCAGCAGGCAGGGAAGTCACAAAAAAGCCCTGCCTCACTCTGAGCCTTGTTTGTCCCCAGCCACAGCCTGAGGTATCAAGGAGTGTCCCTATTCCACGCAGCAGAAGGGCTCACAGCCAGCCCCCAGGAATGGGGCAAGCAGGGACAGTCACGAGTGGGCCTGGCAGTCCCATTCCTGCCTCCTTTACTGCCCAGCCCCGGGCTCCACCTTGCAGACACCAAGAAAAAAGGGACCAAATCCTGCCAGGGCACTCTCTAATATCACCCTGCTGAGAAGGGACAGCTGGGCCCACACCAGCTTTCCAGGGAAGTCAGCTTAAATCCATCCCTAAAAACCCATGAACTAAGACTGTTCTGTAGCCTCTGTGACCATCCTACATATAGCTATTAAATACACAACTAAGTTAGTCACAAATTAAATCAGAGCATATGACTCCTGCTGGATAGACTACAATAATTTTAGTGGAATAAATATATATTTACAGTGGAAGTTGACAATGAGGATGTGTTGAATTACTAGGATTTAATGGGTTTTCAGAGGAATCTAGTCAGTTTTGAAATACGTTCTCAGATTTTACTATGGAGACAGTTCAACCTTGACAGATCCCAAGATAATGATCTTTTAAGGGCATTATGTACTTAGCTGACACAAATAGCATATTTTAATTACAGTTAATAAGAGTCAGATTTTGTTTTGAATTCCATGATGTCAAACCTGGCATGCTCCTTTAAGGACAAAGAGCACAATAGTTTTTTTTTCCTGTAACTCATCTACACTTTTTTTTTTTTGCTCATGTCAGTTTGACCTTGAAGAGAACATGGTGTCCTCTGAGGTCCTTTTTTAAAGAAAAAGTCACACTCAGGGCCAACAATTCTTTCCCTAAAGAGACTTCTGTATCCTTAGCTGGTGAAAGCTGCTGCTCTGCCATGCACCAAGAGGCAGTATTCCTTATCCTCTTTGTTTACAAAGGAGTACAGCTACAACTGCGCTCTGATTCCAGAAGTATTCACCACCAGTATGGGAACCTTTTGCATCAGTGTTAGGAGTCTGCTGAGACAGGGTGTTATACATACAGCAGATCTGTACAAGCTTACATAAGGTCTGATCTCTTAGTTATTTAGATAGGCTAAGAAACAAGGCTCTTGCAAGTTACTAGACAACATGAATAGCC
Source organism: Brachypodius melanocephalos (assembly GCA_013398615.1). Taxonomy (NCBI): domain Eukaryota; kingdom Metazoa; phylum Chordata; class Aves; order Passeriformes; family Pycnonotidae; genus Brachypodius; species Brachypodius melanocephalos. Next base: position 15,621,552 of record VZSR01000247.1, read on the forward strand.
CAATTGATTTCAGTAAGCATATTTATATATCACCCATTATTAAAGTGTCTGTGAATTTGGGCTATTACGCTATCAATTGTAACTATGTCAGTTAATTTATTACATTTGCCTGCATATAACATCTGGTGTTTTTTTACTGATATCACAAGCTGTCCTTCAGATTCCATCATCCTGTAATAATTTTGCAGTCAGCTGTAAATATGCCAGCAGCCTTACTAGGATTTCACTAGATAGTTCAATGGAATTAAGCAAACAAGGCTGATAACAGAGATTTTCCTACCATTACTGTTCTAATGGACTGGGATTGACTACAAGGAGGCATTTAGAAAATCCACAAGATTAAGTTTTTCCTCCGTGCAGTGCCAGTCAAGTGCTTGTGGACAATAATTTCTTTGCCTGATCCATAAAGTTTGCTTACGAAATTCATCAAGCTCAATAGAGATACACATCTCAAATGGATTTATACCTCCAAATATTCCTGCTGGCAGCTACTTTGTCACAGTGTGAGGCAAAAAGGGATGGTTAAGATAGCATAGTCTGGTCTCCTGCATGACACAGGCCAGTGAACCTCACCCAGTAATTTATGCTTCAAGACCATAATTTGCTTTTGAGGCATAGCAGCTCTCGTAGAAAGATCTTCACTCATACACTAAGTGGAGGCAAAATGATTACATGTCTAGGTAAGTTGCTCCAGTAATGAATAACCCTTACTGATAATAGACTGCCTTATCTCTGGTCTGAATTTACATAGCTTCACTTTTCACAATTAGATTTCTCTGTCTTTTCCAGCTGAATATAAGAGCTCTCTATAATTTTTCCCTACAAAGACACTTGACCACTGTTAAGTAACATCTTAACCTTTACTTGAAGAAGTTAATGGACCAAGTAGACATCTTTCAATACAGAGCATGGTCTTATAGCCTAATTAATTTTGTAGTTCTCTGCATTTGCTCTTATTTTTAATGTATTACTTCTGAAACTTCATACCAAAAGAGCTAGATAATTTCTATACCACCAAGATTCTTTCTTACTTTTGTACTTAGTGAGCAAACCCTCAGAACCCTGTGTCCTCATGAAACCAGGAAAAATTACTTACAGAGAAGCTTTATAACAGAGTAATTGAAAACACAGAGGGAATTAAAGATGCCTATAGAAATCTTAGAACATAATTCCCACTAGCAAGATGAAATACCTGATGGAGTATAAGTCTAATACTGGACATGACTCAGGATTAAGTTTATTATCAAACACAAAAATTTCTTGTAATTACCATTAAGTTAACAAAAGCAAGACAAACTTCAAGTATTTTTAGAATTTCCAGTTTTATCTAAACTTCAGATTTGAGCATGCCATTTTTAGCTTCAGGCTGCATTTTAAGTCTGAGAACCTTAGAAAAATCTCCCTAAAACAAAACCACAAACTTTTGTCATTTTTTTTATCCACACTTACAAAGTCAGTTTTGAGAGGAAAGAAGTTGTTTGCCAGTAAAGTCTGTATTGTTGGAAAAATAAATAAATATAAACAAGCAATTAGTTCTACTTGATGTTGTTTAGAAGTGGCATACAGTTAAATAAGCCCTAAAACTTCTGAAAGCCTTTGCGTGAGAACAAGCACTCTAAAGAGCACCCACTAACCCATTCCTTTGCTTGAGCCAGGATTTCTTCTGTTTCTATGTCAAATTGTCTCCCAGGAAACTGAAGAAAGCAATCCCTTCTCAACTACCCACAGATTTGTGTACCCTACTTTTCACTTTTTCCTCTCGCTGGTGCTGTTGGGGACCTCTGATTTCTCTTGAGCTGTTTATGCACAGGGTGTGCCTATAGTTGCAGTTATTTATATGCACATATACACGTGGATGTATTCCAGCTGAACTGGCTTATGCTTTTTTTAAATGCAGAAAGTTTTCCTCTGGCTTGTGCATCAGTCCACTGCATAGGCCAAGCCAGTTCTTACACACAGCAACACTACATGAGGCTCAGGTACTACTGAAAATTAGTTGCATACATAAATCATTCCACAGAAGTAGGGAGACAAATCAACTCGAATTTCATAAAACATTTATTCTGTCTGATTAAAATGTTTTTGGAAACCGAGCTCTTTTTCCCTGTTTGTAACTTAGTCTTCAGGATCCAAAGTGACTGCATTGCATTTGAGAAAAAACAAGCAAACGACTAGCACTAGAGAATCACTGAAGACAAAAGAAAGTTGTTTGACAGATATGGCACTCTTTCTGAATACCTTGGCTATCCAGATTCTTACTTTGCATTGAACAACTCAGTCTTTTAAACTGCTTTACAGTCCTCATACACTATTATGTGCCAGATGCATGACCACCCAAGATGATTGCCTCTCTTATCAATAAGGCAAATACTAGAGCAAATGGGGTTAGGGGATTTCTGTTCTAAAACTGAAACAATACTAGATCAAGATCCAGGGCAAGTAAGTTCAAGGCTGTCATTAAAAATCTGGATGACTTAATTACCAGCACTTACAGTTAGTACATTTACTAGCTAGGCACTCTGTGAAGATGGTATGTTTGATGAAACCCATGCCTCAGGCACCAGGGTTGGCAAGGCACTTCTTCATATTTAATGCATTGCACAACTATCACAGAGTTTGAGTTTCTGCTTTGTACAGGGGACTGGGGGATACAGGGCAAAGACTTGCTCTAGTACATGCCTCTGCCTTTCTCAAATACAGTTTCAGCAGTGCTACTGGCAAACCATTAGACATCTAGGTGAGGCTGTGATGGACCAGAAAAAAAGAGACCTCACCCTCCTCCCCTACTGAGCAGGCCCTCTCAGCTCTGAATGTAGAAACATAAGCATAAAAGTTACCCTGAAGGCCAGCACAGCACTAGGAGCTGTGGTAAGAGCTAAATCATTAGCTGTTAGAGGTCTCCTTTGCATTATCTTTCTGCTATATTGTTTATTTCTCCCCTGTAGTTTTGAGCTTCATTTAACATTCATATTTCTTGGTCTCATATCTGTTCACGCACCAAAAAAAAAAAAAGTAACAGAGCCACATAAACCTAAATTTCCACATATGTTTTAAAATAAAAGGGCCAAACTCATCAGTATTATCTTGCTCTTGTGACTAGAAGAGACCTACACCTCTTAGCAAGAGCAAATTTGTTCTTTGGTTACTTCCTCCAAAACTTCTGTAAAATTTCTTTTTAACAAAGATTTTGCCTCATTAACATGTACTGTGAGAAGCTACATGGAAGCAACTAGAAAGACCCAGTGTTATGCTAAGCTGGAAAAAATTAAGTCACTTTTAGGATTTTCTAATGCTATAAATAATTAAGGCTTTACCTTAAAGTAATGCTTCCTCCAGATACAATAGAGAAACCACCAGAAATCTGACTCATTACTATGAACTATAAACCACAGATTAGGGCTTGATGAAAGGAGCCATGGAACAACCCACACAGCTGAGAGATATTTAATGGTATAAGCAGCCATAACATTAGTCACTCCCTTCAACTTGATCAACTGAATAAGATCACCACTTTTCTGAATTACCATATTATACTCATGTGGTTAAATAATGAAGGCTCTATTAGAATCATAGAATTATTTAGGCTGGGAAAGATATCAGGATCATCAAGTCTAACTGTTAACATAGAACTGCCAAGTCCACCACTAAACCATGTCCCCAAGTGCCACATCTACTTGTCTTAAATGCCTCCAGGAATGGTGACTTCACCACTTCCCTGGGCAGCCTATTCTAGGGCTTAACAACTCTTTCCAAAAAGAAAGTTTTCCTAATACCCAATCTAAACCTCACCTGGTGCAACCTGAGGCCATTTCCTGTTGCTATACCACTTGTCAAGGAGGAGAAGAGACTGATCCCCATCTCACCAGTCTTTGATAGCTGTAGACAGACCTATGGTTCTCTTTTATCCTCCATTTCTCCAGATCAGACTTGTGCTCCAGAGCCTTCCCTGCTCCCTCACCTTTCTCTTGTGATTCTCCCTCAAACATAGATATGCTGCCCCCAACTTGCCTGTAGCAAGCTTACTTCCATTTGAGACTTTAAATTTCAGAGCTTATTTCTGTTAATAATAAATAAGTTTAAGGTTTCAGAGTTGCTCTTATTTTTGAAAGACTTTCAGAAAATTCCTTAGAGTAAGTTTGGTTTTCAACACTATTTTTTAAGCTTTTTTTCCTTTTCAAGCACAGTGGGGGTTTTTTTGTTGTTGTTGATTTGGTTTTTTTTTTAAACATCTGTGATGCATGTTGTTAAATAGACACACCTCAACTGAGAACCTACAGCTTCAAAATCCTTTGCACTCTGAACTGATTATGGAGGTATTTAAAGCAAAAAAGTCAGAAACAACAAGAAATACATTAAAAAAAACCCAACACTGTATCCTTGTGCAGAATTCTGTATCCAAGTGCAGACAATAATGATAAAATGTTTCCCTAAGAGACTTCATTGTCACTGATATTCCAAGCAAAAGACATTAACATGATTGTTATATATGCCCCTCAATGAGCACTAAATCCAAAGTATAGACACATATAATGCTGGTTTTTAGATAGCAAGACACCTTGAAAGTTCTCTGGCTTTCCTTTACTCACAGTTTTGCAGGTACTCTAGGGCAAGTCTTCTTTGTTCTGGAAATAATTACTTGGTTCTCAGGCCACAACTACAGCCCAGTCTAAAGGAGAAAAGAAAGATGTCTTAATAATGAAAAGGAGATTTTTATCTCACCACATTTAAGAGAAGTACATCTATGATATCATTCTTCTAAACTACACTGCAAAACTTCCCCAGCCCTCCTCACCTTGAAGACACCCATGTTGCCTGCACTCTCAATCCAAGCTAAAAGAAGCCCCAGGACCTCCCAGGGCTCCTTTTGTGCAGTGCCTGAGTGAAGGGAACACTCCCAGAACAGCTGAACCTCATCACCCTTAACGAGCCTAACGCCAGGGCTCCAAAGTGGACACAGGTGCTGAGGCTGGCGCTTCTATCACAGCTGGGTGTGGTAAATGTCAGTGACAAGCTGTGGATGCACCTAAAGAAATGTTGCACTTGATGCAAAGCTTTTCACTTCATCACAGCCAAAGCTGACTTTGACACTGATACATTCAGTTATACTGGAGAGACTTTTACCTGGCAGAACATTTCACAGGTGTAACATTTTACACTGTAATTCAGCAGGGTTGCATGACTCATTTGATAATTAGTGAGAGGTCTTTTAGCAGGCCCAAACAAGGACCCAGGAAGCTAATACCTTCCAAGAAACTTCTTATTCACCTCCTAAGGATTATATACTAGAGTGAGGAGTGGCAACCATGAGAAGAAACACCTGGTAATTACCATGCAAGGTTTCTGCAGAGCCAAATTAGAGACACAAACAATTAAAGTTAGTTTCATTAGATTTTGCTGTTCAGAAAAGAATCATATGGGAAAAAGCACTGAAGTAAAAAGAGGCAAATCATAAAAATTACACTATTTGCACTTTCCAGGTATACTTTGGATATTCATACATGAAGAAATTAAATCATTGTAATATGCATGTTGGTGTCTCCAGTCGGTGTTGGTTAAGCTCTTAGGAGTTTGAAGAGAAGGATACATCAAGTCATTACTTCTATAGCACTCTTCATCGTTGTTCAGCTCCAGTATGGTTGTACAATGAATTGACTAAGGGACCTGTCATAAAACAACATCCAGTTTCAAGGAAAAGGGGAAAAAAACCCTGAAATCTGTGTAAAAGGTATTCAAGCAGCTAAGGACTGTTCCAGCAAACCTTGCTAGGCTCATATTGCCCAATAACCTTGTTCTTTCAATTACAGTTTCTGTCACCCTGCAGGGCCATTGTCATGGGCAGAGCATAGAGTGAGAGATCAGTCCTGAATTTAGGAGGATAGAAACACACTCTCCCTCATTTCAGGATGGGCCACCTCTGACTTGTTCCATGTCAGGTTTGTGATGAAGCAATCCAGGCTGGTTTAGTTTCTGCCACCTGTTGAAGGCTCAATATTATAGAGTCAGCATTTGTGTGAAGAGGTATTAGCATTGGTTAGAAGAACAGGAAAAAAAAAGAAAGCTGGGAAAAGCAGAGTAGATGGCAGACACTCAGCCTGTCAGCCCATGGTAGACCATGCAGAATACAATGCCATACATGAAGACAGGCTAAGTGCCTGAAAGTATGTCTTTTTCCAAGAATATCAATTTAATAAAAATTATTAATTCTGCCCACAGATCCTGTCTTGCCTTAGGCTGTTAGATTATCATGGCTTCAGAAAAGATCTTACAAACATCTGGGAGTCGCTGCTGGCAGGGACGGGTGAGTTCCAGCAATTCTGTTCCCTGTCAGGCCACCCTCTCATTTTCCCAGCCAAAAATAAAAAGATGTGCTCCCTGGAAAAGTACTCTGAAAGGGAGGCTGGCCATCATGCTCACCACAATTAAAGAGCAGGCTTGTAAAAAGTATGCTCTGGGATTATAAAAGAACAACCTTGCTACTTCTATGTCTCTAGTTCAAAGATGCCAATCCTGCCTCTCTTTGCTGGAATAAGGCTGATTTAGACCACAAGATACAGATAGTTACAGAAAAATTGCCAACTTCAGGACAAAGGGACAACAAAATACTGGTTTTAAAGAGGCAGGTAGAGCTTTGAGAGAAATGAATCGACCTTTCCCATTTACCCCTGACTTTGTAGAGTATGTGAAAAGTCAGTCAATTAAAGAAAACAGAAACTCAAAAAGAGAAAAAAAAAAAAAAAAAACCAAAAAAAAACTGCAACATTTTTTTTTACGAAACCCCACAGCTGCATTTACTAAAATTATAGCTGAGACCACTAGAAAATTGCTAGGGTGATAAAACAGCTTGTATCATAACCACCACTTTCATTCTGCTCTGTGGTTTAAAAATGCATCTGATTTACTCTCTACCTTTTCTTGTCTGAAGATTGAAGCTATACAATCCTTAGTGGTTAAAACTATGGCTGAGTCATTCTACTTTGCCACAGCTGACTGATCCTTCAGAAAGCTCCCACCATGCTGTCTGGAGAATGACTGGACATGCTTTGGCTTCTGCACAGCCATCCCATGGAAGGAGACCACGTATATCCCCAAAGCCTGAAACTGTACAGGGAGTCCTTTGGAAGTTAGAGATGAGAAAAAACAACAAAATGTGTGCAAGGAGTGTGTAAGCACAGTAGCAGGAAATGCAGAAAAGTATTCACCAGCTGTTAGACTCTTCCCATCAGACAGCGATCTGGACAACAGGCTGCTTCCTGCACACCTCAGCTGCTCAATTCCAGGCTCTCAGTGAGAGAGGATTCACTGGCTGACTGTTCATGAGGGAAGGAAGGACAGATGCAAGACAGAAAGACTGGGAGAAACCAGAAGTTAAGACAAGGTCAAGGGAGAGCGTGAAATGGGTGGGAGAAAGGTGGAGAGGTGGAAAATCTGCCAAACAAACCCACTATAACAAGACCACTTTTAATTGTGTTCCACTTCTGTTCACAAATGCTGCCTGGTCATCCCATGCTAATCCAGTGCAGCCTGTTACTTCCCCTGTTTCTGTCAGGATTGGAAAATGTCAGTGATGTGGGAAGTATGCCCAATGGACTCAGCAGGTTTTCACTGCATGTGCAACCCAAGAATGGCTTTTCTCCCATGAGTAGGAATTTCTCCCTTCTCCAGCGTTTTTTACCAGTCTGTCCCAAAACTCAGCATCCCCCTCATTAACTTTTTGGATCTAATTGGTTTATCATGGGAGAACATGCTAAATAGGTGGTGAAAGTAGTCAGACAAAAGAAGACAACCAAATCAAAACAAATAATTATTTAAAACAACCCTATTATAAAGCCTGTGCTGTGGCTTTCACATCCCCAGAGTAATCATAGCAGATGCTACTGAAAGTAGAAGTTCAGGTATGATACAGTCTTAAATAATCACAGACAAAAAATTCAGCAGGCATGTTCTCAGCTCATAAAAACACTACATCAAATGTAACATATTTACTACAGCCCTCAAGGGTGTGTAGTAAAAAGGTATATTTTTTACTCTGCAAGATCTATCCCAAGTCTATTTGATTTCACTTGGGAGTCTGGATTTCACTGGATTTAAGTGACTTTAAGTGACTACCTTCTGATCTGTGATCAGTGAAAGAGGGAGTTAGAGCCTCTGCAAAAGAAGAAGCCAGGTTTATTTATTTAGTAGCATGTTCTCACTGCGTAGTGGGATCTTAGAGCGCACATGGGTAGACCATTTGTGGCTGGGTAAAGCTGCTCTCAGCAGGTGGATGTAGCTGATTCCAGGGGCTCCTGGCAGGTAAAATTCATGGAGCACAGGAAAGGAAAGAAGCTCTGGGCTCTGTGCTGGCACAGCGGTGTAGCAGCACTAATGGGCAGGGTTTAAATGCAGTTTAAACACAGCATCTTCTCCTGGGCAAAAATTGTGCAGAAGCGACTTGGAGAAATTTTTCACTTCATGACTTCCCCTTGAACAATAAAGAGACAGAAAATATAATCACAAAGAACAGTTATCTGTCATCTTCAAACACAAACCTCAAACCTTTATCACAGCATAATTCTGCAGGACCCTTTGTTAGCATAAAAATCAGAAGATGAGGTAAAATTTTTTCCTAAGTAAACTTGTGCCAGCCATTCAAGCATAAAATTGATAATATTTTAGAATTTTTGAATTTGTAAATATTCAGGCTTACATAGGGAAAGAAAACACTAGGTCCTCCCTTTTTCTCTTCCCTCACATACTCTTCAAAATAATTTATTAACAGCACATATAAGATAGGCATTTATAATAGAAAAAACCCAGCCTGGATAAAAGATAAGTGTAGAACAAGAAGAAGCATCTAGTTAGTCCCTAAGGAACTGAATGGTTTCATCTACAATAAAGATTTTTCAAGAAAAATTTAACTCTATTTTCATTGTTGTGGTTCATATTCAGTTTCATTCCTGTGAGCCAGGTGGTACATAAAGATACATAAAGATGTGAAAATCAGATTTTTCAGAAAAGCCACAAAACAATAGAAATTAAGGCTCCGGCAGATGGGTTATCACAAACCCAGAAAAAAGACTACTAAGAAAAAAGATGCAGAACGAAACCATTGATTATCTTTGAGATGTGATGCCAGGGTAATATTGGTATTCAAGAAACCTCTGGAGCTCAGGAATCCATCTGTACTCTGGGATCAATCAATTCTAGTACAATGAAAAGCAAACTGTCAAGGCATCCAAGGCAGGCCTTGGTTGCTGGAGAGTTTACTTGGACCAGATTTCAGCTCTCTAGCCATTATCTTTATGCAGCTTTTATGAAAATTTGGCTGTGATATCAAACCTTTCCCAACATTTAATCTGTGGGAATTGAGTGCATCCTAAAGCTGAAGCAAACAGGTGCAATGCCACAATTCCTCAGAAGCTGAGACTTTGGCTTTGTAACTCCACTTTTGCAGAGCAGGTTTAACAAAACTGCTGAGGAAGTGTAAGCAAATTCACTTCTTCACCATCCTTATACAAACACATACCTATCACAATTATATATATACATAATGGTAATGTTTAATGCATTTTATATAAAAATATCATTGTAACTACAGCCTCATGTGGTTTATCTAAAACTCAAGGACTTTAAGGAAAGGGATTAGTAGATTAAGTTTTGTACCAATTTTTTTTAAAATTACTCAGCATTTTCATCTCCCTGTAAGATATTTCCCAGAAAAGAGCTTGGTTTCATTTTCTCTCTTCGGGCAAAGTTTTCCTGAGGGGAAAATATTTTCTTTCCTGTAAAACCATATTTTTTGCATTGAAAAATGACTTATTTCACCCAAAAAGGCATTTCATTTCAGAGAATTTGCATGACAGAAGAGATCCATATGATTTTATCACTTGATAAAATTGATTTCACAGTAAATTATTTTAAAATATTTGCTGGGAACAGATTATTAGCTCTTGAGAAATCACTACACCGCTTTTATATTTAGACCTTCACACTTTACATTTTTAATAAATCTAACCTCTTCCAAAGGAATAACTCTTAAAAATAAGTTTCCTCTTTCTTTGAAGTTATTGTTCTTTGTCATCTCTAATGCTTCTCCCAATACTCCAGTACATTGGGATAGCCAAAAAACCTCAAGTTCATATGCTGAAATTCTCTCAGAGTCTCAAAATGCAGAGATGTTTTGATTGTCCCTTGTGATTCCTGGGAAAGGTTCAAGTCATCAGCTGGCAGATTCAGTTACTGAGCACATAGAGTCAGTGAAATGTCACATCTCGGGCATGACACAAGAACTGGGAAGGACAAAGTAATTTAAGATCAGATGGGACCTCCACTCTTCAGAGGTTCACACGGTACAAGAAGCAGCATAACCCCATAAACCCCCTGTGCCCTCCTCACAACACGTGGTGAATCAAGTTCAAGATCCTTTTAACTTTAATAACTCTGCCTTCTTGCTCCATCTTACCAAACTGATCCTTTAATCTCCATGCCCCAAACCAAAGGCTTTGTTCTCATACAGCACATCCCATTACCGAAACCTGGCTGAACCTCAGGGGCCCAGAGTATTTTTTAAGACTCTCTGGTATTTACTGCAATGATTTGTCCAGCACATTTAAGAACTACAAGGCCATAACCATTAACACCTAAAACAAGCTTTGTGTCAGTTTTGGTTTGGGCCATTATTATTCCTTCATTTTCTATTAGACCCATTCTTGGAGCGGAAAAAGATGAACAGAAGAAGTCCAGTGTTGCCTTGTAATAATTCTGGCAGAGAGATGTGAGTTAAATTAGAAATTCACACCTGTAATGATCCTCAAGGCTTAACTAACAATACCTTTAAATATCAGCTTCATACAAACCATCAATTAAATCAGAGATCTTTGTATAGATATGTACCTGGGAAATTTGAACAACTCTTGCATGATGCATTTGGAAGCTGAAATGTGCTTTGTGGAGGAAACTTCATTCTCTAAGGTAAGGGGCATTGCAGACACAGCTCAGGTACTGCAGACAGGACTGATTCAGCCTATTCAAGACAAAAAGAATTGTTCACAGAGTAAGTTCAGGAATGATTTGAGACAGTCACACAATAAATGGGGTGACCACGAATGTAGATCATTGGAATGGGATGCTAAGTGACTGTTGCTAGATCTGGGACAATTTATGACACACTTAACCTGTATCAGACCCAGAGGCCTGTAAACTCCCTGTAGTGCTGGTTTCTGCATGACTTTTTGCAATAGCACAATGGGTGATGAGCGTTTGCTCATGTTTGCAGCAGGACCTGCACTCCTATTTTTGCTCACATACACTTGGGCTAAACACACAGCATTCAACCTGATATTGAAATATAGAGTTTTCCAGACTTAAGAACAAATGGATATGTAAAATGTAAATAAAACCAGCAGTATTTTCTTTGTTATAGAATTCACTCCTTTCAAACTTCAATTGTACTTCTGTTATTTTGGGGTTTTTTTCCTTGCCTTGAAGCATAATTTTTTTGATTATAATTTTTGGAGATACTCTGTGTTTCTTGCATTTTAATTATAGTTTTAAGGTACTTGTTAACCTACAATTAGCACGGTGTGAAGTCGAAGGGCTGCCTTGGTTGGGCCCAAAATAACCTTGTAATTTTCTCCTTATTCTCAGTTTTCTAAGCTCTAAGGCTCCAGATTGTTTGATTCCCATTTGGATTTTTAGCCCATCATGAACTTGACACAGTTGCTAAGATACATATCAGTCTGCACCGTGTTGATACAATATTATTTAAACACTTTAAGGGGCAGCCTAACAGTTCTCTGTAAACACAGAACTCCACCATAAACTAACTGCTCTCTGCAGAAGCAAGCAGCCTGACACAAAAATTAAATCCAGGGTGTTTCAGAGATTACTGTGGAAGCCTCCATGAGCATCTGCCCACCACCAGCAAAGCACCCCACAGTTTTGTGGCCACCCTAGCCCAGCTTCAGTGTACACACAGGTGTCTCGCTGCCTGCAGCAGCATCAGCTCCCTGTCGTGCCAGGTTCCCGTGCTGCTGTTGCTGTCTCGAGTGTGCAGGAAGTTTGATTTGATGGTGGCAGCCCAGGGCCTACACTTGTTTCCAGGCCTACCTCAGTAACCTGCCGAAAATCAATCTGACCAGGAGCCCTGCCCGTGACCAAAGGCATTGCCACACTGCATAATGTTAAAAAAAAAAAAAATAAAGCTAGAAGTTCACCCCTTTACAAAGAAGGGCCAGAGAGTCACACGGCCTGCAGAAAACACAGGCCAGACTCACGAGGCCGCTCCTGTCACTGATGTTTGTATTCTGTGGTACCTTGTCAGACAACAACTGTTAGGAAAAAGGTTCAAAGATTTCCTCAGATGATGCTGAGAAGTCTTCCCTGAAGCACAGAGGAGCTCTTTCACAGAGCTGGGTCTGGATGAGGACGTTCTCTCAGCGGTGCTCGGTGCTGTCAGCGCGTGGCCCCAGCGGTGATTGCTGAGGCGGCTTCTGTCCAACGAGGGAAGCGTCTGACGGTGCCCCGCACACACCCGGTAAAACACAGCACAACCTCACAACAACACCTTCATCTCAACAGCTGAGTCACAGCCTGACATCTCCCATGGCCGTTTCCAACTCTCCGAAGACAGTGAGGAACCTCTTATGCAAAATATCCCTGTCTGGGGCCCAAGGTCCAGAGAGTCCGTGTCATGCTGTGTATTAACAGCATTGCCCTTGCGCAATCATCCCCTGCACCGTGTTAGCACTGGCAAAAACGCACCAAGGTTTCAAAACCAGAAAAAAATTCCCCAAAACTCTACATTGTTTTCAGAGTAAAAATATTTGTGGTCACACCATACTTTGACTTCACAATATCACAGTCTTGAGGACAGTTGCTTGAGGGCCATGTATCAATATGGGTGATGGAAGGGCTAAAAACACCTGAAATTTTTTTACCACTTAGTTAATTCCTACCAGGCTTATTTTTTTTTACTAATTATTCTGAATAACCTCGGGTCAGCCTTAAATTTAACAGCACCTTTGGCTGTTTTCCTGGTTTTAACTCCATTAAGTACCACAGTGGTAAATGTCTATCTTCTACTTCCTCCACTAAACATATTCAGTCTGCTCATTATCTCATTTTTTGGGTCAGGCTACAAACTTTTCAGTGTCATGTCTTTTCTCGTCTATGGTGGTTCAAATTGCTGCATCATCTTTTCTTCTACCTGATTTTGTCCTTTTCTAAATATTCCTGTTAATCACTTCAACTATTAAGTTTCCAGTGATATGATGAGTAAAAGCAGAGCGGGCTGGTGTGTAGGTAACAATTCAGATCACTGGCAAAGTCCAAAGCAACAGGGCTTTCTCTCACAGAAAAAGTCTTACAAAACAGGCATTTTTTTCCTGCCTCAGCTTTTAGTCACATCATTTTGTGTGGTCACAGAGACAACCACTTCTCATGAATCTGAGGGCTCATTTTAGAGTTTTCTTGATATTCATGTTGTCCTTTGACACTATGCCCACAGCCAGCTCTTCTAAAAGACCACACTGTGGCCACCATCCTGGTGTTTATGTGTCAGTGCGTCATACTCTGCTGCTTCAAATTCCTATCAGAATTTTTTTTTTTTTGTGGATCATGTAATCACTTTGCAGCTTGTTTCCAAAAGAAACAAGGTTTCTAGTCTTTCCTATTCCAAGGTCCTAAACCTGGGTAACTGCACTGAAAATGGTGATTTTTTTTCTTGAGTTTTTTATTAATAAACAATACCTGCTTAATGTTGAAAATCCATTTCAAAATGGAAAAAAAACCCCATTCCACTTGCAAAATCAATCTTAAGACACACCAACATTCAAAAATTGCTTCATATTTTTAAACAAAACAAGAATTTTAACAGCTTTTTCTGTTGAAAGTCTCTAAAAAAAGTCTTCCGTTTCAAATTTTCTAATCAACTGTACTTCCTGTTCTTTGCATTTATCTTCCTGATATGTTCTGCATTTATAATATACAAAGAAGTTTGTTCTTCTTTCTCCTGTGAAAATGGAAAGTGATCCAATTAATAACTTCCCCAAAGCCAGGCCTGAGTGTTGCAGTAATAGGAGACCACAATTTGCCATGCTGCTGCTAATCCTGCCGGACCAGGCGGATGTGAACATCCTTCCCTGCACAGCCATCAGAGTACCAGCCTGGAAGTCCCCTCCAAGCACACGGTGAGGGCTCTGAGCCACTCCAAGAGATGGAGTCAATTCCCTGCACTCTCTACAGGCTCAGCAGAAGAGACAACAGGAAATATTTTCTAGTCCTACTCTGATCCCATGAAATTTCAAAACTCAGTAAAATGAATGCTTGTGAAGACTCAAGATATTCCAGTTAGCACATTCTAGGATCTGTGTCACATTATTTCACATTTGCGAGTAAATTTTTTCACCAATTTAAAACAAACAAACAAAAACAACAAAACCCCCCCCCAAAAAAACAAAAACAAACATAAGCACAGTTTTAAGATGGAATCCTTGGACTGACTCTTTTAAGATCCATGCTTGGATGAATACTGAACTAAGCATACCTTTTTCATTCTAAATTCAGAACTGCTGTGTCCCCACATGTTCTTAGGCCACAGTGACAGTCTCTAGTTAGGACTTATGAGGAAGGCTATAATGTAAGAAAAATCAATATTGTTGTCCTAAAGTGTTCAGCCATGAAAGAACTATCAACAGTTGAAAACACCAGGAACAATCGATTTCAACGAGCAGTTCATATTGGGGAACAAGGCAGCACAGAGATAAAGATTGAACTGATAGGAAAGAATATTTAAAGCATTAATTAGATACTCTAGAGCTTAATGTCACTCAGAACAGTTTTTAAAAGGAGACACTATCTTAAAGTTTCACATTCCATTGCAGAATTACATCCATCAAATAGCACTTGACAACTGTGACATTGAAAACTATTTTCTTTTAAAACAATAATAATTTGTTAAGTTAAAGCATATACTGCTGCTTGAATTCTGTCAGAGCATGTAATGTCATTTCTTGAACTCTCTAGAGGAAAGTTACCCACATGTCTAAGTAAATAATTGCCAAAATCTACGGCAAAGTAAATGTCATCAAACTGGGATTCCAAGCTGGAGCTGTCATAATATGGTATGAGGCTTTCTTAAAGTGAAGGCCCTGAATGCCAAAAAGGCATATGACTCTGCCTTCTTGTACTTCTATAGGAGCACCTGGAATCAGGTACCCATGTGATATTCCCATACCTTGTCCATTAGATAGAAAACTAATTTATCTCTTATTTCAACGGTTTATGGGAGAGTGTCAGGAGAATAAAAACATAACAAGACTTACAACGCCAAAACCCAACACAAAACACCCACTGGCAAACTAGCTAATAGCAGCAATGTGGAGAGCATTTGCAAGGTGCACATTGTAGAAAATGGTACTAAATTCAAAAATGGGGAGAAGACGTAAGGGAGAACTGGAGGTTGAGGTCTCCAACATTTTAAAATGTTCTCTGAAATAATGGGATGAGTTGACACCGATCTTTCATTAACGCTTTAACTTACCTTTGACAGTATTAGACAGCCAGCAACAGTCTACCCAAAGACAAATCAAAGGCATATAAAATATTTTTGGTCCAGAGTAAAGCTAAGAGTGTGTTTGTCTATGCTAGAACAGCAGTAAATGTACCATTAATTATTCTTCTTGGCTGTATTATCTAGTGCTCTTCAGTCAGGATAAAGTTTGAAGGACAGAGAACACTGCCACAAGCAAAAATCCAAAGTCAGCATTTTGTCCAATTTCCTAATAATTTGTCATGGAAACAGTATAAAGCTTTCCTGAAACATGCCTTGAACTAGCAGAATACATACATTAAGTGCTATATTTCACCACACTGAGACACTAAACAATCTTTCCCTTCCTTAAACCCACTAACCTCACTTGGCAGAACTCTCATTTATCTTGTGGACATACAGAGAAAGAAAAAACCTGAGTGAAAAATGCTACATATTCATTCTTTCTCAGAGAGAGATGGACAGAAAGGTGATTAATATGTTGTAGAACCCTGTTAACATAAGCAATGGTATCTCTGTGGAAATTAAATAGGCAGTAAGAAAGCATTCTTATGGAAGTAAAGAAAGCATGAACTCAAATTTGCTTTTCTCTTGGATTAAAACTTGTCAGAATTTGAAATTTCTTTTGATACTAAGTGTCAAAAGATTATTTGTGCTTGAATTCCTGAAAGAGATGGAAAATAAAGGAATATGAAACTTTTGGCAAAAATAAAAACAAGAATCAGAAATGTTACTTCATTCATTTCAAACCCTGCTACTATGAAGGGCTTTCAGTATTTCTCTCAGCCATAGATTCAGATTATTAATCCAGACAGCGTACTGGACATTTGTACTTCTGTCCGTGTCTACAAAAACAGACAGAAGTGATGAAACAGAGGGGAGCTTCCCAGGATAAATGAAACAGCAGCAAAAGTACCAGGAAAAACTCATGATAACTGGTCAAACTCACAGTTCCTGTCAGTCCACAGCAGTAAATCCCTGGCACAAGGGTCGGCAGGATCATTCCAGCACTGTCTGTGGTGACTGTGCAGCACCTGTTTGCAAGGGCTCACAGCGATGCCCTGGTCACACCTGAAGGCACAGCCACACCCACAGGGTGGGCAGTGCCAGGGCTGCCCCAGCTGCTGCTCAATGAGATGCCTGGCTGGGCTTTCTCTCAAAGGTCACCACCTTTTTCTAGTGCTGCAAACCCACTGGAGTGCTGCCAGGGGTGCCGAGTGGCTTAGATTAGCTTAAATGACCCTTCCAGGTGCTGATTTTCAACCCTTTGGCCCTGTGTGCAGTACTGCAGGTTTTCCCCTGCTGATTGTGGCTGCACAGGGCATGGAAGTCTGGTTTTTGTTGAGGATGATAGCATTGCTTGCAACCTGGAGTACCCTGAATAGCTTGGACCCCAGTTATAGTTTCAAAATTTGTCCTTTTTTTTGGATGTACCACCAAATTAGATACCTTTTAGGAGGCTAGGCCATGTGTTCTGTCACCATAGCCAGGGATGGCCAAAGCATGGGGGAGAAGTCTTACCCATGGTGAGCGTGGAAATTGTAAGAGACATAGTTCAGAGGACGAAGAAACACTCTCAGGTTGTGCCTGGTCAGTGAAACAGGTACCCCAGGAAATAACTCATCCTGTCAGCTTATTCCATCTACAACATGTGCCACCACATCCCACACACAGGGTAAGAGTCAGGGAAAGAAAGCATGGGCTTCTTGGATGGGCCACACCGCTTAGCAGAAACTGTGACAAAATTCTCAACTGAGCGTAAAACCCAGGCAGAAAGTGAATGCCTTTGCCTTCTCGGCCGAGGATATCTTAGCCTCTTTAAACTTAATTAATAAACACACTAGCCATTCAGTTGTTGTGTTTACAAGAACAGTAAAAAAACCCTGAAGAACTTGGGAAAGAATAGAGCTCTTTGATAGGAGCTGGATTCCACAGGAGTTAATTTGAATTTCCCCAGCCAGCTGGAGCCTGGGGAAAGCTGATTTTCCAGTGCCCTGCACCTTGTAGAATCATTTACACTCCTCAAGTGGATGTAAAACCACGCTACAGACACTAATAACTCCATTTAACACCCGTTTTGCAGAGGTGTTAACGTCCAAAGAAAGTATAGGGTCATGGAGAGCAGGATGGAAGACATTGAGTCAGGAGCGACTGCTGAGGAGGTGCAGGCTCCGCTCTCCTGCAGGGGCTGACATTCCCAGCCGTTCCTCTTTCCCCAGCCCCTTGTGAAATCTGCTGTCTGTAAACCGAAGACAGCATTGATAAATCCTACCTCCTAAAATAAAATCAATGGTGGTTCATCCTCCTGCTCTCCTCGTATGTCTTTATGATGGTTAAGAGAGCACAGAGCCAGCTGAGAACAGGGGAGGTAGAGAACATTAATGGGGAGAACAAAAAAAGACGATGGGAACTCTTGTACCTACAAATATATTTCCCGGAGCACGTCATGGAAGAAAGGATTTAGACAGCAAGAGAGGAGACAAAAGATGAAAATATACCACAAGTGGCAAAAACACTGAAACCACCACCCACCCTGTGCCAAAAATTTCAATTAAAAGGTGACAGAGGTGTAACCTTCTATTAAAGGAAACAAAAAAGCACCATAAAAGAGATGTTCGTAGTTTTAGAAAATAAATGCCAAACGTGTTCAAGTGTTGCCTTTGAGCAGTATTTCTTTTCAGCTGTCTTTAGTTTTTGTAAATTTTATTTGGTTTCCTGCAGTTCCCTTGCCAGCTCTGTGAGTGCTGGCCATTGATCTGAGAGATGTTGGCCCATCTTCCCTCTGAGGGCTGCTTGACTTCCCTGCTGTGCTCAGGGCAGGTTACTTGTTCCCAAGCAAGACAAGCCCGTCTGTGCTTTAATTGCTTCTCAGCCACTCTGGCACCAGCTGAGGTCACCACGAGTGACTGTGGGGGAGAAATGGCAGCAGCTCCAGCCAGGGGTATTGTGATGGCTTTCAAAATGCAAAAGGACCAGAGACCCAAGATTGAGCACTGCAGGCACCTTTCCACTTCTAAGTAAACTCAGAGAAAATACAAGTGTAAAACTCAACTGTTGCTTTTTAGGGTCTTGTCTTTTTTAAATTTAAACCTCTTCTATTTAAAAAACAATGGTATATAAAAAGTGTTTCTGCAGTGGCAAAGAAAGGGAATACACATATTTCAAACAGGAAAAAGTCTGAATTTGCCTCCTATTTATGCTCCCTGATGCATTTGTCAATACTTCCATTTCATTTCTTCTCTGTTCAGGTGTCGCTGTGTCCAGAAGTGGTCAGGCATGTCATGTGGAGTAAGGTGAGTGTTGGAAGTCACCATGTCAAGCCTTTAAAAATGAGCTAGGACACAGGACTTTGTGAACCATACCACTGAAGAGCACAGACATGAATCTGACAAACTGACAAAATCTCTTTTCCTCTTTTAGGGCTGGAGAAGTCCCTGTAAAACAGTGTTAATTTGTAGTCATCCATACGGAGTCTTCCTACTAAACACAGAGCCTGTGAGAAAAAGGCTGGACTTTGCTTCAGAGGATCAGTCACTCTGAACACCCGTGTCGGGCTGTGGAGAGGAAGAGGAGCATGAAGAGGTAGCAAAGCTCTTCATCCTATGTATGGGCCCTATCAATGGGATTGCTGCTGAGGAGGGAGGCTGTGCCTTGGGGAAAGCAGCTGACTCCTGGGGCAGGGAAGCACTTGGAAAGCACCTTCTGGATCATTTGCAGCCTGTCCCAGAAGCAGCTCCGGCTGAAGCCAACCAAAAGCTTCTCCCCGCAGTGCACTTCTGCATGCAGATCTCTACAGACAAGGATAAGAGCTTTTTTGCATATTAGAGACAGCTTTTTTTAATGAAAGGAGAGAAATATGGTCTCAGTGCCACAGCAAGAGTGTTATTGTTTCTTACTGGGTTCTTTATTAACTACTTGTTCACTTGTTCTTGGAAACCTTTTTAAATTACAAAATGCCTTCTTAAAAATATTAGGGGGGATGTCTTCTTAAAAAAGTTGTGGAATTCCTCTGCAAGGGCTGGGCTTTACATACTAATGGGACTAAAGGTTTTCCTGTCTAGAAACAGGAGGATTATGCTTACTTATAAGCAATTTTTTTAGAGCTTTATGGAGAGTGTGATAGGTCCCTCTCCCATGTGGGGATATTGTGCAAATGGAGATCTTTGGAAGGGGTGTCTTTGAAGCGAGCATCGCCATCCCAAACTGTGGAAAGTGCTTAGACAAGAATTTATCTGCTCTTCAGAAAAGTCTTACCTAAAGGATTTAGTTGAGGATGGCACTCATGGCATTAGATGCAACGAGGCATGACTTGCAAATACTAACTTATTAAAGCAATTAATTCATTTCCTCCAACAAATGGTAAGATTAAAAATGTGCCTAGGGAATGCTATAAATATACATCTGTGACTTGACTTTTCTTCCCAGGAATCTCAGGCTAATCCTTAGTGAATAACCTGTCTCTAAACTTAAACTATCAAATGAAAATGAACAGCCAAATATTTTAAACTATTGCTTTTTATTATAATTACACCGGAGCACAAATAAATAAGCACTAAATTATTGTAAAATATTGTCAATGCACTAAAGAAAGCAGAATTGATCTTCAAACAACATCTTATTACTTCAGAAGTATCAAAGTACATTTAATTACATCTTACCTAAAAAAATCACGTACAAAAATGAAAAGAAAATTAATATGTATTTATACTGTGTATATAGAAACGGCTAATAATATATGATTACAGTTAGCCTCTAGCTACTCCTTAGTCCTACACAATCTCAGGCACATACCTGACAATTTCTAATGAAATATAAAAAAAACCAACATGACATTCAATTTCAAGATATTGGTAAATGTATTACATTGGAATGAACACAGAATGATTTCATTTTATTTAAAAACCCTGTCATTTAAAAACATAGTGCCATTGTCCACTTAAAAATAAACAACCCAAACCGAAAAACCCCATACTATTTTATACCATTTGCTTTAATTTGTCAAAAGGAGCGATAAAGTAGACATACATTGGCTAATATACGTAAACACATTTTTAGTGCAAGAATAACAAGACCTGTGACTTTACTGTGCTTTCTTGAAATCACAGTGCACCTTACACAAATTGCTACACTATAATGTTTAACTTCAGGAGTTTAAAGCAAAATAAGTGCATACCAAACAATTTCATATATACAGTCTCCATAAGTGTGTGTATATATGTGATCTGTATGTATATACAGATTGCATATTTATACAGACTACAGCTTTAATGACCGTGTGTAACCAAGCACTGTCATTCACCCTGTGACACAGAAGCTGCTGAGACAAGAGGTGATGTAGGAAAGGTTTGACAGCATTCTGATGGCAGCTCTCGGCAGGACGATGTGCCTTTTACTCGAGCCATGGGGTGGGCCAGCAATCACGGGACAGGGGGTGGCTGTGTCCTGCTCTGGCTCTGTCCCTGGCCTTTGGAAACTACTCTGCCCGAGCCTCACGTCCCTCCTCAGTCAAACGGCTCTCGCAAGCATGAGGTTTATTTCACATTTCTAAAGTGCTTTGAAGGTAAGTGCTAAGTTATATTTTACTTTTTCACGTCGTCGCACTTTAAAACAAGAAGCCATTGTTTCCATGGGATACAATGGAAGTCTGGAAGCACGTGGGCAGTTATTTAGGAAGGACAACATAAACAGCATTGAGCAATAAAAGCAAAACAAAGAGTTTGCGGTGCCCTAAGTGTACAAGCAAATCTGCTTAGGACAAGAATGCTTCAATTCCCTGATCATTATTCCTATTACGTCTCGATATGGAAAGGACACGATAAGAACAAACACTACCAAGCACTGACACTGCCTCCCCCAGCGGGTGTGCCCAGGGTCTGTACGCCTTTAAAGGAGCTGCTCCATGAGGAAATCAGTGAAGAAAAGGACTGGCAGAACTGACTGAGCACTGGCTTTTTGTCACCAGTGGCTTTGTGCAGCTGGGGGAGAGGGCTGAGCTAAGTATTTCACACATGGCTATGGAAAATTCTTCTCTTGCCACATTACAAGGAAGACAAAGCATGAACACTTGCTGAATAATGAACCTGTTATCTCAACAGATTTCTCATGACCAACAAGTTGTCTTCTTTCCAGCAGATTCTGGAACTTTGCGAGATCTCTGGAGTTTTTCTTCTGCCATTTTCTTTCTTTAAAAAAAAGAGAATAAGCAGAATAAACAGTTGGTGTCTTTTGGATGTAATGTGTTCAAAGATTCCCTCACAGCTTCTGGGTTTTTCTCATGTCTTGTACCATTTTGGCTGTGAGGGGGTCTTCAAATCTGCATTTCAACTCTGTACCTATTCCAGCCTTTGTATATTTGTAACACACCAATATTTAATGTATGTGGATATATGTATGCACACATCTATGGGCATATATAGATACATGCATATATACATGTATATGTGTGTACACATATGCATATATACATATACAATAATGCTAATATACATACACACATATAAACACACACTTCATCTTTTACAGAAATCTCAGTTTGGACATCAAAATATACATTAGTTAATTAGTTATAAAATATTTAAAAACTTTATTTCAGAGGCTGAAAAGAAGCTACTACTGATAAAACATTACTGAAACTCAAACTTTAGCAATATAGATACAAAAACCTTCTAAAATTTGTTATTTTTGGTGTTTTTTGATCAGCAATTACAGCTGTGGCAATGCTGTCAATATAATTTTAAAGAAAAGCCAATATAACAAGAAGTTTCAAACAACACACCTTTTCTTCTTGGCGAATATAACATTAAAATGATTGTTTTAAAGAGGGAATTTTGTACTACCAAACTTCAAACAAATAGATAGAAATTTTAATATACAAAATATATGCCATAGATCTTTTTTTTCCCCTACTCCACCGCAATACAAGTTTCCCTCGTCCTCAACAGATCCTTTTGGAAGATATTTCGCCACACAGATTTCACCCTCATAATCAATATAAGCCATCTCTTTCTCCCGTTAAAACCAGGAGGTCATAATTCTTTGGTCATGACATAATATTCTGTTCAAATGGGTGTAATATAATACAGGATTGCAAGCCAATTCCAGAAGCAGCCAGGAAGAAGAAATGGCAAAGCCGGGAGAACACGTTACGTGGGCTTCTGCTTCAAAACTGCATGAAATCAAGAGGGATTTCCCAACAGCCTTCCAAGGGGTCCGAAATCCAGCCCACAGAAACAACACGAGGAAATCTGACACAGCTTAAGTAAGGATGTGCTGCTGGATTTAAAAATAATAAACATGTAAACATATTTTGTCGCCTTTATTTTCTGGACCGTCAGTGAATGTGGACAGGGACAGCAGCTGCAGTGGCGCTGCCACAAACCCGCTGAGCGACCGGCTTTCTCTGCCAAGGGCTGCACAATGCTGAGTCACAGTGAACCATGGTCTCTGTTAATCAACAGAACATCATCAAGGAAGAGATTCTGTCGCAGGCTTTGCCGGAGAAAATTTAGTTCCTTGGCCAAATCATTTTAGTAACTGGTTGATACAAAATCAAGGACAATTTATCTGGTTGCCATTACGGGAAAATAGATGCAGAACAATTGCTATTTTAAATCCAACTTGGGTACCTGCACTGAGCACTTGTATTTTCAGTGCTTGCAGGTTTACTGTTTCCCACCAGAACTCTCTCCTTTGTCCATCCCACCCCCCAAGCTAAGGACATCTAACAAGTACAACTCTAGTTATCCTCTATAGCCCTAGCACCGAGTTGTTTTGTACATCGTCCTCTCCAACAACATGTACAACCACATGCTTTTGTACAGAGGCCACATCTAGACCGGTCAGAGAAATAAAATGGTGGCGGTGGGGGTGAGGGTGAACAGTAGAATAAAACATAGAAAATAGGTAATAAAACAGTATAACAGTAACATTATATAGTAAAATTCTCCATAAATTTTTGAATTTATATATATATTTATATTTATATTTATATATTTAAACAGTGTATTAGTTTGGGTGTTTTCAATATATGGGTGAAATATTTACATTTTGATATCTTCTGGATCCAAAAAAATCCTGGATAAATATGTATGCCTTAATCCAGTTGGAATCTTAAATCTCTCTTGATTGACAGGTGAGCACTGTACCGGTGTGTTTTTTCCTAGGAAGTTCATCACCTGTAGGTAAGTCTTAGGTTAGAGCCTTTGCCTTTTAAAGAAAGCAGGCTACCTGTCCTTGGTGCCACACAGTGGAGAGGGCATCCTCCACAGGCCTGTCAAATTGCAGTGTCCCAGAAAACAGTTTGTTGTTTGGAATAAGGAGGAGGGCTGTATTTCTTGGTCCCGGCATTCTTTTTCCAACTCGGCAAAATAGGCATGCTGTCCTGTTTGCAGAGTCCTTTCTCTGACTTCTGACGAGCTTTGATCTCTTTGCAGAGGCAACGCTTTTTTTCAATCATGTCCAGCATCGTATGGTCCCCTTGCAACCACTGCATGCACGTCACCTATTGGGGGAGGTGGATGGAGGAAGAAAAGAAAGGGAGGGGAAAAAAAAGAGGGAAAAAACATACCAATAACTGTCTTGGTCATAGATTAAATATGATTTTTCTTTGCAAAGTTAGCTTACACTTACTTGAAACATTCTAATTTTATGAATAAAAATCTCTATGCCAACAACAGAAACGGAGTTAGTCTTTACTTCTAACTACTTCTTTAAGAAAAAAAGGGTAATAGAAAATCCCTGTTTTAACTCCTCCAGAGCACTAAAATCTAATAAAGATAAATGGTTTTGGCTATCTAGCACTGGTTTTAAATGATAGAATAGATCTTAAAAAGGCACATGGATCTTAACATCCTTAAGCTGTGGAAATAAAAAATTCTACACACTGAAACCCATGTTTTATATTGCTTTCCAAATCCAATCTGTCACATTGAAAGCAGGGTGTTAACATTTTTGAGTATCAAGATAAATATAACTGTTAAATTTTATTAAAATGATTTAATGAACTCCATGCGAATGACATGGATTAACCTATCCTACTCTGTGATATTTTACTAACTGGAAGGCACCAAGAGTTAAGAAACTCCATGTTTTCATGCATGTGGAATACTGGAGAACGTGATCCTGATCCAAAAGGGGAGGTTAGCATATGTTTAGCTGTAAGTAAGTGTCACAGCCCCTCTGAAGCTGAGAGTGAGACTTTATTTGAGTTCAGTGGTTAATTCACAATTGAAAATGTGTCTTCAGAGGCTTTAGACTGGAACAGAAATCACTAATAGTAAACTCTTTTGAAAGGGCTCATCAGTTTTGGATATCACTCTATACCTGCTGCTGAGGAAACTTCCTCTCAACACTTACATTGCAAATTTGAAGTGATGCCTTGAGTGTCCCCACATTTATTTCCCAAGAGTTAAGGATTTGTGTGTAAGTAAATGCACACGATACATTCAGAAGGGCTGTCCAGGTACATCTCTGCTCTGGTCATGAAAATGAACTTGTACAGCAATATTTTGGCAGAGTTTGCAGTTCATGAAGGAAATGTATCTTTATTATTAAAGGTATTTCAGTACACTTAATAATGCATATGCCCTTCATTCACAAAGTCTTAGAATGCTAAGCATGGGCATACACCAAGCACCTAGAACTGGGGTTTGGTTTGCCTAGAATCCCCTACAGAAACTTCCTTGGATCTCAGTAGTTTTTGTGTTCAGCTTGAAACATATTTAGCATTTATTGATAATAGATTAAGCAAATGTTCAGATTCATAGCAGAAAACAAAGCAAAAGGAATAAATTTAAGAAAGTCTACAAGAAAAAGTAATAAAAATTATGTACTCAAGCAGAAAAATTAATATAATACAGAAATGTTAGTATTTTTTGTAAAAAAAATGGGCACAAAACAGGATAAAAGAATTGTGTCACAAAACCATGCTTACCTTATACACTAGATAGCAGTCAGAGTAAAACAAGTCTAAACCACAATATGGATTTTGTTCTTGAATGTTCTTATGAATTTTGAATTACACAGGTAACTTATCTGCAATGTGTCCTCCTGAATGGCTGAGCCATTTCTTCAGGAATTCTGCTGTGCCTGCTCTTTTAGTTGAATACTTATCTTTCATTTCAGATGTGATCTAATGTTTACCATGGTGCTGGTGGGCATGAGGCACAGCATCTGCCACAGCCATGAGACTTTTTCTCTTTGTGTGCCCAGGCTTGGTCCAAGACTCCCTGTCCGAACTGGAGATGCACCTCTCCCACCCCTCGGCTCCACAGATCTTTGGAGAGGCTCTGCCTGACCCAGATTCCCTGCCACTTTGTTCACCAGTGGTGGGTCAGTACTTACACAGCAGTGTCTTCAGCTTGGCTGGGTCCTCCTCCATGGGGAAGGACAGGGGCACAGTCTGCACACAATTCATTACACAAATATTCACCAGCACAGCAGCTTCTGCGCCGGGCTTGACGACAACAGCGCTTGAACATGGATTTCCTCTCGCGGGCACCGGGAAATACCTTCTCTTTTACAGCCCATCACGTCCCAGGCAGAGCGCGTGCCAGTGCCAATCCCCACAGCGTGTGGTGTGCTCCAGCCACCCAGTGTCACAAGCAGCACCTGCCACAGCCCCGTGAGAGTGTCACATCCACACCACCCTGCTCGCCACCGTGCCACACACAGTGCAGTGCCAACACCGTGCCTTGTGTGCTGACCTCCTGCAGCCAAGGACCTATCCAAGGGGACAGGAGCAGCACTGACTGATTTCTAGCATGTTGATTTCTAACGTGCCAGTTGCGACTTCCCAAGGATAGAAATGGAATTATAGAAAGTATCAGTTACACAGACACTCTGCCAGCCCCTGCAAAACAGCGCCTTAAAATACACCCGAGAGTAGGCAGCTCTAAAATCTTTTTTTTCTTATACTGGCCACTATATTTTGTTACAGTTAGTGAATCATTTACTATGAAGAATTTGAATTTTCCCACTTTCCCAGACACAGATTTTCAAGTCTACTTGGGATTTTTTAATGCTATTTTTGTTTGATGGCTAAGTCCTTCCTATCAGCATATTCTTAGGTGTACTGCCCACTTGGCACAGTCCTCTCCTGTAACTGCATTCAGTAATGGTGTGTGCAGGGGAAACACATAGAACTGAGATGAGCAAAGTCATATGCTAAAATACACCAAGTGAACACAAAAAATATTGAAAGGTCTGGGGAGGAAAAATAAACTTTAATATTAAAATAAGCCTAAATATTAAAGGTGGGGTTTTTTTATAGTTTGGCCTAGTTGTTTAGTGTTTAACTGCAACAAAATAAAAATATTAGGAACAAAGGTTCATGGGCACTGGAAGCTGTGGGACAGACCTGAGAGGAAATCCCCACTGCAGATCAATGAAATACAGAAATGACAATAACCATGCTGATGATTTGAAGTCCCAGAGTGTTAACTAAATTTTCAGCGTGTCCTAGACAAATAACAGGCACTGAGGCTCACAGGTCTGAACTGAACCCAGCTGTTTAATCCCAGTAAAAACCCTCAATGGCTTCAGTAGGGCTACTGAGGTGTTTAAAGCTGATGTGTTTAACACTGCAGTCTTAGGACTAATCCTCCCAGTGACTGAACTGATGGCACTCACACTTAGCTCCAGCACTATTTTTTTTCACATCCTCCCTCCTTTCTGGCTCTAGCCTGCTCCTCTAGTCATGCACCAGGCTGTTAATATCCTTGCTACATCATAACAAGAAATTTGTTCAGTGTGAGAGACACAAAAAGTAATGATGTTACAACCTAATTTTTGGAAAAAAAGTAGAGCATTCAAAATGTTTTACAGCTATACAGCTCTCCTGGGAAAGATCTCATCGTGCTTGAGGAATGGTGCACATACTGCAGCATGTCAGAGCTTGGCTGCAGACGTGGACGTACACAGACAGGCACAAAATACATCAGCACTGGAGGTAACGGCCAGCAAGACAGAACTCAGGAGAGGAAAACTCGGTTCTGACCAAAGAATCTTGGCCCAAAGCCTATTCTTACTGAAGAGGGAGGAAAGAGCCAGAAACTAAAGTCAGGATTGTAAGGAGGGACCTCCTGGACACTCCAGGATGTGTATCAGGTACTATGTCCCATAATATCCTTTGGATTACAAAATTTGATGATTGCACATCCATTTTTGTTCTGTTGGAATTTTTACTCATGAGATCATTTAAGGTATAAGACACCTTTTATAAAATTTTTATTTTAAATCAGATAGAGCAAGAGAGTGAAGAAAAACACCAGGCCTAGAAGTTTGGACATGCACCAAGAAGTTTTTGGAGGTAGGCTCAATTCCCTGCTCCTAAGCAGGCAGTAAAAGCTGTGTGATAACCGGATGTGCAGGAATGTGACTGAGTGCAAGAGTAAACCAGGATGTCTGACAAGATCTTTGTAAACACATTCACCCTTTGATTAGTCATCAGTCTCTAGTTTTTCTTCAAAAATCTTCTTCAAAGCAAATCCTTGTGCAAAACTTGAACATCAACAACAAAAAGTAAGAAACTCCTTCCACTATACAAAACTGAGCTTTTCCATATAGTTTTAATCACCAACTTCTTTGCAATCTTTAGAAGAAACCAGTCTATGTTGACACCTTACTTTTACTATTTTGTCTCAGTTTTCTGATATTTTTTTATTCCCAAATCATTGGAAGTAAATATTATTAAGATCTTTTATATACTCTAGAGTTCTATGTTGGTAGTGTCATGGAACAAGAGATAATATTATAACCCTGTCCTCAACTAAGATAAAACAACTTTACATATCCTCAAAACAATGCAAAATTAAAATCTTTCAAATTAAAAAAAAATCCCTTCTGGTGGGTGTTTTAATTCTTTATGAAGGTCAAAGAAACAAGTTAGACAAAGTAGTTCCCTTCTCTGCAAAGTGAAAATGGTACATTTTTGTGTGTGCCTACATTAGCAGTGGGTCTGACCTCGTAATCTCATCGACTTGAAATCTCATATTATTCCAGAAAGATAATTAGCAGTCCCAATGGTTTCCAAATACATGTATTGCTTAAATTAGATTGCCCTGAGCTAGACCACAGAACAGTCTTGGAGCAGGGGTTCCATGGGCAGAACATGCCCAGTTCAGTTTCTCTTAGAGGCCAGGATTTGGAGCCAGAGGTCAGCACATGCCAGAGCTCTCTGCCACATCAGAATCTGCTGGGAAAAGCACATAATCCCAGGGAAAACTCAGAACAAGCTTTGGGAAACAGACAGTGGCTCACACTGCCAGAAGGCCCTGGTGTCACAGCAGACTCTGTTTTCCACTGCCCTGGCCCTGTATCTGCCTGGCCCTGGGCACCTCCAGCACTGACTGTCAGACCTCACTGTGCCCTGACACACTGCACCAGCACATCCAAAAACAAATGTGCCCAAAACATGGGTGTGTGAAGCAAGAAAGAGAAACGTGAATGAGCATGGCTCCTTCCTTGCCCTTAACCAAGCAGGATAGTTTGGTTTGGCAGAGTCATAGTTACAGATAGAAAAAGAATAAAATATTATCCAATGATACAATTAAGCAGCTACTGATGGACACAACTTTACACACAAGCTAGCTGTGTTCACCAGGTGTAGAAAGCATCTTGTATCTTTTTGTGGATGAATATCCACACTCTGAGGTCAGACTCTTGGACCCTTCAGGAGCTGGACACTTCCTATAAGGAGCACCAGGCAAAGTGCATCAGGACAGGCCCCAAGCAGGGCTGTGCAAGTTCCTGAACACATGAATGACACTGAAAAAAGACATTGTGATACCTGTAAGTTACATATAAACCAAATAATCACATGTAGCATAGCCTTTCCAAATGAAAAACATGAGGGCTGTGAGAAGAAAAAAAAATGACCAGAAATAAAAAAAACAGAATGAAACATCCTCAGCACCAGGCCTGGGACTCTCTTTGTTAGCTGTGAAAAAATTTATTTATTCACGTGTTAAATAAATTGCTACATAAATACATGGATGGATAATGCTGTCTCTTAGTAAAAAGCCATTTTGTGCTACATAAGCCCACACATATCCCCTTGTCTCAAGCCAAGCCTTAGGTTACCTTATCCCTGAACACTGGGCAGGCAGGAGACAAGAGGAAAGCAAGTGCCAGGAGCAATTCTGCTCCTCCAATGTCCGGCTACTGGGGTGAAGTGTGGTGTGGGGATAAAGCCATGCTAATTCCCAGTGCTAAGAGGTGTTTCAGGAATCCCATCATTGAAGGAGACCTAAAAAAAAATCTTCCACTACAGTTTACATGAGGGCTTTAGACAGTACCATATCCCCTTCAGCTGTTTTCCCTCATGACATCTTAGCTGTTAAATTCTTTGTTTGCCTTGTTTTAATGCTGAAATTCCACAGGTTATGGGGCTGAGGAAGATGCTGTTTGCTTCTGGCCCTCGTGAGCATCTCCCTCTCCTGCTGGATGAGAAGAGGGGCTGACTCTTGCAGAATGGGGAAAACTACATCACACATCATGGCTTCATATATAAATATCCTTTTCCTTGTCAGAACTGCATAACACAGATAAAATAAAAGCTCAACAGCTGAAGTGAGGCTATAACAAAGTGATCTAAAACTAACAGAAAATCCAATAAAATTTTAAAAAGCAGCAGGAGAAGATTATTAAAAATGTCTCCTGGATCTGTAAGCAAAGTGGTCTCTAGCAGTGCAATCTGTGTGCAGTGCCACACATCATTCAGCAGAGCCAAGCATGCTGGTTTGTTTTGGCAGGCTGCAGTAAGTGAAGAAGCAAGGCTCTCTGAAAGCCACTTACCATCCTCTGGGAGGAAAAGGTACTCCCTCCCTCACGCCTGTTCTCAGACAGGAGTTTCCAAACTCTGTTTCCCACTGAAACTCTCGATGGCACTTTCTCTGGTGCAGATGGCTCCCAGCCCCCTGGCTGGGTGAGGTTATTTCCAGTGGGAAGGTGTGAATCCCATCCTAGAAGGCAGTCCTGTGCCTGGGGACAAGAGCTGGAGGGCCATGGTAAGCAGCAACAGTGACTTCGCTATCTGATACTCGGCTTGACGTGCAGGTCCTCTCAGCACATGTTCACAGAGGGGGAGTTGTTCGAGGCAGGAGGGAGTCCAGCCAGAATCAGGTTTCAGAAAATCTGAGCAGAGAGTCCTCACCCATTTGAAGACAACATGAATTTACTGTCTGACCTCACGGGTCCAAGAATTTGACTACAGCTTGCTTGAACAAACAGCAAAAATAACCTCAATAAAAACATTTTTAAAATACTTCAGAAGAGCGCTTGGAAAATTATGTTGGACAAAATTTCCTTTGCTAACCATGAGCTATAACCATTGCACTGCTGTTGAATTCCAATGGCTGTTACTTCCAATGGATGCAAAAGTCAGTAAGTCAGGATGGATTGACAGGCTAAATTTGCAGTCAATTCCCTCTTTCTGACAGAGGTATTTTGGAGGAACATTGCCATGAAAGACAGCATAATTTGGCCCAGGATAGTTCCTTGTTCATACAGCTCGGTACTGCTAACCCATTCTCCTGTTACTGTCAAATTCAAACCAACAGTTGATTATTAATACAAAGGTAATTAAAGGTAACGATCTGTTCAGGAACACGCAGGTTGTGCAAGGTGAGCTGTGAAAGCAGACACTCTCCATGCAGTTTGGAGTGCCTGGGAAGGCTCCCTGGGGACAGTGGATGGCAGAACTGCAAATTCCTCCCTAGGAGTGCCTCAAGTGCTTTCTATAAGCTTTCCTCTGACGCCAGCAGTCACATTAGAATGATCCTGTGCATTTACGTAGCCGCATCACAAGCACAACTGCACACACAAAGTTTTAAGCACTACACAGTCTGCCCTTTCTGACCTTTCACAAATTCTTCTTTTCAAGGGACACAAGATCAATACCTATTTTCCCTCTAGAGATATGGGAAAGAATTTCTCCATCACACTAGTTTTTATTTCAACAAAATATGTAGGAGTGAACACTTTATAATCTTATCCTGTATATATTTAGCATTAAAAACATCCACTGACACCTGCTATTTCAACCTATAAAACAGCATATAAAACACATTTTAGGGCTCTTATAACATTTGAATTGCTGTGTTTAAGGCTTTGATTGACATTATTCTGAATTTCTAGACTCCTGGAAGTATGTTTTATTTCAAATGATACCACTACAGAAAAAAAAAAAAAAAAAAAGAAAATAAGGGTCTCTGTAAAAACTGTAAAACTAGAGTCCCTGGAAAAACTACACTATCACTCAAAGCAATTGCATGATGCAGTACTGCAAAAAAACTCTGGACACCTTCTTTCAAACTTAGAAGTCATTAAAAGACTTGATTACATTGTGTTGCTCTCTATGGCCTGACTAATCCACCACCTCAAAATGACTGACAAGATTATTTGGAGCTCCAGGAACTCCCAAAGATTCAAGATTATGAGCAATTAATACTTATCCTAAAATTAAATTACCAAACGATCAGTAAACCTTCAGCACCTCTGGTTCCAGACCTCCAGTTTCATGATTCATTGCTTTCAATTACTGAATGTCACAGTTACTTTACTCAGAAACAGCCCTGCACATACTCCTATGCCTCAAGTTTTCCAGTAGCCCTCAGATTATTGCTGAGGCTACTAATAAAGCAAATTTTAGGTGACAAATTCACTGTTCCACTTTCCATTTTCATACTGGCAGTCAGTCTAGCCACAGATTTTTCTTATCCTACATTATTATCTTATTTGGAAATATATTCTTTTCATCTAAGCCTTTTTTTTTTTTTTTTAAACACCAAACAACTGCCCAAAATGTACTTCTTGATCACACTCTGTAAATGCTTTCAAAAGAAGAGCCTGTAAATTAATTGATATTGGGGATACTGTGGAAAATCATCTCATCCATCTCAGTGGATCATCACAAAGTGCATTCCTATTGAGATCACTCATTAAAAATCAAAACTTCATCTGTGCCTTTGCTAAGGAATAAATGCAGAACTCAAGCAACCCACCATTATACTTCCTGTCATTCACTATAAAATAGAAAGGAAAATACAATACTGTATTAGGTCAATCACAGGAGGGACAAAGGACAGATACTTTGCTGGAGTTCAGTGATACAGACATCTCCTGTGTACTGCATTTTGCAGTGCAGCAGCTGCAGGGTAACGCTCTCATATCCCACATTTCTTTGGGGGTTACTAATCCATTTTCTCCACCATCTCCTCTTGCTGGAAGGTGCTGCTCTGTGGCCACAACTGCTTGTGAACCAGACTTTGCACAGCAGGGTGGTTTGGGCTGTGACCCCAATGGCCCTGCCCGTGTCTGGGTGGCCATGCCCACAGTACAACTCACCAGCGGTTAATGTTCCTTACTCTCAGTCAAGGCAGATTTGAAAAACTGACAGATTCTGAATCTCATTTGGAGATGAACAGCCCTTTCCTCTGCACTGAGAGGGGGTGTGGAGCAGTGAGAGCTGCTGGGCAAGGTC
This sequence comes from Brachypodius melanocephalos, assembly GCA_013398615.1. Lineage (NCBI taxonomy): Eukaryota > Metazoa > Chordata > Aves > Passeriformes > Pycnonotidae > Brachypodius > Brachypodius melanocephalos. The sequence goes on from VZSR01000247.1 coordinate 15,654,560, forward strand.
TTTTCCTCCTCTGGATCCACAGGGGGCCTGTGGATTGCAAAAGCTCTCAGGCACAGGGGAGCTGAACACAGCAGGGTGAATGCTCTGGATACTGCTTGGACCAAAAAGGGCCCAAAAATCAAGAATGGAAGAATGAAAGTGAATAGAAACAGGACCATAACTTTGGAAGACCTAAGAACTGCAAGAAAGAGGACATTGAAACCTGTCCCAGAGTTACAAAATGTGATGTGTGGGGACACCACAAATTCCATTAGTTACTCCATTATATTGGACCTCATTGTTTCCAAACTATAAAAAAGCACATGACATTCAGCACTTATTTCTGTTGAAGTCAGTACTTGAACCCAAAATTTAACTTTTATTGCTGCAACAGATGAAGAACTTCACCACACTAGTTTATCAGCAAAGCTCCTAAGTCTTTATATTTCCCTAGCACTTTCAAGAAAATGGCAAAAAAAGAATTTTAAAAATAAAGAAATATAAAATTAGTAAAATAATGTATGGAGGGAAAATGCCTCAGCACTGAAAGCTGTTTTACTTTAAAGCTGCTTTACTTACAAGAAATTTTGAAATATGCTCTTACATTTCTCCATTTTTAATAGTGAAACTCAGTCAAAGATAATTTTCTTAAGGTAAATGTAATTTCTCAAATATTGTACTGATCGTATGGAGGGAGAAATGTTTAGGAAAACATGACTAAAAACCAACACCAAATGTCCAGAGATGATCATACTCTTGTAGGTGGTCACAACTTCCTTGTAAAAATGTATAAAAACATTATTAAAAGATTTTCATGCTTTCATTAATATCTTCATTAATCATTTATTTCTAACTCCAATTTGAAGTGCAGTTAAGCAGCAGTTGCTGAAGTTATAAACCATACTGAGAGTTTCTGAAGAATACAAAGATGTAAGAACCTGCCTCAGTATGAGATACCACAACTGATCACGTAATTTGATTTATATCAGGAATGGCTAAAGTATTCAGTACCCAAATCTAATACAGACATGATTATTTCCTGGCACACAGAATGGCTGAGATGCAGCAAGAGACTCAGCCTGGCATCTGTGTGCTTTAGAAAATGGGATTCATTGGGTTCAGAGATTCCCTGTACCTTGCTCCTGTTTTCTATTTAAAAGGAATCCCTGAAGGGATGGTGCTGGCTGACAGAGTGTGTGAATCAGCACTACCACACTAAACAAGGAGCAACAGCCTCCTCAACCATGGAGCGACCTGGCAAGCTCAGCTTAGCCTATGCCAGCAGCACAGGCTGTGCTCAAATTCAGATCTCCAGAGCAGAAAGGAAATTTAAATATCCAGCTTAAAAGGAATAGCTAATGACAATGCAGGACAAAGAAAACATTGAGCTTTGTGTTAACCTATAGATAGACACATATCACCTGTAATACAAGCAAACAAACTCAAACAGTAAAAAAGTGCTGCTTTTCTCTGATTGTGTTTTAAAATTTGGTGCCAAGAACCATAATGTGACAAATGTTAATTTTAAAAATGCAAATTGCTATTATCTTTTCTCATTTTTATTCTTTCCTATTATAAAGTGTACAACTGTGATCAGAAACACCAGATAGCAAATGTGCTTTCCAGACTGTAATGAAAGAGAAGAGCCAAGTGAATCCAAGAGTCAACTAACTGCCACTGACTTGTAAAGGCTTAAGATCAGGCCACTGGCCCATAAACTCCTGCCTTAATTAGTGGAATTTGTCCTTTCTCCAGCCTATGTTTTGTTGAGGAAAAGCGTTCCTTGGACATTCTAGTTAGAGCTTAGGAGCAAAATGGGAATTTGCTGTTGATGTGGGGTCAGAATTTAACCCTGTAACTTTAAAAATGAAAAGGGTTTTCTATGATGCAATTTTAGTTGGGGTGAAGGGTCTTCTTTACAATGTATCCATCACTCTACAAGTTTCTCAGTATTTCCTGCATAAAGACCTGTTTTCTGAGATTTTTCTGAGTAGCTGCTGCCACGCTGCTGTAGTAACTTATTGCACATTGAGGCTGGTCCAGCTGGACAAGCTAGTACAATGATAAAATTAACTGTAAAGGGAGAAAATTTATCACTCATAGGTCTCATCGAGAAACATAGATGATTATCATTTAAGCTTCAATTCAATGGATAACCTAAACACATGCTCAACTGGAGAAAGTGTATTTGTCATCCTCCTGACTAACAGAAATATTTTTCTATTTAAGATAAGCCAGTGCTTTGCTGCCTCAAGGCCAGATAACTAGGTCTACATAGAGCTGTGTGGTGATTCATTTTACAAAGGGTGAATAAATGATTGTTAGCTGTTTTAATAAATGCTTAATCAATTGGCAATTATATGTTACTGTGAAGAGCAAAGGGTAAGAGGTTTGACAAATAGTCTGCAATACTCCCATAAAATCCACTTATAAAATTGAGTATTTCTATCCATTCCTAATGCTCACCTGCACTGGAGAAACTTTCCTTCCAGCCTAAGGCCCTTCTATATCGAGTATCTATTCATGTAAGATGTTATGGATGTGAGTCACCCCTAGACTGACAGCAAGTCCCTCAAGTGAATAGAGCTGGGATCTGCAGCACAAGAGTCCAGCTGGTTCAGGGCATTTCTAAACCTTGAAGCACTTGATCTGCATAAGATACAGACAGCCAAAACTACACTGACTGAGCTGCTTCCAAATATGTTTTACCTACAGAAAACTGTCAGGAGAAACACCAATATATTTGCCATTTTGGATCTGCAAAACTGGAAACCTTAAAAATCAGTAAAAAGAATAATCATTTAAAGTTCTCATTTAAAATACATGATGTTTTTATTTTCATTGTTTTAACAAGACAAAATGAGAATAAAAGTAGGTTATCAAAAGTGGGTGCTGGCATTCATACTTTTGTTTTTCTTTAATTGACATACACATAATGTATATGAATATCCACACATTTCTAGTGAAAGACTATGAACAAACACACGTACATATACAGAGATAGAGAAACATCCTATACATACATCCATGAGTGAATATACATATTTATGTGCATACAGTATACAGACAAGATACTATACAGGTACAGTCAGTGCAATATACTGTATAAGGCTACACAAACACCAAGGGAGTCTGGTGGGGTGGTGACAGCCATGAGAACAAAGCCTGGATGTTTGTGACTCAACACAGACAGTGGGGACAACCGGCCTGCTCTGGGTCATGTTTTCTGCACCAGGCAGTTCCAACAGAAACATGGTACAATACACTCAGCTCAAAAAAGGAGGATGGGTGGGAGTGCATGGAGGAAACTGAAATGAGTATGAGCAGACAAATAAAGTTGTTCTACCTAGGATACAGAATGTTTGGTTCATTTACAGAGAATGCCTATATATAAACCCATGCTTTCATGAATTCATGCCATTTTTTTTTTTAATTTCTATCTTTTCCTTTAAGAATATTATAAAATTCTTGCCCTGAGTTAAACATAAATACACACAGAAAAAAGGGTGGGGAAAAAGGAAATTGCATGCTTCTGGGCTTTTTTAAAATAAATTTTAAACCAAGGCACAATTTCTTCAAGAGTGGTTGCAAGACTATTTGAAATAAACTTAGCAAGTGCTATTGTTCTGGGACTGTGGCAAAATTAATTGTTTGCATACAAAAGTCTCAGAACAAGTTTTGAAGTGAATTTACAAGTTTTAGAAGAGAACAAGTAAATTTATTACGTATGCCTTAAAGAGAGATTCCCTGGAGAGGAAGGAATGCTACCAATGCTACCAAATTAAATTATTTTATAGACAACTTATTGATGTTTGGACTGAAATTATTTCACACAAGTCACATTATATATTTCTTTAGCATTAGTTTTTACCTATTTTTAGTAGAAGCACGTACAGTGTTGTAAGAGCAGCTAAAATGAGATGGGGAACTTCCAGATAATTCTCAGTTTTTTTAGTAAGCAGTACACACAGTGGCCTCACTGATTCAGTGAGCTGCAAGAATCACAGCTCAGGCACAGCTGATCAGTGGTGGCATAAGACTTTCAAGGGTCTATCTCTCTCTGTCATTGACCTGCATAAGTGTTTTATTGGAAATATTAGTTACTAGCTTCTGTGGATCCCACTCTGTACACCCATGCTCAAGCCCAACTCTCAAAAGAAAGGTCAGGGTGCAGAGGCCATGCTTGGCTATTGCCCCCCACATTCAAATTGTCATCAACTTCCAGGCATTCTGGAGGGTCCTCAAATTCCAGGGAACAGCCATCTTCATTGTGCTGCACTGGCTGCAGCATCTGTCCCCATAAATATCTCTGTTGAGCTGATTGTTTTTCAGTGTTGAAACACACTATCTCAACTCTATCAAAGCCAGGCACAACGCAGCAGCCCCCTGAAACCTCTGACCACACAGGTGAGACCTTCTCATGTCTGTCCTGTGCCTGTTCAAGAAACTAATTCTCAATCTAAGAAACAACTAGGTGTAAGGACAGTAAAAATATGTTGAGCATGGAAGTGAAAACCTCATAAATGCTGTGTTATTTCATCCTTTGTCAGAATATCATTGCATTTGAAAGGTTTCAACAATTTCTGTCACCAAGCTCACCTGTTTCTGTTCTCTGCTGACAAGCTTACAAAGTTTGTGCAAGAATAAGATATCAGTGTGAAGAAATGGAATATTCTCTTCTCCTCTCTTCCATCACACCTGAAATTGTGGCAGCCAGGCTGGCACTCGAGGGCGAGGCAGGACGACAGACTCTAGGTGTGGTGCTCAGATCAGTCACTGTTCCCACATCTGACACCCCCTTGCTGTGGCATTACTTTTTCTACAGCTGATCTGTATGCTGTAGAATGTTTTCACCCGTTACCTCCTCACCCCGACATATTTATTTTGTGCCCAAACCCCGTGGTATGACCCATATGAAGAGGGAGAGTCACCACGTTGGCCCTTGGCACCTACTGTGACAGCAGCACAAGCTCAGTCCCACCTGTGCCTGCTGTCCCCCGTGCTGTGGCACAGAGGCTGCTTTGGCAGAGGGGAGCCACACTCAAACCAGAGCCCTGGCAAAGCAAGGCACTGGCCTGCTTCTGCTGCATCACCAACCCAGCTGAATGATGAAGAAAAGATGTTGGGACAGCAACAGCAGGCTTGTCTGCCAGCAAAAGACATTGCAGCAAATGACACATTTTCTTCTCATGCCAATCAGTCAGGCGTGCCTTGGAGATGAGGGATGATGGATGTGATAATTCCATCTACTTCAAGGTTTGCATTTATTTATTTTTTTTAATTTTACTTTTTTTAAGAAGCATTCTCTATTTGCAATTTGTATATTTAGAAACCATTTGCACTGCTCTGGACCCATGTACTGATTATGTAAGACCAGATTCAAGCTGAAACGCAACACAATACAATGTGGAGCCTTCCCCAAAGCATTAACATTCTTGTTGTTGCTCTCATCCAAAATGTTGACAGCATATTTGGCTGTATTGTCGACAGCAGAATTTTGCCTTCATGTGTGCAAGAGATTTGTCTTTGCAGGAAAAGCGCGGAACTGTGGAAAGTAATCCAAGCGCTCCCTCTCGTGGGCACAGGGCTCTGCTGCACTTTAGAAAGGCACAAGTCACCTAAATCCCAAATCCTGCAGATTCTTAGCAGTGCGAAGTCCCCAGAGGGCTGTGTGACACTGCAGGACACGGTTCATGCCCCATGCCCCGGCACTTCTTTCAAAGTGGTGGCAGTCAAGGTGACTGATCCCTGACTCTTACGTACATTCACCTTGAACAAGAAAGGAAATCCTATGGCTCTGGATTCAGGTTTCTAAATACACTCAGGACACATACACTGGTCAAATCCAAACATCATCTCAAGGTAAAATTGGCCCCTGTCCCATCAGTGAAGTGCCTGTGCCATGGGCTTCTCTCTGTACCCCGTTGTGGGCTCTTCCATGCCTGTCCATCTTCCCAGGTAGGACCCAGAGGATTTCCTCTCTCCCAGCCATTTGCAAAATCAGCATCCACAAGATCCAGTCTATACCTACATTCCTTTCTCCATGCCTACACAGACACTAAAGATTTTTCCATGACAGGGCCACTCGAGAGAGAGCCATAATTTGTAAACTGTTTCGAGTAAAATATACCTTGTTTTCCACTTCTAGGCATTCAAATGCATTTTGTTGTATCAGTGACACATAAACCTATGTAAAATCACTGCCACAGATACAGTAGATTGCACCCCAAATAGTTTTTTGCACTTTCTAATTCACAAAAACCAAACTTTAAGCAATTCCTGAGAGTCATACCCTTACCAATCTACTCCCCTATGCAACCTCTTACTTTCTCATCTATTACACTGAACTTAAAAATCCTTGGGGCAGGAGCAGTCTTTGTTCCATGCATATTGTCTACCAACAAATAACTATGACTCTTGGACACCACCACAACCAATATTGTGGGAGATCCTATGGCCAACATTAAGCAGGTTTTGGATCCAGTGACAATCCCAGGCCTTATTAAATGTGATGGCTAAACATAAGGAGCAATTAAGTTCCTTGAAGTGAATATCTTCTCAGGCAAAAATAGAAGCTACTATCCAAAGTAATAAATAGTGTATAGAAAGTCCAGACCAAAGCCCCATGGGGTGCTGATTACAGAGTGAGCAGCATGGGACTGTTCCCACACTGTGGACATATATTTTGGATGAAGGAAAAGATCAAGTATCAAAAAGGAGCAACCATAACCTTGGCTCCAGGAGCATGGAGACAGACATCTCAGAGGCATTGCACTGGCTCAAGAGGAATATCTGGCATGTACACACAGGGGGAAGAAAAGGATTGCCACTCTCCCATAAATTGTTTCATATGTTTTGCTATTCTATGTCCAAAATACACAATAGACTTTCAGAACTTTAGAAAATTAGAGGAGGAAAGAGGGACAGAGAAAATTACAAGAGTGGCAATTAGCACAGTAGTTAGATATTCCCTTTGAATAGAAATCTGTGACTGCTTGTCCCCTGAGATCTTTAACCAGCAGCCCACGGGGATCATTTTTCCCTTTGGTCCAGAGGGCAAGGATGACAGAAATTGATTCTTTCTTTGCAAATCCTTGTGCATGGTAAGAGCCAAAACAGCAGAATCACTAGAGCCTGGTGTTAGTTCTAGGCTGAGATTCACCAAGAAGTGCATGTAGCACAAATTGACAGCACTGAGTGCTGACATGGGTCCGTGCTGTGTAACACACACAAAACCTCTTGCTACCACAATTTATGTATTTACTTTTTTGTTACCATTTCCCTAGTAATCAAATTGCATGAAGGACTACTTCAGTTCTCAGAGTTCTCCATCTGCCTGCAATGACTGTATTTCTTTCATATAATGGAAGCTAAAAACAAGACTGCTGTGATCAGATACGGAACAGTGGATCTTGATTTATAGGTGCTCATTTCCCAGCAGCAGAATTCATTAACTGCAGAATCAGGAACGCAGCTCTGCTACTGCGTCCCACAACTGCAGGGTGTTTGCTGACTCTTTGAACTCTTGTGCACTACTACTGGGAAAAAAATGACAACTTTAAGCTGAGAATAATAGAAGAGCACAGATGCTTTGTTTATGCTCACAGAGTATTCACTTTCAGATGCACATTTGCCAACTAAAGCATGATAATGTCAATTCATTGGGGAAGTACTTTGTCTAGGTGCCTTCAAAAATAATTATAGCCATAATGGTAACAATTTACATTCCCTGCATTCATTAATTACAGGGTGACCACAATGCTTACAAGGCATACAAAGACTATAATATGTTTTGTATTCACCACTAAAGCTAGAGACATTACAAGCTGGGCTTGTGATATTTAACTGACCCAATACAGAGTGAACTCAGGCATGAGACAAATATGTAGCTGTATTGCTGAATAGTACTCAGTACTTGTCAAAATTCAATTCCACATTATTCCTTTAAAGTTTTGTGTATTTTTTACAATGAGCTTTTATTGCACTCAAACTGCAAGGTATTGCTCTACTCATGCATATGAAAAGCAGCTAAAATGTGTCTCAGCTTCTCTGTGGTACTTCCTTTCTATCACAATTTTGTTTTAAAATGGAACAATTAGAATAGGTGTTTGGGATTTTTCAGCTGGAATACAAACTTAGTCGCCCTGAAGGTCTCACATCAGTTTTAATGCTAGAATTTTTCTTTTCCTTAATACAATGTGTGCATTTCTGGTTGAATTTCACTTATCATCTAAATACTGGGTCTTAAATAAAATATTATCTAAATTGTTGTGTGGAGGTGTGGGGATTTAACAGGTGAGGCTGGAGCAAGCCTCCTCCTTCTTCCCTCCCTCCATCCCTCCAGGGCAGGGCAGGAGTGGAGGGGGCAGCCCCAGCAAAGCTTCAGCTTCCCCTGCAGATGCAGGATGTGGGATTTGGGGTGTGGGATGTGGGATGAGAGAGGAGGGATGTAGAATGTGGGATGGGCTGGCTGGGTGTGCTGGGCCCAACTCCTCTCAGCCCAGAGCTGAGCCCACCTGCCCTCAGTGGGATGGGGTTCAAACCTCAGCAGCAGCACCCTGCCTTGCTTCCCCAGCTGTGGGGTAAATAAAGCATTTTCTAATCCCGCTGGATTAGCCAAACTGTCCATTTTGAACAGTTGCTAAAGTGCATTTTCACCCAGGCTGCCTCTGGCATGGACCCAAGTGATCCCAAGTGGTTTCTCTCCCATCCTTGCTCTCACACCCTGGAGTACACTACCCCATCCCAGGCCAAGGGGACATGAACACAAAGACAAACCACCCCCCCCAGCGGCGTATTCAAAGTAGCAAATCTACTTCTTACTTCCCTACACACACTGCCACGCTGGAAAACTGTGCTGGAAAACTCCTGGTCTGCTTCTTGGCTCTGTGAACCTTGGATTTCCATGTCTGTCCTGCAGCTCCTTCGGCCTGCCAGCCCCAGGCACCAGCCTCCTCCAGCACCTGGTTATTCTACAAGTCTTTTTATTTTTCTACCTAGATATGAATTTAAGGAGCCAACTTGTATCCAAAATTCTTGCCTATCAAAGACACATTCTCAAATAAACTATTGATGGATACACTTCTTTTGGTGCAAGACAATGTTCAAATCCATGCTTGGAAGGCCTTTCCTCTTTGCTTTATTATATTCATACCAATTATAAAAGAAGTGAGAGCCGTCCTGACTTTTGGAGGGTAGTGGTTAGGTTGTCCATCTTGTGCCTTTTGTCACGTTTACCAATGTGGTCATGTGGGAAAAGTAAAATGTTACCTCAGCTTGCAGAGGGCTCAGGAAGATACCAGGCAAATAATGAACTGAGCTGCAACTTTTCTAAAATAAGCCAAAGAAGTTTCAGTGTTAATGCTGATGTATTTTCTAGATTTTTCTTCATTCCTTCAGTGCATGTTGAGACTCCTTAATTCATAGCTGTCCATGTATCTTCATTCCCTCCTCTTAGTTATTCCTTCTAATCTCAGCATGGTTTCTGGATTTGACTTTGATCATCTCTGTAAAGTTTAAATCTTCTTTCCTTGCTTAAATTGGAACTAGATATCACTGCCTGGTCCTCCCCACAACAAGACACCAAACCTTAAGAGGCATACAAATCCTCAGAATTAAGATAACATACCTTGAGGAGGCAACAGGAAAGAACAGTGTTGTCTGACCACTGAAAAGCAAGAAACTAGCAGGCAGCATGAAGAGAGGCTGCACATTTGCAGATAAGGAACACAGTTTGTGGAAATCTATCTGAAAATAGGCTCTGCTTTGTAGGAAACTAAAATATGAATCTCTATCTATCAGTAGTTTTGTTTTCAAAGAGTGTGTTTTTCTTCAGACCATGGATGTTAAAAACATGCACTACTGTGCTGCTGTGCAGTCTAGCACATGGGATTTTCCAATCACTATCTACAAATTAGTGCAAACAAACCTCACTTTGCAAAGTTCATCCACACAAAAAAATCCCAAGGTGTCCATATGATCTCTTTTTTTCTTGAAATGGAAATCAGTGGGGTTTTTCTGTGCTGAAGACTGTTTCAGAGAGGCATGGCAGTGATATAGAGAGGATTTTAGGTACATTAAAACTCTCGATGCAAGATGTTCTGCTCTCCAGCAGAGGGACTTCCACAGTCTGCTTGAAACGTTTCCTTCTTTTGTGACAGGCATGCTCAGTGCATACGTACCCTGTGTGCCACAGGGATATCTGAGCTCATCGATGGAATGTAATCCTTTGTTACCCTGAGGTGAAGATACGGAGAACGACAGGATGGCAGGGAGACGTCATTGCATGGCAGTGATACCTGTGACTCCAAATTCTGCTTGCTTTACACAAGTGCACAGTTTTGTTCACTGTGGCTGTCCCCTGGCAGGGCTGAGCATTTATCACTGCAGGGTGAAACCCTTGACCATGCCTGCTATAGAAGCCTCAGGCACCAGCACAGAGGCTCCAGCAGAATGGGTGAGGAGTTATTTACTGGGGCATCTGTGGACCTTGTTTATTGTACTTTATAAACCTCACAAAGTGGTTAAATTCTACTGTTCTCTGTCCACTTAGATGGCTACAAAAGACAGTTACTTGTTTTTATTTCCATATTGGACTTTTACTATCTCTAAGGTTAATCACAAACTTCTTTTCTCAAAGATATAACTTGCTTTGCTTTCTACAACATTTCTCCATTCCCTGTAAGCTTTTTGTGAACAATGACATATCATTATAGAATGAGAATCACTTCGGCTGAAAAATGCCTTTAACCCAGTACTGTAAAACCCTGTACTAAACCATGTCCCCAGGTGCCACTTCTACATGTCTTTGAAATATCTCCAAGGATGGTAGGATGGACTCTTCCACTTTCCTGGGCAGCCTGTTCTCTCTCTTGACAACTCTTTCAGTGAAGAAACTTTTTCTAATATAAACACATGGTATCCTACAGTGTGTGTCTAAGTGTTAAAGCAGGTCACTGATCATTTGCCTGTGGATTATGGGGGCATCATTCTGCTCCCTGTGTCCATCTTCCAGCTTTGAACTCTGAGGCAAAGAAGGCATTAAGTGCCTCAGTTTTTTTGCTCATCTTTTGTCATTATGTTTTCTCCACCATCCAAAAAGAGTATGGAGATTCTCCTTAGACTTCCTTTTGCTGCTAATTTATCTATAGAAACATTTCTTATTGTCTTTTATGACAGTAGACAGACTAAGTGCTAGTCAGGATTTGGCCCTTCTAATTTTCTCCATCCATAACTTCATGACACCCTTCTCCTGAGTTTTCTGTCCCTTCTTCCAACTTTCATAAACTCTCTCTTTTCCTGAGTCCCAGCAAAAACTCTGTACAGACAGTCTGGTCATCCTCCCTGCTGGTTTGTCTTTCAGCACTTGAGGATGGCCTGCTTCTGCATGCTTAAGATTTCCTTCTTTCCTTCTTTCCTTCTTTCCTTCTTTCCTTTCTTTACAAGACAATACATCCTACCTAGAATAATCCTCTTCTACTTACACCCCTCTCTGTAGGATATTTTTATTTAGATATGTATTTAGGAAATACAGCTATGTGCCAGTTTTGTAGCTCAAAAACATTCTATGCTTCTGCCTTTACTACAGTTCCAAGCCCCCCACCTGACTTCCTCTACTACTTCCTTATTTTCTTAAACTTTGTCCTTTCACAATGAATAACTTCAGTTCCAAGATAAACTTAGGTTTATCTTTCAGTTTAAATTGAGATAATTCATGACTTCATCCAAGGTTGTGTTCTGCAATCAACTCTTTCCCAATGCCCTCACCATTTCCCAGAACAAAGGACAGAAGGCAGGCTCTCAGTGTGGCTCAACAGGTTGGTAAATGTTGGCTGCCACTGCACTACAGAATTTTTAGTGTTCTCCATAAGAGACCAGCTACATAATTAATCTCTGCTTATAAGCCTTTTTTATTCTTATTTTTAGGTGATCCCTCTATGCTTCCCATCAGTATACAATAGATACAGTCTGTGAATCCTAACTGATTAATCCTCACCATTCCTACATCAATAAGCAAACAAAAAAAAAGAAAATAAGGCATAGGGGGGTTAAATGACAATAGTTACATAATTATCTAATATATGAGTGGAATTATAACATAGATGTCCTTAGATCAGATGTATTTTTAATTACTAAGCATAGTTACCACTTCTTTGAACAACTGTATTACAAATGATGGGTTTTGAGAACTCAGTTGTGAATTTGTCTTTTTCTTTTTTCTCAAATTAAGCATTTTTGAAAACCATTATTCTGGGATCCATGAAGATTTGAGAAAACCAATTAGCAGTAATCTGCCCTTTCCCAGATCTTATATTCCTGTCTGAATGTTAGCAGTGCCCATTTGATCAACAAAGAGGTGGATAACACAATACGTCTTCTTAATCTTTTGGCAAGGCTAACTGCTCATTATGATGTTGTTAAGGAAAGAGATATCAATACAATCAATACCCACAGCACACAAAAATAGATACCCTGTATGCCACAATCCAGCAGACTGAGAATGAGTAACAGCCCAGCTGTTGGAAACACATTTCACCCATCCGTTATTTGCACATTAAGATAGAATAGGTCTTGAAAGAACAATCAGTGTTTGTATCTGGCATGGAGATAAGGCTTCCATCATTCCTCTGAAATCAGGGTCAAATCCACACCTTCAAAAATTATGCTATCATAGTAAATGGCAACGTAATAGATGGACAGTAAGAGATTGTCAGCTGGAAGGGAAGACTTAGGGAGAGAAAGCATTTACTAGTTTTTCTTGTTTTTCATGAAGTCATGATTGTACCATACATTATTCAATTAACAAGATCATCCTCCTACAGTCACTTGAAAATTCCTCTTATCATCTTTGTTCTTTTCTTCTGTATGAATTGAGGTGGATTTTTCCCTTCACAGTTTCAGTGAACCCTGGCCACAGCTTCTAAGAGTTTCATTATCTCTTCTATCACATCAGCTTCTGCTTTCAAGGCTTATTGTTTAGTTCTTAGTATAAACTGACAGGCTAAAATCCCTTCAAAACACTCAAGGTTCCTTTGCCACTGAGTAAACAGCAAAGCATCATGAGTACTATAAGACCCATTTAATCAAAAATATATACTACATGAACACTGGGACACTGAAAACCTTTGGAAGCACAATTACCCTAATTTCTTCCTTAGATGAAGGAACACTTGATGTGTTATTTAAATGTGTCTTCATTTTGAATCTTCATTATGGATTTGATTTGCTTATGTAAAATATGCTTTAGAAATGTGCAGGGTTCTCTCAGTTGTCATGTCTGGCAGTGCTCAGAAGTAACAAAATCATATCAATGCACACAGGTTACAGAACTGTAACATGTACAGATTTGGCTATCCAAATATAACCTTCTTAACAAGTTGCTGGCTGTCAGTGGTGAATAAATCAACCTTACTCTTGTGGACTTTGCTTCGGTGAAGACATTGTCAGAGCAACTCACCAAGATACAAACACAAATATGTGATTATTGCAAAGCAGTCCTCAGGGAGATTTCCACTCAAACCTCAGTGACATTCAATAGGACTTAGCGGACCAACTCCCTGAAGGCCAGTCAAAAATTTTCCATCAAAATAAGGGTGCCTGTGTGTGCATACCTATATGCATGTGCACATAAATCCATCTGTGTTCCTGTCTCCTTGTGCACATACACCCCACACATACACACCAGTGATGCAGTGCCACAGTGCTTTGACAGAAGCCATTCACATGATGTTTAAGGAAAGCCTCTTCTTTCAATTGCTACTCTCAGCTAGTTCTGTCAAACTAATAATACAGGTCTGTGCAACAAAATGTTACAATATCAGTATTAGCATATAAAATAAAGGTAAGTATAGGTTTCCCATGTCTTTATTTCTTTTCCATTTTCTCTCTGTTGGGGAAATTTGCCAAACCCAAACAGTCCCATTTTTTTCCTATGCGGCAGTTTTGTTTCTGATGAGGACAAAAAAAGTATCTCTGTTTAAGATAAAAGGAGATGTTGCTCCTTTGATTTGTTTTTTGTTTGTTGGGGTTTTTTTGGATTCTTAGCAATGTACAATAAATATAACTACAGTGGACTATTTAATAGTCCTGTGAGCATTACATGGTGTATAGCTGAAGAGAGTCTAGCTGCCTCAACGAAACAAAATCACTTGCTGTAAGAGCAGTTTTCAGGACAGTGATAAATCACAGTGTAATACAATCATGCATTAAGCTCCAACCAGATGTGAGACTGGCACAAATATTAAAGTACAACTGGGAAGAAGTCAAGTATGTACAAGTCATTGACAACATTGGTGTAAGTGCTCTAGACAAGACATTCAAAAGAAATTTACATAAAAAACATAGATTAAATTTATCAAAGTTTGATAAATTTTAAGACAGTAAAAAAGTACAGAAAACACGAAAAAATAAAAAAACCCAGCCAGTTCATACAGTACAGTTTTACTACATTTATATTACAGAATGAAGACAGAAAAAGATACAAGGAATTAAGAGCAAAGAAAATTCTGCTGGCTGTGGCCAGCGGAATTCCATTGCCGATGAGAGATGCGCACACACAGATGCGTGCACACACAGATGCACTCACACGCACAGAAAATAAAGACACAAACCAAAGAACTCATTTACTGTAACAAATGACAGACAGAGAGGTGGGGACATTTGGCATGTTGCAGCACATGGAGTCATTCCCGATCGGCTAGCGATGGTACCTGGCTCGGCTGGAGGTCGCTGGGCTGCCGCAGCGGCGCCACGGACGCAGGAGGCACTCCCGACGTGGACGCGGACCGGCCCAGCCGGCAACTCGACTTCGACTCTGCAAGGGAGAGAGACAAACACCAGTGAACAGGGGCAGGGTGCTGCTGCAGCGAGCTGGAACGCTGCTGATCCAGGGTTCCCTTGAAATGGAGACTCCAGCCTTGGTAATGAGTAAAATCTTGGACATTTGGCTGAATTGTGAGCAGAAGTTGAGATCAGGAGAGGAATTCGGGCAGGACTCATGCCATGTTCACGCCTCTTTGCTCTGGCATCTCTGAAGAATAGAGCATAGAACAGCAGACAAGGAGAATATAAAAGAAGCATTCCTATTTCCCAGTCCCCTGCTCCCCAACACCTTTTCTACTCCTCACGTAATACAGTAGTGATTAGGGGAGTTACAGAGACTTCTGGTTTCAACTCTCCACCACAGAGCAGAGAGACATGGCAGCCCAAAGACTGACTGTGATGAAGGAAAGCATGAAATGCCAGAAAATGAAGGAGGCAGTATGTAAAAGTGGTGAGGATGCTGTCACACTTGGGGATTTGGAATAACACCATAAATACTTGGGAATCTCATGCCAGTGGCAATGAATTGAGAGACATAAAAGAGGAAGAAGACACAAATCAAAACATCAGCAGTGACAAAGTCATTTGCCCAGAATCAAGGTGATAAAAGAAGCAAAATTTGCATTGAGACAAAGCTCCACTTCAGAGAAGAACTGCACAGAAATGATACAGTTATTTGATTTTCCTTCTGCTGTTTTATATGGAATAATTTCTGAGAATGCTCCCCATTGATTTCCAGCACAAGCTACTATTGTACACACTGACATGAGGTGACCATGCAGTTCAGGAGGTCTGGATGAAGATTTTTATATCTAAGCCATGCTGACACCCATGTGCTACCCCAGTGTTCAGCTGGTCTGGAGGAAACTGCCTTTTCATGAAAAAAGGATCTGCCTGTTTCTGCCCAAGAAATTATTTTTGTCCTTATATTTCCTTTATATGGCTGAGGAAGCACCTCCCAGCCTGTGGCTCTGCTCAGATATTCTCCTCATGTTTCATAAACCTTCTTCTCAATCCTGCACCTGCTTTTTTTATGTAGTGGGCAAACACTGAAAACATTTGGGCTCATCAGACAGATTTGGTAAAATACGAGAGTCTCAGTTTTCACATTGACAGTGCTGCTTCACCATGAACAACAAGTAATTACAATACCATACTTCTTTACAATTTAAAGAATTTGAAGGGGGTTTTTAATAAGGTTTGAAGAATTCCTCCTATTCAATTCCATGTTTTCAAGAGGAAAGGAAGCACCTATGCCTCGTGCAGTTGTGGTTTAGCGTGTTTGCCTCTGAAGCACATCTTCTGCCTGTGTCTGCCTGAAATTTGTTTTCTTGTGCCTCATTTACACGGCTGCTTTTTCTGTGTTTGTCTTAAACTAATTTCTCTATTTCCTGTGTGGTTCTCTAGTATCACCACTGGCCACTGGTTGGGCCACAGATTGAAAGGCAGAAGATGCCTATCACCAGCATGTCCTTAAAGTCACTTGGCACGCCTTGGAGACTTGAGGACAGCTGACACATTACTCTACATACCAGCCGCATGCTGAAATGGATTCTTCCACTCTCACTGATGCTTTCTCATTGTCACCTTGAATGCTTATTTTCCTCAGATATTTCAGAATTCAATAGGGCATGGAGAAGAGCTATCCACTTATGCTGGAGCACTTAGACCAATGAAAGCATGTGTATGGGTGAATATTCATCAACTAAATATTAATAGCTTAGTTAACATCCAGCTGGCTAGGCAGCAAAAATATTTATGCTGTTCACCAAATACATTATTCAATTCACTCTCCCCTAGTCAGTCTGTAAACACACCATGAGTCAACACAGCCACAGGCACACAGAAAGGAGCAGACTGGCCTCCTCCATAACCTTGCTTTTGTACACAGTCTGCTGCTTTGCTTTTTTTGGACTTGGGCAGTTACTCTGAAGGTTGATTAGATTTGTTTTTGTTCTGATTTCACACTGTCTGTGTGCCAGATTTCTGACTGTTTCTTTCAGTAGTATAGATATAATAATGGATCTCATTATTATACCTCATCTCTCATCTCTTGGAATTTTGCTGGGGTTTCAGAAAGGACAAGAATTGGGTTTTTTTCAGTTGTTTTTCTCTACTGCTAAGTAGAGATTCTGTTTCTGCTGTGACAAGCAGAATCAGACACTCAGCACATAAAAAACCCCAAGACACTGTCTGACTATGCTTCTGAATTATTTTCTTTGCTTTAGGAAAGCAGAAAGAAGTGTCATAATTTCCAATTTGGATCTATGTGCAACAAGAAGAGATTACCATTTCCTTGCCAAAGAGACTGCTTTCATCTGGCATCAAAGAAATAAAACCTATCACACACAGATGAAGTATTAGTTCCTTTATCTCCCTGTAATATATGTTACAGTATTAAGGAAACTATTGTGATTCCCATGGTGATCCTCACCAAAACGTGCTTTAGACATGGCTCCATCTAGCTTTTGTGTCTCAGTGGCAATTTTTTTAGACCAAATAAATACTCTGTTCTACTGTAATTAGTGGTCTGAGTAACAGCACACCACTGTGGAGGAAAAATAGTCCATAAATGGTCTGTTCTTTAAGTGCTGCACAACTCGCTGCTCTGTATTCTGCAACATGCTATTTTTCAGCTATTGGGAGCCTATTCACTGTGCTGGGGCTATCTGGGTTTTCCTATTTAATGCCAAGAATTTTAAAGGAAGAACCACTGCTAACAAATATCAGGGACTGTTTCTAGTGTTTAGAAATTCGTGTTTATCTCTTGTGGATGATACTGAGACAGCTCAGTATTAACATCTGAAATGAGCAGGCTTGGACTTCTTGAGATATCCCTTAATGACAGCAATTCCTGGTGTGGAGCCGAGTTCTACCAGCCTTCCCGACAGGCACAGAGGGAAGGTTCTGTGGGCCAGGGGATGTGAATAGCCTCTAGGCATGCCCCTTGCAACCAATGGGCAGCATGAGCTCTGAATTCAGCAGATTCTTGGGGGTAGCCAGAAAGCTGTGAAATGTTATGCAAAAAAAGAGTTCTTAAAATTGGGTTGGTGTATTTGGAATTTTAGCGGTCTTATTTCGCACAGCTTCAAACGTTGCATCTCTCACAGTGGCAGGATATGGAAAATGCACTCCAGGTCTCTGGGAGCCAGGGGCAGAGCAGTGACAGGAGGGCATGGTGGGCCAGCGAGCCTCAGTCCCCTCTTGTGGCACCCACAGTGGCCACAACACTCACACAGAGGGGTGGTAGCACAGCCCCCTGACACCAAGAAAACCCCCACACAAAATCAGCTGCAATGGGCTGAACATCACTGCACCCTTGGGTTTAAACCCAGCCTTGGCAGCACCAGGAGGATGACACATGAAAACAGGCAAGCATTTACTTCCAAAGGGCAGCATCAAGGATGAGAATTTTAGGGGAGACTGCAATACAGAAATACAGGCTTTCCAAACACAAATAGGGTTGCCTTGAAGTTGTGTGTTTAATTATGTGTCTAAGCACTCATATAAATGGCTTGTTTTCCAAGACTCCAAGGGCTGCCATCATAACTAAAAATGTAGAAGCTTGGCTGACTGCATTTGGGACATAGGGTGTTGTAGGATTTTCCTCAATAAAGCACAGTGCTGAAATGCCGCAAGATCTTATGTAAATAATTTCAATCGGTTTTATACCAATGTGCTATGGCTTTCTATATTCTCCAAAAAAACAACAACTCTTCGTGATTTTTATTTTTGGATCTTAATGGGAATAGTTCTTTATTGATCCAAGGAAGCCTTCATTCTGCCTATCCTAATCTTGATTTAAAAATATACTCTGGCTGTCACTCACATTGGAGAAGCTTCTTATCTTGTCAGAGTCTCTTCTTTGCACATGAAAAGAGAAATATTGCTTATTTGTTGCCAAGAAATGCGTTTTGAATTAAACAAGGCAATGTGACAGGCTGAGAGCAATCATATGAAAAAAAAAGAAAAAAAAGAAGAAAAAACAAAACATGCATACTGGAAAAATACATCACACTAAGTATCTTCATACGGGCCTAAAAAGAGATGAGTAAGATGAAATATAACTCGAAATTATGGAACATTAGGCTGCAAGAAACTATATCGTATTCTGTTATCTAAAAAAATATTGAGTATTTGCTATTGGCAGAAGACAATTAGTGCTAAAATATCACAGCAGCACTTCAAACTGGACAATTTTCACAAGGGGAGCACTGAACCCATGGAAATCAGTGTTACCAGATATCCATAGGTCAAAAGTTTAGCAAATCTCAAACCCAAGTGAAGTAATGAGCAAAATTATGTCTGAAAAGGAACCCTCTGTTTAGGTTTAGGGAATATTTTGCCCAAAGGGAAAAGCTGCTAGTGGAATATACTTTGCATCCTGAAATATGGATGGCTTGAATATCCTGAATATCTTTTCTTTGTAAAGCTATTTCTGTGTTGTAGAATTTGGCCGTATTTGCATGCTATTTCCTGGCTTCTTTGAAATACAAGTAAGTGTTTCATGTCTTTTTTCAGGATTTTTTGTGTGTTTTTCTTACACCCAGGCAATATTTTTACTCCAGCCACAATCGCTGTGATCCCACATCCTGGAGGTCACACAGCAGGACCGTGGGCACTGGCAGGATGCCCTCAGGGTGCAGTTCCCAGTACTGCTCATTTTATTATAGTGACAGGCACTGCTTAGGAGGGAGGAGATGGTGAGCAGAGAACACGAATGACCAGTGCAGGCAAGGGCTGGGCCTCACTGGGCAGTAATGCAAAACCCCAGCACTAAGTTGTCTTCATGTGGAGAATCCTTGTGGATTTAGGAGCACAGTGATACTACCCGTGAGGAGAAAATGCAGGGGTTTGTGGGACTACTGAGTTGTCTTTGTGTGAAGCAGACCTGGCTAGCATGAACTGACTTTTTGCTGCTGTTCCCTTCTTACATCAATGGATGCATCTTGTGCCTTGGGATTCCCAGGCTTTGCCCCATTCCCAAATAGATGAACAAAAAATATTCATTACTTTTGGAAATTAAAAATGATAGCCAGTAATTCCAATGAAGGCTGGACATTTATTCCCTTGTCTGATTACCTACAGTGTTTTCAGATGGAATATTTATGGCTGGCCGAGTGACAAGCTGGTGGCAATTCAAAACCAGGATGCAACAGAATTTCTTGAGATTTAAAAGCCAGAGCAATGCCTGTCTCCAGCAGCAGGTGGCAATGCAAAATGCTTCTTCATTGCAGTGAGGCAAAAAGCAGCAACATTCCAGAAAATACTCTTCAAGTCTCCTGGAGTGAAGTTATACAGATTCTGTGTTGCAGATTGTGTTTGGCTGTTCATTATAATTGCACCGACTTTCCTAAAAGCCAGCATGCTCCCAAATCACACTGCTTTCCATAAGAAATTATAGGATGCCAAGAAACAGAAAGTGCCCTTGACAAATTTTGTCACAGAACAATTGGGCATTGGAGACAGTGATAACTGTGTGCAGCTGACAGCCCAGGCTCTTTGAACAAAATGCCCAGAAAATTCAAGATTCTGTTCGGAGATAGCTCATTCTCCCTCTGATCTTACTAACAGTTTCAGAGTTGGGGAGAACCCACCAAAATCAGTATTCTCCCTCAGGTATTTGCCCAGCCCACCCCAGTTCCCAGCTGATCTGTGCTGGAGCAGAGCTGCCTGATGAGCCCACAGGGAAATCCATTCTCACCTTTCTCTTTTACAGCAGAGAAATTCAACCCCTTTTAAAAAATGTATTCCAATATTGCCCTAATAAATGCCTGTACCAGTGTGAGCTAGGCGGCAGGTACCAAACTGTGGTGTTTCAAGGACATGTCTGCACAAAAACAAAGTAGCTTTTTTTCCTGTTATCTACGATGTTGCAAAGAGAGCAACAGCAGTGATGGCTGTGCTGGGGACTGCCTTGATCTTACTTAGTCCTCTGGTAAATCTAAGTTCTAACTCCTACTGCAGAATTACTTTATCTCCTTGACTCCAGAAAGCATTTGTATTCATATGAAAGTATTAAATCTCTCTTCTTGCATGCTGTTACAGTTTTAGTTTAATTGCAGAGAATGAGCTGTTACAGTTAATGTACAAGTTCATTGAGGAGAACTGTGTACAGCATTCTCAATGCAATGCCCCAACAAGTAAAGGTAAAGCGTGTTGCTCAGGCAACAGCAAGAGACACAGGAGAAAAAATATTCAGGACAGATGAGAGGCAATATTCATCAAATGAAATATCATAAATCTGCAGGGAAAGAAAAATAATAATAAGCTCTCAGATTTTAATCATAAAAAGGAGTCAAAATTCAGCCAAGAAAATAAAATTTTTCTTTGACAGTCCTACCAATGTAAGACAAAGTCACACTTAACTAAATCAAGGCATGATTCAACAACAATTACAGTTTGCTGATGCCAAAAGGAGATTGAGGCCAACATGTTTTGTCTGCTTTTGGAGATCAACCAACTCTTTGAAATGAAACTGCTGCAGAAATGTTGGACAGCAGTGCTGTATTTTGCTAAGAGCTTACTCTTCAGTTTTGACTTCTTTACTACTCTGCTTCATAGTGTCATCTTGCAGAACTCAAGAGGCTGGTACACACCTTTGGCTTAATTATCAGATGTCCCAATACTTTCATGTGGTAGATTTAAGCCCATCCTTTAACCTACATTAGCACATTCTTCTGGAACAGAATTTTTACCAAAAGCTATGAACTAATCTGGAAAATTCCCACCTTCCAGGAAGCTTTGTGAGAACAGACAAGTAAGCAAATGGCAGTAGCACACAAAAAACCTGTGCTAGAGTCATGTTTTGCAGAAAAGTCACTTTCACTGCACTGCAGTAAGGACTGTTTGGGGGGTCTGTAGCAAGTAAAGGTGGACTACATAATTGCTGCAAATGACATTTCACTTCAGCAAAGACCCTTCAACTTACACACTGAGTTTCAGGTGTCATTTTCAGCAATTCAGGGACAATGTGAGTCCCATTATCACACAGGGAAGGGATGTTCTGGGTGAGGAGTGAGCATCTCTGCTCACTCAGCAGTTTAAACCCTCCCTGCTGCCACTCAAGGCCCAGCAGATCTCTCAGACAGGAATGATTTCTTGTCTGAGCAGCTCATTCATGCTCTTATACTTACTGAACATTGACCATGAGGCTTCAGTACTAGATATGCCAACTGTCCTTAAAGTGGATATTTTTCACAGTCCAACTAATAAGCAATGAAATGACTCTTCTATGAGAGCTGCCAAATCTCAAAAGTACCTACAGTGCTCATGCAAAGGCCATAGATATTTCTTTACAGATGTCTATTTATTTATCAATTCAGTTTGCCTTAGTCAATTTATAAACAAGGCTGCATCATAATGCCATGGTATATGGCAATTCACTATTGAATATATAAACATTTTTGATTAATAAAATGAATAAGTGTGAATCTGAGACTTCTGAAATCCACAGTCCCTTTTTAGAAATTTCTGTACAAGCAGAAAGCAAAGGCTGCTTGTGTCCTGTTGCTGTGCCCCTCAGGAAGACAGCCTTGCTTTTCCAGAGCATATTTTTGTTACTTCATGTGATACCTGAACTTATGAACTTCTTCCTGAGGTGCCATCCTAGGAGTGGCTTTGCCATAGTGTCTCTTTTCAGTGTCAGGTGGAATCCTTTACTTCTTTTAAAGCAGATGATTAGCATGTTTAAGTGCTTGTCTTCCATGCCAGCCTCCCAGCACAGAGCACAAGTACAGCACAAGCCTGATTAGTGCAGCAGTCACTGGGCAGGGCCACGTCTAGAAGGTATTTGGAAGTCTAAAGAATCTGGATGCTTCCTACACCTGTGTATCTTTAGAGACTCTTTGTCTCTAATGAAGGAGATTCATTAGCTCTTCCCTGCCCTGCTTGTTGACATACCTGAGCTGTTGCCTCCAGCCAGCATGGTTGGGCTGACAGAGGATCTCCCCAGCCTGCTGGACACCACAGGAGGGCCTGGTGTTCCATCCCATTCCTGAGCTTTCCCTGGCTCCCTGCAGGAAGCTGTCCCATGATGTCCTCTCTCTTTGTTTTCCAGCTTTGGTAGTGGTTCAGTGCTGTGACTTCTGATCTTCAGCTCATCTAGTGGTTCTACAAAATACACAAGTGCACATTTCATTATAGAGTAACTGCTAATCATCCACATCATGCAATAGTCTTTTGCAAAATACCCCATACATATCAATCATAAATCCTTTAGGGGCAACTTATAGCATGATTTTACCTTCTAGGCCAAACCCCTACAGTCTATGTAGGTTTCAATACACTTTTTAATTATTAAAAGCACACACCATGCAGCAGATGGATAACATGCAACATTTCTGTTACAACTTTTATATGCCAAGAAAATAATTTTGAAAATGGTTCCCTACCAAATTGGGCTTTATTAAAAATTTATAGAAATACTTGAAATCTTTTCAGCTGTCATTTCACTAGGAACAAGTTCTTCTTCAGGCGCTTTCTAAGGAATTTTTTCTCTCCTAAGGCAATACTGTGCAAGCAACACATCTCTACTTCTCATAAGCTCCAATAAAAGCACACAATCCACGAAACAAAATAGCACAAATCCATTCTGGGTGTGCCCAGCACCATAACCTAGGGAATGAAATTGCACTTGGTTGGAAAATCCTTGGAGTCAGAAAATTACTTTCTGCTTGCAACACCACAAGTCAGTGAAAAGAGGAGCAATTCAAAACACAGTTGAATGATTCTTTCAAGTGAAGCAGTGATGTCTATTTTCTTCATGGCTGGTGATTTTCTGTTCTATTCTCAAAACTCTAATTTCTTTTCTTGCAGGTTGAGCAATGCATGGAGAAAGAATTCATTCCTGCTCTTTCCCATCTGTAGCTGTGAAAAATTCACATGGAAAACTAGATACAGAAGAAACATTAGATTGCTCTTTAGTTGTAAGAGCTAATTACTGTGCTACTCAGTTATTCAAAGCTGCTGTTTACCCCCTTTTGAAAAAAAAATCAGTTCTCAGTTTGGAATTTTATATCTCAAACCCAAAGAGATCTTTACACGACACTCTCAGTTCTAGTCACACAGATTTATTAATCAACCCCCTGATGTACCTTAATTTCTCTATGTATCTACAGTCTTGGAATCCACATTTAATAGAGGTAACAATCTTCCTTTGAGCACTATCTCAAAAACTTTTAGTAGCTTCAAGGGACTTTGGAAGGTTTGAGAGAGCCAAAGAAAGAGAAAACTCCGGGAGGCACTGAGGCAGGAGATGCCAGCAGTTCCCTGAGGGGCCTGTGCTGAATGGCGGGGCAGGACTGACAGTCTGAGTTGCCACCTCCTCTCCCAGTCATCCCCATGGCCAGGAACTGGGACTGTTCATCAGGGATCACCACTCAGAAGGTACAGTCCCAGAAAAGGACCACATCCAAAGCACTTTGATTTGCCTGTGGCTCAATACCCCACAGACTGTTACCTCTGCTACAGCAAAGAGGGGAAGATGCACTGTTAGACATCTGGGATGGGTTGAGACCCCATCTACATACAACAGTGACAAAACCTCCTGTTTTGGGTTCTTTGACATTCCAGTCTGCAGATGACCTTAATGAGTAACACCACAGTCAGCCTGGGGTTTCCTCAATGAAATGTCATACAGGAAACATGTGAAAATATCTAACTGAATATGCAGTGCAAGATGTTTTCATTAGTGTATTTCATTAATTACTATTGGTTAATAGTACAATTTAATGTTGAGGATATCTTGCCACGTCCTTCTAGTAACACTGCATGAGAAAATTATTAAACCATCCCAGGCTGGGAGTTGTAAATAAGATTCAGTGACATTTTATGTCACAAAAACCTTCAAAATTCAAACCTCTTCCGTGAACTTCTAGGTCACTTACCTACTTTAGTGTGTGCAAAAAGACACTGCAGTGAAAATCCAAAGTGTTTGTTTTTCCTAGCTGGTAACCCCAGAAGCGTACAAGGTTGAATAACAGTCTGTATCAGTATAACATGACATCTGCCTTTCAGGGACCTTTGCTATGAGATGTCTGTGACACAGATCTGTCTGTGACTGCACAGAGAGACCTGCTAATACAAAGAGCTGTGCCAAGAGAGGGACAGCCCAAATTATTACCAGGATGTGAACTGTTTCAGTTGACAGCATCAAGCTATCAAAAATACTGATGTGTTTTTTCACATAACAGATGCATGCAATCATACGTGACTTTTTTTCTTCACAACAATAACATTCACTTCTTTAAGATGCTACTTATCTGGGAAGAGGAAAGATAAAAACAAAGTTTCAAAATTCTTTGGAAATACACACAATCCTCTTTCCCACTAGTACAAGATGGTGTCTAAATTGCAGGTTATTCTTCACAGCAAAATGAAGAGAAAGCCAGAAGGCTAGAATGTGTTTTTAAAAATTAAGAATTGGGCCCTGCAAGTGCCCTACCAAATAAATGCATCATTCAATAGAGTTAATTTACTATGTCATCCAGCTGCTCCTGGAAATGCTGTGTCTACGTTAGTGAAAACCTTCTCTGTGGGTGCCTCATTGACACTACTTGAACACCACCCCTTGAAGTTTCACACACATGCAGTCAGCCTTGTCACAGTGGAAATGCTCTGGCTGAGTGTGTAACTAAGGATTTATCTACTTCAGTTTACTTAAGAGAGAAGCATTTGTACTTGTTGCCTGATAAAAAAGATTTGTGCATTCTTACTTTTATTGTCATCTGAATCAAAGCACAGCAGCTCTCTGCAACCAGCTGGAAATTGTGGAACTATTCAGACTAAATAAAGATTTGGTTTATAGCCTAGTTCTTTATAAGGTGTAGAAAATCAGTTTTCATCTGGCTGTCTAGACTTTGTAAATTTACATTCCACTATCCTTTCTTGGGGATTTTCAGTTCACAGTTTATCTGAAAAGTAATATATCCTAAAAATGAAAAGCAGATTGAAACAGATTATAATGTCATGTAACCCATCACAGGGCCTGAATCATTATTATTTGGTGATCATTATCAGTAACAATGATACACAGACAGAAAACAACTTGTCAGTGTTTTATGCAGTTTTCTGTGACATTACTTTCCAGCTCACTTGTGAATATAGAAAAAACGAAAAAGAAAATTATTGCCTCACTTTTACTCAAATATTTTGGGGAGAATTTTAGAATAATTTCAGCTTCTTTAATAAATGTCAATGGGAATCATACTCAAACTCAATTAAAAAAAAAATTAAAAATCACTCTGCTATTTCTTGGTCAACTGAAAGAGGTCTTCAATTCCAGTGTGCCCAGGACAGCTCCAAAAATGCAGAATGCTCTCCTGCCCATCACTGGCACATTTGTTGACTGTCCCAGCCACTTTGATGTTTTTATCTTGTCAACAACTCCCTGCTGCATATATACTTCAGAGCAAGCTGAGTGGCACAGATTATTGTGTCTCATAAGGGCACATTCCCTGCCCCACGTTCTGGCTCCTGCATGAGGTATTGGCAGAACATGCCTCTGGCTGCTGGCTGTGGTTACCTGTGGGGTGGGGATCTTCTCATTCACTGGAAAGCAAACCAGGACATTTTACACACAGTAATCCTTTACAAAAGCTAAAGCAGGATTTAAGTGGCCACTTTATCCCTATTGATCCCATCCTGAAAACAGGAACTCTTACCAGTCAGATATATCTATGTATACAGACACACAGCTGAAAGGTTACAGTAGCTGCTGCACAGCTCTTTTTAATTTTTTTCTTTATTTGGGAAGTGCAGAAACTTAGGTTGGATCTAGGTTATCTTGTGCTGTTAAAAACCTTAATTTGGCAGTAGGAAATATCAAAGCTCAGTATTATGCTGGGAGCTCACTGAATCATATGGTGGTCACCAGAAAATCTTTTCACAGTCAAGTGCTACTTTTTGAAAAGATGAGATTATTATGGAAAGCATCTTTATTGTTCAATATTTCTTCCACCAAAATGGTACATAAAAATGTAAATTTCAAGAAATAATTCACCGCTTTAAATATTTATGGACACAGTTGGTTAAACTGTTATAAAGGCACTCAAATGTTTCAAGCACTTTCAGCCATCATTGTATTTCAATATTTAAAGATGCACATTTTTCTTATTTATTTCACCTGAATCTCAGACTTTTCTATTTAAAGTATAAGATGGTTAAAAATCTCTTATAAGCTACATATTTTACAAATAATTGGCATGGACAATCTCCCCTCTAGGAAAGGTCCCCTAACAGCTGTGCCCTAGGCAAGGCTGGCACATGAGCTGTGGTGCCAGAAAACCTGGAAATGCTAAAGGGAGTGAGAAACAAACTGAGGCAGTTGTAACTTGGATCTAAGAAAACTGAAATTGCAGCTACAGAAATCTTACTTGAAAAGCTATCATTCAAATGAGTATAACTAGTGGCCAGTCTACTACTCTGCTCTTAAACACAAATCCACTTCAGGTCCAGGTGCCTTCTTAGTGCAATGCTCTGATAAATGGCAGAACCTTTATTATTGCTTGGGGTTTGGGGGGAAGAAAGAAAAGCAATTGTCTTAAGGAACTTAAAATGAGGATTGCTCTCTGCCATCTCTCTCAGCTGCGAGCTGAAATGTGTAAGCTAACCCATACATTATTAATTTATTCCATTTTTTTTCTTTGTGTTTGTTATAAACCTAAATAAATAATATATCACTCTAGGCAGAACTCACATAGTGGGGGAAACAAATGGTCTAAAATCCAGCACTCATGTACAGGTGCAAAGCAAAGTCATTTGGGATGGAGTTCAGATGTGAGTCAGAACTTGTGAACTCCCCCAGCCTTGATATATCAGATCTCACCTGGAGTGGCTGCAGGGCAGGCATGGCCCTGGCTGAGGGAGCAGGAGCACAGAGCACCCCAAGGGCACAGCTGGAGGGCTGCAGATGCAGGATGAGACTGCAGCCAGCACGTGTGTGTGATGGTCAGTGCTACCTGAGCCCTGCCCCAGCACAGCTGTACCCTGTCCCTTCTGCCACTGCCACGGCAGCCTGTGCCCATCTGCCTGACCCCTTCCACAGCCCTGCATGCAGAGCAACACTGAGCCTTTCAGAGAATCACAGAGTTCCTTCTATCTGCACCCCAAGGCTTTTCATTTACCCTTACGACACATTTAAGAATTAGAGCCACCTTTGAATGGATTTCCTGATGTGTGGTGCTTTGTCTGATCTGCACCGTTGTAAATTTATCCCAACCTTTTCCAAGGAAAAATAACCAACTATTAATACCATACACAAGAAACATAGATAATGCTCAGTGTTTCAGACATTAAAAAAAAAAAAAAGAATATATTATACTGTCAGTGAAACTCATATCCTCATCTTTATTAACTATAGTGGTTTGTCTATTCTGACTTCATCTGCTTGCTAATTAAGCAGAAGTTTGCTTTGCATATCAATTTTTAATATCCCTTTTTTACAGTTAAGTGAGAGTTGCAGCAGCCAGCTTGTTCAATTAAAAGCAGCTCTGACCTAGTTCCATGCAAAATCAATAGAAAGCCTGAAAGTCTCACAAACCATCTAACATTTAGGGAAGACATGGCTGAACTGCTTCTTGGTGTTCATGGAGCACCTTCCTGTGAGCAGCGTAGGGCTTTTTTTGTTTTCTGTGGTGAAATCCAGAGGAGATCACCAAGACAGCCAAGGGAGGTAAAGAGGGATTGCTGAGGAAAATGTATTTAGTTGATTTTATGAGGCTGTCCCAAATTGCTAAGTGTGCAATCCTGGTTAGGAAAACAAGACAGGAAAAGAAAAAGCTGCAATACAACTAACTGAAGACTAACAAAAAGAAGGGATAGATTTATAGCAAAATATTTACACCATAGATTTATCAAACAACGCTTTAGAATAAAAATATTCAATGAAAATTATAAAAGTTATGATCTGGTTGAAAAATAGAATAGAAGTCTATAAGTTTCAATAAACTTCAGCTAGTGGCGTTAGTCCCTTAAAAGACAAAGTTTTAAAAATTCACCATTGTAAGACATATTCAACATTATTTGATGTCTTATAGTAAAAATCCTCTTTTATATTGATTGAAATAAAGGAAAATCTGTTTTTACTATTAAATAAGGAGAGACGTTTTCCATCCCTGGAAGTGTTTAAAAGATGTGTGGATATGGCACTTGAGGACATGATTTAATGCTGAATGTGGTGGTGGTGCTGGGCTGGCAGTTGTAACTAATGATCTTAGAGGTCTGTTCCACTCTTAATTCTATGATTCTATGATTGATCCAAGATAATCATATTTTGGCATATATTACAGAAGTGATGACAATCACCTGTTTCCAACAGGACTACCATTATTTCTTAATTATTCACTCTGTGCTTGGTCTTTTAAGTGTGCATAGTCTGCTGCAAATCACATCACAGCCCCATCAGCTGAACAAAGAGGCCACATCTGGAA
Source organism: Brachypodius melanocephalos (assembly GCA_013398615.1). Taxonomy (NCBI): domain Eukaryota; kingdom Metazoa; phylum Chordata; class Aves; order Passeriformes; family Pycnonotidae; genus Brachypodius; species Brachypodius melanocephalos. The sequence continues at coordinate 15,683,788 of VZSR01000247.1, forward strand.
GATATCCACTGTACAGATGCACTACCAAAGCAAATAAAAGCAGTGTCCTGGGACTCTCAATATTACAGCAAATGGCAGTCTATTAACAAGTTTTCTACTTAATTTGGACTAGTCACAATTACATAATTAAGCAGAACACTTTATTATCTGACGTTCATTGTATTTTTCTTTCTTTTTTATCATTTTCCTTTCAGACCCTAGAATGCTGGAAATTGGTGAGTTGCACTTAGAAAAACCTTAAGAGAAGCCTGTGTCCTCTGGTGCCTTTTTGGGCAAAAACCTAATGACAGCAAGTCAAAGGGAATTCTGTTATTGACTTCAACAGAGCAAGGGTTTTCCTTCCAGCAGTTATTAGCTGGGGCTAGCCAGCCATGGTGATTCACATGAATGTATGGAACAGCTGATCATGGGGAGCTGCAAACATTTCTCTTAAACAGGTTGCGCACCCAGATCTGCTGATAATGAAGGCTGTGCTTTCAATTAAAAAATTAAATGTGTGCACATAGACAAAGTCTAAGACTGTTTGCAGCAGATAGGATTTAAGTAGAGGGAAGAAGCCTAGCCTGAAAAGTCTGAGTGTGGCAGGCTTGTGAAACTTTGGCTTCACTGCCATTAGCCTTGGACTAATTAGCAACAAGCATTGCACATAAGCACAGACTGCTGTGCCCACCCTAAACTCTGTAGTGATCGAAGAAAACACTGTTAATGAAACCTATATGGAACTGTAGAAATCAGCCTCTCTAAAGGTGGCCCAATGTTACCTGGGATTGGATTTGAAGGGATGGAATCTACTCTTAACTTAAAGGCTTTCCTTCTCAGCCTCATTTGTTTCACCCCTCACTCATTCTGTTATTCAGATTCTTAAAATACAGCCTTGATTTCTGAATGAGGACACGATGGTTTGATGGGTCCTACACACACTCTAGCACAGTATGGCAAGAAATCATAAGGCAAGAGTGAGCCAAAAGAGCTGAAGTGCAGAGACATTTCAAGAAAAATGTTTTTGTAGAAAGTTCATGACCTTATGTTTCAAAGCTTCACTTCAAAAACATCAATCTTTTATGGAAGTCCTGACTATATTAAACTTGTCAACACTCTTTTGTCAAGTTTTCTGCTGAAAAACAGCCTTTGAACTCTTTCAAGACTTTGAATGTAAGGTTTTTCCATTTTCTGAACACTTTAATTTCTTCTAAAGAGTATATTTTTATCCAGATTCAGTAGTAAATATTAGTCAGAAAATGAAGATAGAGTAAAGGATAAGGATTGTGGAAACTGAGGACAGAAACCCATCATTTTGTATGTGCACATAAAAAAATCAATTTCAGAGTTAAAATTAAAATGAATTCTTTCCTGGCTATTTTGTCTATGGTTTAACTAGCTGTATGAAAAACATTTTTATTAATGGATTCTTCTTTATTGTCTTCATTAATGAACTAGAAAATTTGCATTTCATTACTAGAACACACATGCCAATTGCACAGCTCTCCTTTTAGCCAGTATATTACATGTAAAAGGGATTCCTGACCCTTCCTGGACACTGACCTCATTTGAATTTTGCTCTCTTTTACAGAGCCAGGCACAAACACCTCATGTTGCTGTGCAGCCTTTGTCAGCTCTAGGCCAGGATCCCAAGAAATTTTTGCTCTGCAAGAAAATGCTTAAGATTCCTCCCTGTTACAGGATAAAACCTTTATGTCATTTTGGCTTTCTATGCATTTTAAGAGAATTAATTATTTTAGGCCCTCTCCACTTTCTAATTAGAGATTTCAGTTTGTGAACTGGTTTTATTCTTGCTAGAAAAGCAACTGTGAAGCCATGCCAGCACAGACTTCCGATATTGAGGAAATAAGTAGAATTGCAGATGGTCTTGTAACAGCTCTGGCTGATTTCTGTGCTTGCAAGGCCTTACTATTATTGCCTCCTGTGGCTGGCACAAGGCTCTGTCTGTGTTACAGCACATGCAAACTACATACAAATTACACAAACATTGCTGCAGCAGTAAATTAGCTACAGATTTCCTGGAAGAAGGTACTTTTTTGAGTCATGAATTCAAATTCACACACAGAAATAAAGTAATTGCCATCTTCAGTAAAATTAAACACACAGCTTCTCTCTTTCGGATTAGTAGTTACAAGAACAATGGTTCTCCTTACTCATTCTTAAATGCCAGATAAAGTGCTAATTGCATGTTACTGTTTTAACAATAAAATAATTATTAGGGATGGATAATTCTGTTCAGAGGAGTGGAGGGAATGTGAATCTTCACATCAGATTGAATGTAAAGGAACGTGATTTTTTAATATACATGATTATCCTCACAATTATTTCCTTAATGTTCCTGTACTTTTCACCTTATCTATACCCAGCAGGTTTGTACACCCCAGAAATTTCTTACTTTGATATTTCAATCATTTGCATGTATAACCTAAATAAAACCATTTCTAACACTTAGATTTTTCTCATTACTGAGAGAGTCTAGGAAGATTCAGAGAAAATTTCAGGGGAAGCACATCTACCTTTTCTCTATTAAGAACCTTAGACTCTTTACCAGAATATTATCTCTTCTCCCAGGCAACTAATGAAAGCAAATGAGGAAATGGCCTCAAACTGTACCAGGGCAACTTCAGGTTTTACACCAGGAAGAACTTCTTCACTGAGAGAGTTGTCAAGCTTTGGAACAGAGTGCCCAGAGAAGTGATAGAGTCACCATCCCTGGGAGGGTTCAGGAAATGACAGTCTGTGATTTGTTTAGCAAGGTGGTGTTTGGTCAAAGGCTGAACCCCCATCTTGAAGGTCTTTTCCAATCTCAGTGATTCTATGGGTAGATTAGGTAATACACTGAGAAAAATGTGCAGCAGATCATGCATTCATTCACTACTCACTGTTTGTATTATTCACTGCAACATTTCTAGAAGCCAAAGTACAGAGTGGTTTTGCAAGAACAGCAGCCTAGGACAAAGAGAGGACCCTCTTGTTGTAATTTATAATGGGATCCCCTGAAGTATATCTTCAGGGACCTTTGGGTTGGGTCTTTAATGATGGGGTTTAAAAATGAGCTTGCTCAGGCAGGAACCAAATCAGTTGTGCCAAAAAAAGGGTGTCCTTTAAAAATGGATATATGAACTACTCAGCCCAGGATATTGCCAGTGTTTGTTACACAGATCAGTAAGGTAAAAGCATTTAAAGTAATATAAAGAGGAGAAATAGCAGTCAGAGAGATGGGATTTTGGAAGTGAGAGAATAAACCTTGTTCCTCCCTTTACTCCCCACAAAGTTCCCGCTATCTTCTCTTAAATCACAAAGGTTCTACAGCTGTGTCACTGTTTTAATTAAACCTTTTCCCTTGTAAAGATGCAATAACAGCAGCTCAAGAAATCCTTGAATCAGTTTTCAGATCATAAGCTGGGGTGCAAAAGTATTTAATGTAACAGTGACCTCAAGCTACTCCTCTAGCTAGGATGTAGATGCTGCAGTTACTGAATTAAAAAAAATGCAAGTTTTGTTTGCAAAACTTTTTTTTTTTCTCTCATGATTAATTTTGAGGAAACTGTTATGATCTGCTCTGTTTGAAACTTGTGCAGTACTTCACCATCCTAAAGTTCACAGTCCTTGGTTTGGGGGTGGTGGTATGGTCTGGGTGGTTCTGATTATTTTCCTAAACAACACTGAGATCTCCTTCTCTGTGATTTGGTTTAAACAAAGAGATTTAAATACCATCTCTGTATACTTGCTCGTGGAAAATGTCAAATGGGGTTCAAAGTGCTTTACGAACACTGTGCTTAACAATAAACACAGACCTTCCTACTAATAATCTCTGATTTTACTTGTAGGTAAAACGAACAAAAATGCACTTGAGTCCCAATGCAAAGAAAATCTGACTCAATTCAGAAAAAGATGCATTTCCAGGTCCAGTGCTTGGTTCTAAAGAGAAGTTGTGAAACAGCTAGCAGCTTGTGCTCTCAAGCCACTGGCACTGCCAGCCCATCAGCTTCCTCCAATGTGTCTGTGCCAAATTCCTGAGAGGAGGAAACATAAATAACCCTGCACCATTCCATTAAATCAAACTACTTCCATTCCTATCCTCCTTTATTTCCTTACTTCTTTCACAGTAGGTCCTGATACCCTACACTGTCACCACATCCCCTGAAAAAACCACACTGGGGAAATTTTAAGAAAATGTATTTAGCAGTTTTGTTGAAGCCAATATATGCTCACGGAAAACATCACCACATTAAGTGTTTCTTGCCATTAAGATTGAGCACCCATAAGTTGGTCATAAATTGTGTAGTCCTGCTTGAAACAGAAAGGCAATAAACTCTCCAGTTCAGCATCCTGCTGTATCACTGCACCATTTTGAATACAAGCTGTTCTAGTCACAAAGGACACATTTATTTTCTTGAAGCCAGAGACACAGATGGTATAAACTGGAGTACCTCTCCTGATTTCAAATAAAAAGCCGTGATTTATAAGTGCTGAGGATTTGGTCTAAAGGTCAAGACATTTCTCTGGCTTAGAAAGCTCTGTTCAGGGGAGTGGGAAAAATCAATGGCACTTAAAACTGAGAACCTATTATCATTATCCACGTCCTTAAGTGCAGCACATGTTCCTTTGCTTATTTACCTTATAGTGAACTGGGTGCCAGAAAGTGAATTTAAGGCATTTTTCATCCTCTATTTTTAACAACTTTCAGACATCTCACATCTTACTGTACATTAATCATAAAAAGAATGTATTTATTATTTCTTTATCTGAAACTATCTTCTACTTGAAATATAACATAGAGAGAAGAGCTTTATCTCTTTTTTACCCCTTTCAAGTTTATTTCTTCTTCAGAAAAAGAAATTTTATCAAGCAGTCAAGTAATATAAACAGAAGGAATAAATAAATCTGTATACATCAATCAGAGACAGCAGCTGTTTCCAGAAAAACCTGAGCAATTATTTATGAAATTATGTCTTCTTGAATGCTTCTGCATGCCCTCAGAATCCCGGGAGGGCCTGATTTCCTGATGAGCCTAAATTGCTGAATTCAAAGAGGAGATAATGCCATGGTACCAATTAGCAGAAGTACTGCATATTGTCTCAAAATGCTTGTTTTCTGTTTTAATAACTTCATCTAACAAAGACATTCCTTTATCCTAAGCATGGAGGAACACCATACCATCAATGACTTGAAGGATTAAATGCCCTTAAAATGGCCATGTTCACTTTTGTGTGAAAGCAGCAAGACAATAAACACACAGCATGCATGTCAATCAAGGAACAGGTGTCCATTGATTCATCCATTAGAAACAAGTTCTTAAACCTGACATTACCCTTGGTGCTGAGAAAGAATGGAATTACTGTCCTGCAGTGCAAATTGGGGCAGTGATGGTGGAACTGTGGCAGGGAATTGCCATTCTGGATGTGTGAGGTGCCACAGGGCTGCCGTAGGTGCTTCCACACGTTTCCCCTTTGTGCCTTTGCTTTGCAGCTCACTGCTTCCCCTTTAGACTAAACAAGCCCAGGTGAAATTGTTTTCCTGCCTTTTGTGGGCTTGGCTGAAAGACCTTGCTGACACATTATGATTTTTCTTTCCAATTATTGTCTGTGACTGCTAATTGGGGAACACGTCAGCTTTAACAAGAGCCTCCAGCTGGCTGGATTAGCTGATCAAGCCCAAAATACTTAGTCCAGGGCACATCTTCCTCTGCTAGGGATCTAAGGACTACTGTGGAAGGACAACAGCAGGCATGGCTGGAGCAGCACTCAAGACCCCTGAACTGCAAAGTGAATCTTGTTTTTTCCCAGAAATTTGGCTCCTGCAGGATGCTGACCATATCTGGTCACCCCCATGTGTGCACTTCAGGCATTTTTAGTGCTGTCCCACAGCATGGCACAGCCCCTAAGAGACCCCTCCCTTAGGGGTGGACAGAGCTGAAGAAACCCAAGTGACCCTGGCAGATCAGGACCTTTGGGATGCAGGTGTCCACAGCTCTTGCTCCAAATATGCATTCACAAGTGAGCACCTGCAGAAAGACTTTCTGATGCTGCTACTCCTCAACCTGCTGATATCTTGGTAGATTGGAATAGATGTAGCAAGGAAGCACTCCTGGGGTTTGACTAAATGGAATTAACTGTGGTAAGATCATTTCCTTCCAGGGGTGGACGAGTGTCATTCTCTTCAAAGCTGATGTTCTCTCTACCTTTTCCTCTGGCACTTTCCCCTGCTCCCACTAAATGTTTGCTTTCAGACCTACTTTCAGGACTGTCAAATGAGATGTGACTGTTTTGATCACCTCATTTAATCCCACACATATCATGGCTCATCAGATTACAAAAGCTTACTATTAGGGAAATGGATGCTTCTTCAGTGATGGAGAAATCAGTACACCTCTGGCTCAAAGGTTCAGGAATAACTGAAAAGCTGTAGCTGTCTCATTAGACTGAATATAACATTCATACTGCATAGAATCAATTGCTACAATGCAAACAAATGCAAGAAAAGGGACAGAGAATTAGGCTGACATCTCTTTAGATGAAAGTATGGAAAAAATATTAACCTAGAGGTTAGAAATCAGGTACACATTCAAATGTTAGTCTCTAATGCTGACTCAGCTGTGCAGTAGTTGAGCAGTGGATGTAATGAAGTATCTATAATGTGTTTTATGGCCAGACTCATCTTGCAGGCAAGCTTTTCCTCTTCAGGACAAGAGAGGCTGAGCAGGTATTCAAATGAGGAGCTATACACACAATGCCATCCCAATTCCACCCTCCTTAAGCCAACATTTCTCATCCTAACCCTGTTAGAAATACATCAGCTGAAATCCTGCCCTATGATCCTCATTCTGGACTTAATGCATGAAGATAGAGGTTAAATGGGCCCACGTGAGGTGAATTTTCACTTGATGCATCTCCCAAACTCTGTTCTCCATCACACTGTTCAATCTAACAAGGAACCCAAAGCTGACTGAGGAACATAAAATGACCTGGATTAGAAAGGACCCTAAAAATCATCTAGTTTCAACTTCCCTGCCACAGCAGGGATGCCATTCACTAGATCAGGTTGCTCAGGGACACATCCAGTCTGGCCTTGGACACTGCCAGGGATGAGACATCCAATACTTCTCTGGGATTTCTAGCTTCCTGGAAAGCTGCAGCATTTTAAAAAAAAATTTCTACTCTAAGTCTCAGCTGCTTGATATCAGCCTAAATTCCTTTTTAACAACTGAGCTACTTCAGTATCTCCTCCCTTTCCTCACACTATTTGATATGCTTAGATGCTTAATTCAGTACCAGCCAGGAACAGGAAATGTTAATAATTATCCCAATTTTCAATCACTATAACTAATTTTTCAAAGCAGCACGTTCACAAATTTCCTCCCTTTATGTGACTAGAAGCTGAAGAGTGAAACTCTGTGTAGGCAAATGCCAAAGCAGCTCTGAAGCCCTGCAAAGCAGCTTAGGAAAACCAAAACCTGAGCTGCTGTGCATCATTTTGTTCTGACCTCACACCTTGTGCTGATCCAGAGTCAGAGCACACAGCTGAGGTCACTGCTCGCTTGTGCAGATCATCAGGGTGAGTGTTTGCAGTAATTTCTCCTAACTGGCATGAAGTTCCCAGGAAGATGTGAGGAAACAAAAGCCTTAACAAATGGAAACAATCAATATACAGAAAGAAAGGCTGGTCCTGACAAGGATTTACAGGACTCTCTCACAAAGAAAGCCTTGGAGCCACACACAGCCTGAAAGGCAGGGCAGTGCAGATGCACAGCAGCCTCTGTTCTGCTCCATAGGATGTGGGGATGCCCTCAGGCACATGACTCCAGTGCTGGTTCCTCATGGAGTACAGCTTATTTCTATGGTGCAGAAATGACAGAAGCAGCAAATACAGCTCCAGAAAAGCTTCAGACCATTCCCTTCCTCTCCCTCCGTAAATCCCTCTTTACTGAAGGACACAGGTAACACAGACACTCTGTGCACAGTGACAACAAAGGGACTGCGTGGTTCCACACAGCTGGATCGAGTGGCCTTACTTAAACACCTTCCAGCTGCTTCAGAAATGGGCACAGGGCAGCAGCCCAAGCACACCTGGCAGTGTTGGTACTCTTTAAACAGTGTCCCTCTAACCTCTGAGGACTGACATTGTATTTCACAGGGGTCTGCCAAGTGTTAAGGCACACTGGCATGTTATCTCACAAAAACACAGAAGGGACTAAGGAACAGTCAGTGGCAAATAGTAATATTCATCTTTCCCACTCTTCAACATTCTTCACGTTCTACACCTTTCTTCAGCTTTCTGTAGGGTTGTCTCCATCTTTTTTGCCTTTTTTTTTTTTTCATTTCTGATTTGGCCTTACAATTTGCTTTTTTTTGTTATTTTCTCCCCACTTTCATAATTGCCTGTAACACACATTTAAGATGTTAAAAGCATACAAAAGAGTTTTTAGAAAACAAGACAATAAGTAGGCTGCCAATAAATTCCAGATTGGCACATCACAGCTGTAGCCAGCGGATGGTGAGTGTGTCCATCAACGTTTGGGGTTTCAATGGAAGCTCATATCCTCAGAAAACATGGCCCTGAGGTGACAGACTCCTTACTACCACTGATTTATCCCAATTTCGCAATAGCAAAAATGAACCCTAAAGAAATAAAATGGAGACGGATGAAAATGGAAAAATTGGCAGAAAAGTGAAGAAATAATACAGAAAGGCTAAAAGGGCAACTTTATTTGTATACTAAAGCTTTTAACTGGAAATAATTTTTGGGCAGTCCCACCTCCTCAAAAAAAAAAAACAAACCAAAAACAAAAAAAAAAAACCAAAACAAAACAAAAGAAAACAAAAAAAAACCCAAAAAACCCAAACCAAACCCCCAAAAACCCATAAAAAACACCCCACTCAAAAATGAAACATATTAAAAGGCAGTAAATACATTTGGAGTTTGGACTTAGATGCTAAAGTTCCACAAAGTCAGTTGCAGTAACCATAAAGATGAGACAATTATCTCTGTAACTGCAGAAATATTTTCCAAACAGACTCAGCTGAACATAAAATTTAGTATTGTGCTTTTTTCCAGACTTGCATATGGTAGCGAGAACTTCAGACAAGTCACAGGGGGCAGAGTCTTGGAGGGTTCAATGAGAAAGTTGCTTGAGATGTGGTCAGAGTAATTTTATATTTTAAAAGCAAATATTCTTAATTTCCTAGCATAAGAGGAAGAATCATATACCTTCTTTTTTTGTATGTTTATTATCCTCTAGATTGTGGAAATCTTTCTGTATGCTGAGAAAAAATTACCCTGACAGGGCAGTCCCAGTTAGTCCCACTCTGCATTTGCTGTCCCACTGCTTCAAACAAACAACCCAGAATGGTGTGGGTGCCTGAGGCTCCCAGAGTGATTTGCAAGGATCAAGGTTTCTTTAACATATCACATGAGTAGTCCAGCCTCCCCTGTCTATCACCATGTAAATCATGACATGGGGATGTGGCAGTCCGGTCAAATACCATGTTCAAATCTCTCAATTTAGATTCTTTGTGGTGGATTGTTTCAGTGGTTGAAAGACATAAAATTTCAGGGCTGTATGTGTTTTCTATAAATCTTAGAGTGTCTTCTACCTCTGCAGTATCTGAACACAAACCTGAATCTTGCTCAGGGAAGTAATCCCACAGGATTAAGTCATACTGTAAATACCAGACAAATTACAATCAGATTAGATGGGCAGTCTGTTCATTTACTCAACAAAGCTGCACTCCAGAGCCTTTTCACCACTGGTGTCTATTTATAACATGAACGTGTTTTTCTTAAGTAAACGAACACAATTTCAATTTCATATCTCTCTTGTTCTAACCATATGTGGCCAATAAGGAGCACATTTCTACTTCTTAAGGAGCAAAGAGAGTGCTCCTTGAGAGGCCAAAAAGGCTGTTCTTGGTACAGATCTGCAGGGCAAGATTTAGTTTAAATTTATCAGTGAAAAGTCCTTTGAAAGTTTTGCTTTCAATGTCAGTCAAGTAGAATATAGCAAACATATTCTGGAGATAGGCGTGAGACAGCAGCACAGATAAGCTGAAATTTCACAGGACTTGCAATATTCATGGCAGGACTTTCTCCAGGTTCCACATTTGCTTACAGTGGTGAGAGTACAAACTTCACTGAGTAGAACTGGTGCAGCACGGGATTTACAGGGGATTTCTGCTCACTTATGAATAAGAAGCGTATTTAATAATGTTCAGCATTACCTGCTAAAATCTCCCTAGCACTTCACTGAAATTATTTATAAATGTCACATCACATCCCTCATAATTGTTCCCAATTACAAGAATCATCTTGCCTTTTAGATACAAACTTGCTTCCATCCAGCACACAAATCCAGTGTTACTGTAGTTTTACTACTGCAATCAATTAATGAAACCTTCCTGAATCATGGAGCTGAGACTTTCCTAAAACAGGATTAATGACTATAGGCCATGAAAATACTAAAGGCAAATCAAGAAAGTTGCTGCACCAAATAGTATTCTCAGCATCTTCTAACTCTGTTCACATGTTCACCTTCTGATAGAAGAGCTGTTATTCCTGATGTGCACAGAAATAAATAAGAATAATACTGAGGCTGGAGAAGTGGAGCCAATGAGTCAGGAGGGATGAGTTGTAGGCCAGCCTAAACCATTGCCACCAGGCTTGTCCATTCTTACACACAGGCATGTCCTGACTCAGCTCCAGAGGTGCAAGCAGACAACTCTGCCCTGGAAACCCAGAAGGGGTGTCCTGCTGAGCACCCTGAGCACGCCCCAAAGTGATGTGACCACACTGCAATGAATGACATAACAGAGTGGCACAAACACAACCAGAAACACAGTGTGGAATTCACTCCCCTTCCGTAGTGATGCAGTAGCCTGGAAACCAGAACACCCTTTTATCAGGTATAAACCAGTGCAGTTTACCATACCATATTGAATATGTTAGAGCTGTCAATAGCCATAATATAGTACCTACACAAAAATGAGATCAGCTGCTCTCCAAAGACAACTTATTCATTAGGAGGGTGTCAACAATACAAAGTCATAAACAGACTTTACAGAAGTGGAAGAGAAAGCATCCCAAGTCTGCTTTGCACTGAGACAGGAGATGTAAGAACGACCATCCATTGTAGAACACCCACTGAATAGGAACATTTCTGCAACAAAAATGCTGGTGCCAGGTTCTGTTTTCACACATGTGACTTCTGTTGATTTCAAAAGGACTTTCAATATTCCACTAGCTCAGAAGTACATGGTGTACACGGTGTAAACCTGAATGCATATGGAACATTGATTTTATGACACAGCATATGACAAGTCAATATTATTATACAAAGACGAGGAAAAAATTACATCAAGGACTTACTTTCTGCAGGTTCCTTAGATCTTCTGCCACTGGAGGATTTCCTCAGGAGACTTCTTCCTGAGGTGAAGAGGCTGGTTAGTTCTTCCAGAGGACTTGTGGGTGTCCGAGAACGGGAGCTGCTCTGAGATGATGACCCATAGGTGCTGACCGACACACTGACCATCTTCCCTCCTTCTTGCAATGTGTTTCTGGCTGTAGAATGAGGCACTGATGGAGAGCTTCTTGAGAGACTTCCTGAATGTACAGAGTCATAAGGTGGAGGTCTTTTGAGGCTTAAGGGAGTAAGAGACCTACCCATACTGACAGGAGAAGGTGAGGCAGAGTGATTTTTAGGATAACCATGTGGAGACTGTGTTCTGTATAAGGTAGAAGGATGAGGAGGTGAGGAGGTGTGCCCAGGGGTGCTAGTTCCATGAGATACTGTCTGGTCTTTCTCCAGTTTTTGATGGCCTGGTGTATGAGGTGGCAGTGAAGATGGAGAAGCTCCAGCTTGCTGTTTGATGTAAGACACATTTTCTAAGACGGGAAGCTTTGTGACCTCCAGTGGAGTTAGAGGAGACTCATCAGAATTCGGGGAACACTGCACTGGAGCTGGTGGGAACACCAGCAGTGGAGGTCTGTGAGAAAGCAGGTTTGGAAATGGTGGGGGTATGTCACAAAGCAAGCCCTTGGGAGTAGATGGCACTGGAGACTTGGTGAAATCTAGGTCAGGCACTGTGGGAGTAGCACACTGAGAAGTACAGGTGTGATGGTCATATTCACATTGACATTTTGAATCTTGGCCTACATCATCAAATATAGGGTATTTCATCTCCTCATAGACTGCTTCACTTTGGTCATCCTCATCTTTTTTGAAGTCTCTGAGAATATTCCCAACCATCTCAATATAAACAGGCTCTTCTTCCTCTGTGTCTGGAGCAGGACTGCTGACCTGTGAGAGCGAGGCATCCCTCGTGAGGGTTGTCTTCATAGGGCCATGCTTTTTGATATAGGTTTCATCAAAAGATGTGCTTAGCTGAGTGTTTGGGTTTCGTTTCGGCTTAGGAGGTGGAATTTTCTTTGTGTACTCGTCACTGTGAGGTCTTGGTTTGGCTGACACTGAAAACAAAATAGAACATAAACTAGTCAGAAGCCTGTAACACGCTCTGTCAACCATTATGACACTGTCTCTGTTACAGTGTCATAATTCTGGAATGGATTTCTTGGGACCAGCTTGTTGCTGGTTTTCTCTGGTATTACATCAATAGAACACTATAAAAATAACATTCAATTCAAAACACTCCTAGACTTCCCCCAGAATGCTCTGACACTCCAGGATTAAGTAACTAGCAAGCACTTCACTTCCTCCGAGACATCTGTTCTTTCCCAAACTCTTTGGGACAGGGGACTTTCCATTTTTAAATATTATGGTTTTCAAATATCACTGTGGGATTTTAAAGACCCATAAAGTTGCCAGTGAATAACACTGAATATCAAAATGAACTCCTTTTGGCTCCAAGAGAACAGTTAAGGTCCTGGACAGTCATACTGGAATGACAGTGAGAGAACTCTGCAGTGACAAAGTGATGAATCAAGACCTTTTTATTTATAGTAACTTCTTGCATAAAGCTCAATTGTCTCAGCACTAACTGAGAAGGAAAATACTCATACACAAACTGTAAAATCTGCTGTTGAGATAATCCTATCTGGACTCTATTCTATTGTTAGAATCTTGTGAATATCTTCACAAAATTTCTGTGAAGTCAAAGAATAACAAAGCATGTCACAGATTTGGATCCTTTCCACAATCGTTATTTATAGAAACCTTGTCTTTGAAATTATAAATCAAAACATTGTGATGAAATTCATTTGAAATGAGAGGTCAAGCTTTTCTTGGAAATTATCATTTATGAATTAAACAATAAAGAAACTCATGTAAATTGCATTTTGTTCGCTTTGCATAAAGAGCTAATAAAACATCTCATTAAATGTTAGGGTTAATAAAATGCCTCATTAAATGTTTAAGTGAAGTCAGTTTTTATCCTAAGCAGACTCAACAAACTTGTTCAGAAACAAAATTTATCACATACACTAAATCTAGCTTATATTTCTAGAAGGTAATTGATACCCCATTTGTAAGTTCCCCAGTTCAAATAAACAAACACACAAACAAACAAACACGCAGAACTAAACTAGTGGCCAGGTTAAAATGGTAGCTTTCGTGCCTTTCCAAATTTTGTTGCTCCTTTTAGTTCACTACTGTGTATCAGTCAGTCTGAACCCAATGCTCAGAAATTTCCAGACACCTTCTGCTGACCCATCAGCAAACAGCCAGCAAATGTCTGATGCTAAACCAAGCAGGCAGCACTCATGGAGTTGAAACCTCTCTTCTAGAAACAGCTGTAAACATATTCCTAGAGCCAGCAGTGAGGCAGTGCTCTGCCAGCTCAAAGACAGCATTTTGAGTCTGGGAGGATGCTGGCTCAGAGCTGGAAGACACCTGCATTAAAGCACCTTACTAACGTGGCTTGGCCACTATCAGAGCAGGATTCAAACAGTGTTATCACTTTGTCACACTCGTGCTTTGATGTGTTAAATAACTTCTGTTCAACTCCCACAGGTGTAGCAGTAAAGGCAGATGATAAACAAGTTTTGATCAAGAATAAGGAGCTGTGAATGCGTACATATACAAAGTAATGAGATTGCTCTTTGCTAACAGCATTTGTTTTAGCTTAACACATAACTGAGGTACAACAAAGCAAAAAGCAAAAGAAATCTTTCCAGAATTAAAAGGGGAGAAAAAAAGACTCAAAAAATTATATGATGCTTTCATGATAGTTCCAATTAATGTGTTCCACTTAGCAGCAGGCTAGGGACATGCTACCACAGATAAGAGTGTTTGGTAGCTTGATAGTTTTTCACTATGTGGATATATTCTAATGCATTTTAAATTTGTCTTTTTAATTAACCCAAATTAATTTTCTTGAATGTATTAGGCTAGACTGTTGGGAATAAGATGTAGGCTACCAGAATCATTTGGGCTTTGCAGAAAATATTACTTGTGATGTATTTGACAACACTAGCCTTGCCTGCTTCCAGCTAAATCACTATTTCATTTCTGTTTGGTGTCTTTTTTGTGTATTATGTTTTTATATATTCTACTAGCATAAACTTGATCTCAGTCCTCTCTCCAAGCTCTGTTAATCTGATTTACAACCTTGTCAAAAGCAATCTAATTCAGATTGCTGTCATTAAAATGAAGAGACAGTCAATGAAACTGGCACAAACTGCCTAAACATTTGTGAACATGTTGTACATGACTTGAACTCTACTCCAGCTACATTTGAAAATCCTGTATTTTGTAAACACATGCTTCTCAGTCTTCAGATCCATGTACATCCCACTAAATGGATACCTGAGAAAGGAACATTTCCTGCTCCTCTACTTCCTCAGATCTCTGTTCCCAGTGCTGCCTTTTACATCTTCTGTGACACAGGTGTCACACTGAGAGTGTGCTCTGCGTTACAGCCACAACCTCACTCTTTGATATCTTTATCTGGATGGATGTTAATGTTGGACAAAATAATCAAAAGCTGAGTTACTCTTGTGCTGTGGTCATTCAAGGCTAATGTTAACTGATATTTTTTCTAAAACCAGCCAAAACTGGTTGAAAATTTCTAGAAAAAGCCTATTTTTCTCTTCCCTCATTCCATTTTCAAAATTTTTATCCAGATGAAGAGGTTCTCTTACATGGTCTAAACCCATCCTTGGGTGTTGGAGTTCCCATATACAACATCCACAGGTTATTACATTGTAAACGAGGAAATGAGAAATGTCAAGGAAAAACAATTGACATTCTGCCATCTAGTCTTGTATTTTTGCATGGGTTGAGATTAAATACCACAATGACACAAAGAGCCTCATCTGCCATTGCATGATATGTAGCATTAGCCTAGAATACATGGTGACATTATCAACAAAAAGGTCAAATGACCCCATTTTGCTGCATGAGACAGGGTAAAACATGACAAGGTGATTTACTTTCTATTTGCTATTTAAAGCATTTTCCTTCTGCTGTAGTTTATTTTGCTAAACCATCTGTTTCCAGGAGGTGGTGTGTTACTGAGACCTTTTTCCCTTCATGACAAACTGGACTTTTCAAACTAAAATTTTGAACTAAATTGTTTAAATATTTTACAAACCTTAAAAGGTACCTCCTATATGCTGCACAGAGCATGGACATTTGTTGCTATAAGACTCCCTAGAGAAAATACACAGGTAAATGGATAGAGTTAATAATAAAGTTTTTTATCATTACTAGGAACCGAGGAACTATTCACACCCACTAGGAACTCCCTCAGCTGCAGCAGGACATTCAGGAGACAAACTGAATTATTTTTAAGAGGGCTATGGTGCAAGAGACTCCAGTTTATTTAACAATGGTTTCTACTCTGAAACACAGCTCCCTGGCAAGGGCTGAACTCTACAGCACACCTGCTAATGGAATATGGAGCTCCACTCCAGCCCAGAACAAGAGAGAACAGTAACAGTAATCCTGCAGCTAACCAGAGCTGTGCAAGGCTAACAAAAGGAGCAGGGGGTATTTGTGCTGAACCTGTGTTACCAATATTTGGCAGGGATAGGTGTGCACAAATGCAGAAACCCTGGCAAGAGCCCACACCCAATGAAAGGAAATTACTTGGTAATATCCAGAGAGAAACAGGCAAGATTGCTTGAAGTATTTGACATTTATCAGGCAGAAAAAGTATTCAGTGCCTGCTGGGAACATAAACTTCTCTGAAAAGCAAACCACACTGGCATAGCGGTGATACACACACTGCCATGTTGTCTGCTCTAAACATGGAGTAATTAAGTGCCTTTCAACATGAATTACTATGTCCTTGATGAAACTTGTGTTGAGACTCTGCCACTTGTACACATCAGAGCACGGGAGTCCTGATCCAAAGCTTGGTGGATGAAAGTGAGAATTGTTTCTTTCCCCACCAGGTGCAGCTTTCCTCAAACATCAATCTCAAAGTGCACCACAAAGACACACACGAATACAAGAGTACAAGAGCCCCAGGCCTGAGAGGAGTCTGAGCACATGGGAGGTGCTCAGGGGATGATGCTCAGCCCTTGCTCCATGGTTCTCTGGCCCCACAGGAGCTGCCCCAGCTGCGGGAGCTCTGAACGCTGAGCCAGCACCTCCTTGTTTGCATCAGAGCCACCCAAACTACTACAGCTGACAAACTGGAGGCACAGAGATCCTTGAAAACCAAAATGAGGTGCCCAGATCTCCCAATGCTGGGGCAGGAATTCTCCATGTTTAGCAGAGCACTCCTTCCAAGCACCTATCTGGCTCTAACAAACTTTGAGGCAAACAAGAGATGCGGCTCTAGCAACTCCAGGTCTCATATCAAAACAAGAAGCACAGTGCTTAAAATAGCCCCATGGAAGCCCTACTGAAAAAGGGGAATATGACATTTTTGAAATGAGATATGTGTAGTGCAAAGGTTATACATAGCTTTCAGACATGACCAGACAATCTCCCTTTCATAGTTAATTTTGGAAATAGAGAATGCTTCTGGTATTGTCCTTTTGAAGTTTTTTTCTATTCTTTAAGGACAGACTGAAATATGAAAACGTGTTGTTACATTGTTGTTTATTATTTGCTCATTGTGTAAAGAATGAGTGAAAACATTGAAAAAATAAAATTAATTTTGCTATTTTATATTGTCCTTGGGATATTTTCCAGCTTTTGCATTGGACAGACCAATCCAATGAATTGTTCTGTTCACTGTAACAAACAGAATAAAACCAAACAGGAAAATTGTTCCATTTCAATTTCTACAAGAGGCTATAGAGTCAATGAAGGAATGATTTGGTGGCCTAAATTTTTAAAAAATTCTTAAAACTGTGACTTTAAATGCAGAAGGAATTAATCTTGCTGTATTTTGGGGGTTACCTCTATCAAAAAGAGCCTCCAGGATGAAAGAAAATAGAATTTCTTTAATTAAGCCCTGAATGTGCTGGATACTGAATCACAGATGTACAGATTCTGATTTACATCACCTAATTCTAAAGTGAATGTCCAGCTTTAGGGTAGCAAAGAGCCTATAGATATATGTGCAAATTCATGACAATGAACAAGCAGTTCATTTCATTAACGCCACCGGGGTTACTTGCACAGAATCTTAAGTGCATCTGTGCACCAGTGCTTACATTGGGTTAGATTTCATTATCTCTGTAGAGGAAGTTTGAATAGTCTTAGTGAAAATGATTTTTAAAAGGCAGAGTCATCTGAACTGTGCAAAAGATTGGCACTCAGGAGACCTGAGTTTAATTCATCTCTTTTCACAAGCCATGGGGCCTCACCCGTCATTTTACCTCCTAATGCCACCTTTCAATATTTGTCTTCTGTCCTGTTAGACTCAAAGGCATTTTACATAAGGGTTTTATTTTAATTTATTTGTTTATATCAAAACTTGCACAGGGCTTCCTATCATTGGAAAGTAAGAGTAGAAAACAAAACAACAAAAAAAAAGTAGTTATTGGAGACACACAGTGTTGAATATCTATCTTTTCTTCTCCAAGAAATATTTGAAGTCAAATGTTCCTACACTGTGAACAGCCATAAAATACACACACAAAGATGCATCTTAGCAAGCGATTATTGAAACATCATCAACAGTTTGAAGAATATCAGAGAATGTTTTTTTCTCAAGAAAAAATTCTGGCTCTCAAAATGGCATTGTCCTCATGGACACAAGGCCCTTCCCCGCAGGTTACCTCCTTCTTTCCTAAAAGATGCTCTAAAAGAAGGGAAGCACATGGGAGGAATAAAAGGACCATCTAATTAATTCAAACAGGCAATAGGTGGTTTCAGCACTATGGTTTCAAGCAGTACATATTTCTTCCCCCTCCTGAATCTATTAGCTCTTAGTGGAAATTATTTGGGCATTTAAAGAGGACAAAGCCACACTGAAAATGAAACAACTAAAAGCCAGTGTCATAAAATAATACTGACGTGCTACTTGTACGTCTCAAGGCCATGATTAAGGATACTTCCTCAGAAGTATTCAGGTCCCTTTATTTTGGCTATGACTTCTTTTGGCTTTTAAAATGATTGATTTCTGCTCTAATTCAGAGTGGTGGAGAGTTTGTGGCTCTGGGAGTGATACTCCAGAATTAAACATCAGTACAACAGAGAACAGAATAAGGGCCTGCAGTTAAATCCAGTTCACATCCTTGTCTTTTTAAAGAATGAGTAATTGATGTCCCTGATTTTTCCAGATAACATTGAATAGGCAAAGAATAATAATTAAAAAAAAAAAGGGGGTATTTGGGAAATAATTACAAATTATTTGCAATCAAGCTGTTCTGTACTATTCACTGAAGCTAAAACTTGTTGTCAGTTGGCACAGGCCTGGTAAGGTGGAAAAAAGCAAGGCTTTGGATAACTAAAGGAAGAAGAGTCAATTTGAATCATCCTTCTTTTACAGGAAAACTGATATACTGATTGCAAATGAAGGCAAATGAAAATCTCACTGTAACTTCTCTTAGGTTACTCTCTGAGTACCTATCTAGAAAAATATCCTTGAACTAAGGATATGACCAAGTGGGCTGATCTCTGACATTACATGGGTTTAAGTTATAGAAGTTCCAGTGGAAGAGGCTCTGAAGACAGAGAGGTGGGAGAATTACTGGGGAAAGATCCTCATGCTGCCCACACATGTAACAAGTATTTTTGAAGTTCTGGTTCATTCTGAAGTGTGCAATATGCAAAACAGGTTTTGCAACCAGTGTGACAGTGACAATAAAAATTTTTGTAACTCTATATACTCTGAAGGAATTCTAGAGAAAGGCAATTGGTATGGAAATTTCTCTATCACAAGCATCATTAGTGAAGAATGTACAAACACAACTACTGAATCATGCATGCAGACAAATTAATTTACAAAGTCTATGTCCTTGTTTGTTGGTATCTCTCATGCAGGAAGCTATATAGAGCTGAGTACTGAGGAGTTAAGCACGTTCAGACACAGTGCAGTAAAACAGCCACAGAGCAGAAACATCAGTAAAGCCTTTCTAGTTTATAGCTCCATTTATGGAGTCTTGACACTGTGAAAATGAAACCTGAAGAGTTTGCTGGTTTACTGTGAATTAACTGCTGTTGCTCTTTCTTATACCTCCCCACAAACTGACTGCACTTCACACAGAGAGCAGTGGGTGACTCCAGCCTTCCCCAGCCTCCCAAATCTTGCTAGAGCAAGAGCAAATGCTAAATGAAACAGTAAGTTTAACTTACCTACTTTATTTATCTAGAAAAATAGTCTGTATTTGCTCACTTGATTTGTTGTTTCGGTTCACAAACAACCAGACCAGAACACTAGCAATTACTATATGCAAAGACTTGAATAATTTATCCAGAGATATGAGACTCCTCATTTTTCAGATCCTAAGCAATGCCTATCTTCTATTTACAGCTAACATAAGTAGGTCAAATGCATTATTTGCTTATATAAGTAACAATCTGTTTGCCAAGCTTCTAAAATAATTGCAGCCCATTAAATCAAACTAGCAGGCCTACCAAGGTGGTGCTGAGCTCGTGGGGACTTCAACACAAGATGTGCTGTGTCCAGCACAGGCTGGACAGGCACTGGCACTGCAGCCCCACAGAGGCTCCTGTGCTTCCTTGGCACCTGCATCAGGAACAAAGAAGCAGCAGATTTCAGCAACTCTGTCTCTCCCAGAAGTTCAGTGGGCTGTGCACAGTCCTTTCCTTGAGGCAGTTGTACAAAGCTGCCACTGGCTGACACATCCAGCAGGTCCTTCCACCGCCACTGAGCTCACATTTCAAAACAAAGCACAAGGCTGATGGCCAGGGTCGGATGAGTCACCGCAGCAGGAGCAGCAGAAAGCAAATGAGCCACAATGAACAAGAGCTCAGTGAAAGGGGCACTCTCCTTTACCAAAAGGCCACAAGGTGACCCTGCAGAAGCAGTTCCTGTAAGTTGTCACTGAACATTTTTGAGTGAATATGATGACAGCTGAAGTGGAGAGAACACTGAGCAGCTCACAGGCAGGCAGCAGTGCCTGGAAATGTAACAGCAACAGCACTATGGTCAGAGGCTGAGTGGTATGAAATACTCACTGTAATCAGCTTTAGGAAAAATGCCTCCCAGCTATTAATTTTACTTCCATCTCCATAGGGGTGACTCCTCTCTCCTCAACTCTAAAAAAAGTGTTGACAAAATTACAGACAGGCCACACTTTATCAGCTGTCTCATGCTCAGAACTTCTCTGTGTGCCTGGCATCTATCATTTCATCCTGCATTTATTTGCAGACCGTGTAGTGAAACTAGTAGAGCCTGTAATAGTGTTGGTCTACAAGGGTCAAGCAGCTCATACCATAAATTCACCTGGTATGACTGCAGTGGACTGTGCCATTTTGACAGTGTTTTGTGCAGTTCCAAGCAAACTTTAGGAGAAGCATCTCCTGTTTCAAATGTCAGGCTTCACCTCATTGTTCCACCCAAGAAGCAAGATGGAGGATGAAAAGGCAAAGATGGAGCAGAAAAAGAAAGGGGAAAGCAGAGGTTATTGCAATAAGTTAGTGTTTACAGCCTGGTTCATTTTGCTGTGTTTCAGAAGCGAAGCTCTTTGCAGGAATTCATCCCCACCATTGAGGCACAGTCTACAGCAGAGCACAGCTCGGAACAGCCTGAGCTCTGTGGGGGTTGTTCCACACCATCTCCTGGGACTGTGTGTTCTGTAAAACCCATGGCACTCAGCATTCCAGAGCTGCACCATAATGGCAGCTCAGGTTTTGCCATCCTTTTTCACACTCTGCAGCATCAGTGATACCAAGAGGAAGATGACAAAAGGAACTTGAACATTTCCTACACTGAGTGGCTCCTTGAAGTCTTGGTTTCCACAGTGACTGCCCTGAGTTCACAAATGAAACCCTGCCAGGTGTGTGGAATTCCACATCAGCAAGGACAGTGTTTCTCACATATTCCCTTCTCCACTCCAAAGCCTCTTTCTACAGTGCTGCTCACAAAAGCAGTGTCCCATCAGCTCAGGTTTTCAATGTAAGCAGAAACATTCTCATTGTAAGCTGATTGCAAATTATCTCACTAAACAAAGCTTTTGTCACTATCTCTGTGGCACAAAGGAAGAATCTGTGACACTGAGGGACAAGTGAAATGCCCAAGGTCATCTGAGCCAGTGGCTGTTCCTCCATTTACACCCCTGGGAGAGGATGCTTAGTATTATTTTACAGAGGCCTCCATTTGGCATAACAATTATTGACATGCAAGCATGCATTTGCACGACTGGGATCATATGACAACGAGTCACTGCAGATATCTGGCCACACCATCAGTAAAAATTATTTCACCTTTAACAGAAAATAACAAATTCAAAATCATAGAATATTTTGAATTTTCATGCTTTTGCTTGCAAACACTCATAACTAAGAAAAGAAGTAGGCTAGACATATTATCAAGCTTTTGCATCCACATTAGTCCTATAGCTTCAAGTTTGTACTTGGCACAGTTTGGTATGTTTGCTTTTTTGGCTGTGGATTTTTTTTTTCTTCTAATCAAAAGGTTACTTACCATCCTATTCACCAAAATTCAAATATTAAGAGACTTCCATTGTCATAAGCAAAGCCCTAACCCCATTGAAACTGAAACTTCTGGTGTCACTCCAGTGATTCTAAGGCAAGGTTTGTAGCCAGTCCATCCTTTGGTATTCTAGCAAGAGGAAATAGGAGAGAGCTCCATTTGTAGTCATGCATGGAGGGGAGAATGCCAGCAATCTCCCTAATCCCACAAAGCGCTGTGAGGGACAACAAACCAAAGGTAATACTGCTGGTTTTTCCAGACATGTTGATGCTCAGAGAGTCCTGAACTTGTAGTGTTGGTTTTACCACTAAGCATAAGGGGAGCTATAATTCCTCAATTGTTATGTGCAAGTGGGCTGTGAGTTTGAAGATACAGAATTATTCGTAATTATCTCAGAGAAATTATGGGAGACATGCAAATATCATACCACTGTACTGGGAATGGATATTAAGCTCTTGCTGATGCCAAGTACACCATGCTCCAGCTTTTTACTTCCCATTTCTCAACCTTTCCTCACCCTGAACTAGCAGCCAGCTACAAACCACATCAGACTTTGGGACAGTCCCTTCTCCTTTGACATGCCAGCAGTTTAAAGTTATGATCACTAAAATCAGCACCAAAATTACACGTGCATAGTTTTATATTTCCCCCCCTCACATCTGTGAAAAACCCAGGCTGGTACACCGTGCCCTCCAGGCAAGTTGAAGGCCCTGCAAGAAGGAAGCTGTGCTCTGTGGAGCTGTCAGTGCTGTGCTCATTACCCCAGCACAGCAGCGTTTGCACACGGATGGACGGACGAGCGTGAAGTGCCAAGCACAGTGGCAGCGTGTCAGGCATATGTTGCCTGATGTCATCCAGCATTAAGCCAAGTAGAAGGGATGAAAGCAGCAAAACAACCAAGACTACTGTATTCAAACAGTCATTAGAAAAAACTACCAATGAAGCAGAGGCTGGCCATGGCAGGATCTCACCTGGAGCTACACTTGAATCTCTTGGGATGTGATTCTGCAAGCACTGTGCGTTCCCAGTACAGCCAATGTGAGTGCAGGGGACACAAAATGTTTTGAGAGCTCAGTCATGCTTCACTCCATGAGGATTTGTCTCATTTTGTTGTCAAAGTGAGAAGAGAATTAGGGCACCAGTTAAAAATAAGATGAAGACAAAGACCTGGAAATCCAATATCCTTGCTATATTGTAAAAAAGTGCAGCTGTTTTGTGGGTTTTTTTTCTTTAATTCTAAATGAATTTTTCCAGACACATCTATTATCACAGACCAGCCCTGAGAATAAACAGGGGCTTTAGGATTTCAGTCTGATCCCTCAAGCCCTTACTCATTTGTCCACAATGCCTTTAACAGAAAAACATGCCAAAGACAGTATGCAAAACAGAAGTGTAGTAGGAGTATTCTTAGATTGTTATTTTTGCAGTTTCAGAGGCATTTCATTTTACTTAACAATTTGTGATGTGCTGTCAAAATAAGGCAAGAGAATTAACCTGGATTTCTCCTCCCCTCCTCTTCTGGCCTTGACTTCAGAGCCCTTCACTGAAGCAAAATAATGCAAGAATCTAGTATTTCATAGTATTTCAGCTCGTAATATTTCAGTATTATGGTCCCCTGAGGTATAAACAAAACAAAAAATGAAACAAAGTCACAAACGTTATGTCTTACAGTGACCTGCTCACAATGGATAGGTTGATTGATATTATAACCTTACAGTTACATAAGGGTCTGTCTATCGAGGCTGCAAATTAACCATGCAGTGAACGAGACCACCCACACTTTAGCTTTCTTCAGAGACTCCCTCTTCATTCTGGTCTTTCTGGCAGAGATTATTGATTCAGACACCTCAAAGATCACATTTGAAGTACTTCCAGGAGTGGGTTGGCTCTAAAAGCAGCCTAGTGACTTTCATATGATGTGAAACCTGTGCTAATACTCTGTCCTGGATCTCAGGCATGAGTAAGTGGCTCACATTTCCTTGCCTTATTGGCCTGTCCAGGGGCTACAGTGACATGTACAGTCAGAGGACAGCAGTCTGAAAAGATCTCCCATACAGTATGTTTGTGTTATGCCCAACACTGCTCTTAGACCTGAGATGGTCCAGCTAATTCCAGGGCAGAATGATGTGAATTTGGACCTGGGGCTCTGACCAGGCTTATAAACTCTCCTGAGCCCTGGAGCCCTGGGGCTCTGAACTGAGAGTGCAGAAAAGCCCACATGCTCACAGCAGGAGTCACAAATGTTTAGCAGAGCTTGCTGGCCTTAGCTGAGGATAGGCAGCTCCTCCTGGACTGGCTGCATTTGCAGTTAATCTGGTAAATCAGCAAAACACTCCCTGAACTCGCATTATTAAGGCTTTTCCATTACCAAGAACATCACAGCTTCCATCACCCTCGAGAGGAGAGCAATAGCTATACTGCAGGGGAGCTGCACAGTGAATTTTGGGCTTTTTTAACCCAGGTGTAGAGTCTCAGCAAATGAGAAACATTGTATCATGAAAAGAGCGAGGAGGAATATATAAAACAGCTTTGTTAAATTAAGAAGAATAAAAAAAGTCCCTAAGTACACAGGATAGACTAGAAGAACACAGCTAAAGTACCAACTGCCAAGTCCTGGGCACTGCGTGATTCCCCAGTGGGTAACAGAGCTTCGTGTCTTTTACCACTGCCTGGTCTATTTTCTGTTCAATGCTTGCAGCTTCCATTAACTTTAATGAGCATGCATATGTGCCTTCAGGGTAAGAATATATTCCCTCTGTAGCTTCAAAACTTGTTTATAAATCCCTCCAAAAATCACATTGTGTTCATTGCTCTGCACAGAAAGCTATTATAACAGCTCTAAGAACTGCTGTGTTAATTCCATCCTTTCCCCTTGCCCTTGCTTATCTGAGGGATGAGGATACAGACCTGGAAAGATGAAGGGCTGAAGGAGGTGATGCAGGGAAGTAAACCAGCTCTGGAAGCTGCAGTCTGAAAACTGACTTGCTGCAGGGAGGGGCAAACTGAAATCTCGGCAAAAGCAGAGAAAATCAAAGCCCAAAGCATTGAAAAACTACTCCCACCACCAACACCCCCAAAAGCAAAGTCTTTGAAAGTCT
Organism: Brachypodius melanocephalos; assembly: GCA_013398615.1. Taxonomy (NCBI): domain Eukaryota; kingdom Metazoa; phylum Chordata; class Aves; order Passeriformes; family Pycnonotidae; genus Brachypodius; species Brachypodius melanocephalos. The sequence goes on from VZSR01000247.1 coordinate 15,708,860, forward strand.
CTAAGCTGTTAAATATTAGAGAACAGACCAACATGCTCGCCATGTCCTACCTGCTTGTATGCAGGTCAGTGGGAGCAAGCTGCTGGGCAGAGTCCCAACAGAGTTAGGCCAGTGCTGCCCTTTGCTCTTCTGATCCCTGGGGCAGCCAGGGGGCTGTGAGGGGAAGGACTGAGCAAAGAGAAAGACATGCCAGGGCTCTATGCATGGTTCTAACACTGCTGAAGGCACCACGTGCATCCCTGTGCCAGCTGGACACACAGGGCACACACATCTCTGCAGTCAGGCCTGGTAGCTGAAAGCCAACTCCACCTCACTCTAGTGACAATAAGGCCTGTGATTTCTGACTTTTCTGGCTTTGACTTTTTCCTTCATCAGTTCCAGCCCTTCTCCCAGTGTGAACAGATTCAAGTTAATCTCTCTCGAGCCACATAGGCTGCAAGGGATACAGTGCAGCATACAAACAATTCTGGGTAAGACAGCACTGAGATCAAGAATCAGATTAAGATATGTGAAGGAAAACACTTTGCTCTATATATGGCTCAATACCAGCTCACATTATACCTACACAGCTAACATGAACCAAGCTGCAGCTTCCACAGGGAAAATGCTGTGCCCAAAACACAGTGCAGGCTGTAGGAGAGAGGAAAATGAGCTGTAGAGTATACAGTGCACAGTGTGTAAGCACTGAGGCCTCTCAGGCACAATGACCCACTGCAGCTCCAGCTGAGCACCTGGCTGAGGAGCCCCTGCCCTGGGAGGATGTCCTGGAGCTGGGGCTCAGGAGGCAGCACATCCTTGTGCTGCTCTGCCATGCTGCCCTTCCTGTTCCCAGGCCCACACCCTGGCACTGCAGCAGCTCTGCAGCCGCAGTGACAAGTGGCCCTCATTGCAGGAGCAATGGCACAGGCCTGGTGCTCGCTGCACAGGACTCTGACAGACTGCACTACAGGGTGCTGCTCAGCAGTCCTGCCTCCCCACTCCTCTGGCACAGCTCCTGTCACGAGGTGCAGCAGTACTCGTGCCTCAAAGACACGTCCCTAAAACACTGCATTGTGCTGGCCTGTCACATCAGCACGAGGCCAAGTACATAGCCCAGAGCAGGAGCATCTTAAACCGCCCACAGGTCAGCCCACCAGAACCCATCTGTCAGTCCCTTTTGACTTGTTAGGTCTGAATAGGGCTCATTAATGAGATTTCCTCCTTTGGTAGGCATGGATGAAAAGATCTGCGAATAAGATCTGACTATAAGGAAGAACATGTCATGGTTACTGGAGAGGACACTATTTCAAAGTTCAGGTTAAATAGATGATTCACTAAGGTAGGAAATAAAAGGAAACCAGCTCTATGTAAAACCTGTAAAAGTGCTAAATCTCTTTAATTCAAACTCTGCTTAATGAGAGTAGCAAAAATCCAGATTTACAATGAAGAGCCACCAGTCTAGATGACAGAAAACTAGATTTATGAGAGAGCCCAGCTGGACTGCAAGCCCAGTCGTAGTTATTGTAATTGCTTTTCTCCTGAGAAAAATTTTCCTTACTAAGGCTGCTCACCTTTAGAAATTGCTGAACTCACTGCAAGGGCTTAGAAGGCAGCAGCAAGAAGGAGATCTTCTTTCCCAAGACACTTGGAAGGAAAACACTAAACAAATTGAGTGGGTTCAAGAGGTGGGTCACCTCCAAGTATTTTCTCACATCAGAGGTAAATTTTCCTTTGGCTCTGGCAGCAGCAGAATTACAACCATGAATAGCATTTTAAAAATGCTGCTCTGAGTTTTAACTGGTATCTGTATGCACATGTTTGTACGTATGGGCAAGTGTATAGAACCTGTGTTTCCATTTACACATGTGTATATTAGGCAGATATAAATCAAATTTTATAATTCAGTTATATGTTTCCTGTGTATTTCTTTATATAATGTAACTCCATAACTTCATATAATGTAATTTTATATAACTCCATATTACTAAGCAGAATTTTAACAAAAAAACCCCTTTCAATATGCAGTTCACTTATATCTTTGCATTTTTATTTGCACTGTGGCAGATCTGTAAACCTTTCCTGTAGACATGCAGCGATCATATCAAAAAACACTGCTTGAGGCTGGTTACATCAGCCAATTACTCTGCTTTATTACTTCCTTTTTCTGTGAGATTGAGCACTGAAAACAAATCAATTAATTACACTCCTGCATTTTCTCAATAAAGAGCCTTTCAGGATTGAAATTAGATATGCCTTCCATGCTGAAATGTTATTTTAAATTACCCTTTTCAGTTCACTTCTCACTTCCAGTGTGTGATGCATGGGGCACAGCTCCATTTGTTTGCTGTTCCTACCAGAGTTTGAAAACGCTGAAGAAAAGACAACCCACATTTAAAAAAAAACACTTTCTAGAAATCTGTCATAGAAGAGAAATGCATTGGGTGGAAGGCGTTCTGTGGGTGCATATGAGAGGCAGCCAGAAGAGTAAAAAATGGAATCTTAAAGCGCAAGAAGGGACACAAAGTGTGGAAACACAGCAACAAAGCTAAAGTCAAGTTAAGGAGAAGCATGCCTTGAGGCTGGAGAGGGCTCTTTCAGGCAGAGCCAAGGTAGGCTGGGATGAACAAAACAAACCCAAGTGCTGCCACGCTGCTGCACATCGAGACAGGGCCAAAATATGTGTCACTGCAACTCAAGGGAAGATTCTCACACTCCCACAAATATGGGAGCCAGAGCACTCACAGGAAAAGTGCACAGAACCAGTGTGGGTGTGACTGCTGCTGTTTGTGCTTCAGGAGGAAAAGGTCCTTCAAGCTCATGACCAAATTTCTTCTGCCCCTTCTACAGTAAAGTCAGATATATTCAAACCAATCTAATGTTATGGCAGATATTATGATGGGATTCAATATTTTGATTTCACCATAATCAAAGAGTATCAAAGTTACTATCAGTTACTGCTTTTGTTTGTATAAACAGGATCACTGTGAGAAAGCAAAGAGTAAGCATGTTTGGTAAAAAGGAGTGATGAAGCAGTCCCTGGTTGTCTAGAAAATGTAGCAAATTCCTTTTCAAAGTAGCCACAGGGTCAGACAATAGACATTATAGTCTGAATTATTCTACACAGCCACAAAAAAATTGAGCTGGGAACAATTTTGTGACAACTCCTTTGTAGAAATTCCATGGTAGTTGATGGAGAAACAATAGAGTTTTTCATCATTATTTTCCATAGTTCCTGGAAAAGGCTGTAGTCATTCAGCCTGCAAATACTACAAGTACATGCAAATGTGTGAGACACATGCATATACAAATATTTGGTTATGATATAGACAACAGTGACTGGAAGTTAAACCTTCCTGCTCTTGGACCTGAGCTTTAAAAGGCATCCAAAAGAAAACATGAATATTGTATCCTATGGAATTTCTCACCTGAAATTGGGAAGAGGCAGACTTACATTATCTTGAATTCAAAGTTTGCTACTAGAATGAGAACAGCTACATAGGTAAAAACATAACCAATGGCCCACAAAAAACAAGACTAGTAGAATCAGTTTCACCTGATTCTGAGAAAATTTCAGATACTAAATTTGCTGGAATTAATTTTAGAGCAACAATAATAATTTCATATTCAGTGACAAAGCTTGTCTAACATTTGTATCAATCAATACTGCAGGTAATGGACTTTGACTTCTATATGTTCTGTTCATCTTTAGAGGATCTTATCAATGTATGACCATAGCTTTTATATAAACATTCCTATATTATCCAGGTTACTGTGAAAATTCATCAAAACAAACATTACCTTGGAGTGCACAAGTGATAAAGCCTCTCCTAGTGAGAGCAAAACATCTTAGAAATCCAGTGTGTTCATCTAAATAGCATACTGTACCACCCTTGAGTATACCTGTGCCAAAAAAATTGACTTCTCCCTTAAAAAAAAACCCCAAACCAAACTAAAAAACCCTACAATCTGATCTTTCTACGCGTTAAACTCTTTGGTGAAACCCCAGGGCAGGCATTCTGAACACACAAAAACAACAGCATGATTAAAGGGTTCTATCAATTGAAAACCTCCAGGAACTTCTTCATTTTAGCTTGAAAGTGCCCATTGCTGCTCCAGATTCAAAGCAGCAGAATGAACATAATACATGTCACAAATTAAACATCATAGAGATTCTTAATGTTCCATGAAGGCATTTATTCACACTGAAAGGTAACATTTAGGTATTATCTTTTATGCTAGTGATGGAGTATTACTCATTCATCAGTTCTTTCCAGAGATCTTGCTATGAATATTCAGTTCTTGATCACAATAATGAGAATCCAGGGTGCTCTGCAATACTTGGACTCTGGTATAGTACCATTATCATACTGAACCAGAGTGAACAAGGCTACAATACCACACACATCACTCACAACCCCATGTGATGGGATAGACCAAGCTCAACCTGCATGGAGTGGAGGAGGAAAAGTGTCTTTGGAAACAGAAATGTCACTCAGTTTCAAAGTTCGAAATCTGTCAGAAGGGACATGATTACATATTCCTTCCTTGGATGCAAATATCAGATGGCAGTAGAAAATGAGGGAAAGTAACCAAAGTTTTCAGAACATTCCAGAATGACAATAACGCTGAAGAAAACCTAATTGTGTGAATGAAAAAAAATGTGGAAAACTGCTTTGATTAAAGACAGCTGCTTAATGCTTGCATTTGTCATGTTAGTCTGCGTGGAGTTGATGTTATGGTCCCTGAAGAAGACAAGCTATGGAAGCAATGAAAAATGTCATATATAAAAGAACTACCAACAGCATAAATAAATCCACAGCTTTGTTCAGCACTTGTGTTCAACTTCACAATCATAGACATATGTGTCACCGTGATTTACACATTCATTGGCATCTTTGTTACCACTGACAACTTTTTAAAATCAAATTTGCTTAAAGGGGGTCATAGCATGACTGTACCTAACAAGTACTCCTGGCCACAACACCAAGCAAAGGGATACAGGCAAGGAGGACAACGTGCTGCATCAGATGTCAAAACTGATACAGCACAGCAGTGAGGGACACCAGCACTAATCAGAACCATTTGTCCTTATGGGCTCCTTCCTACAGCTCATGCTGTGAAGCAGAATCATCCTGATCTCTCCTAGGAGAGAGTACAGCTGGTCCTACTGCTGCACAGAATGTATTTACAGCATGGAATAAAGGAGGGAGATGATCCCTACAGCGTTAGCTCATCTTTAGCAGTGCAGAGTAAGGAACAATATCCATAATAAAACCATTTGTTAATTCTCTTCTGAATGCTGCACTGGCTGAAATGTAACTGGAAGAAATGAGGAGAGATAATGTAGACTCAAACACAAACAGAATCTTTGGGCAATGTGTTATATCATCCTGGCTAAAATTTTTACTGCTGGATATTTCCTTGCTGTGGAGTTTCAGGGCCATGCAGTGTTCTTTTCATTAAATTCTGTTCTTCACTCCTTTGTTGAGGAGAACCCTTTCCAGAGCTATGGTTTGCACCATGCTGATGATATGGTCAGTGGTCCTTGGCTGGTGGGCAGATAACATCAGCCTACATTCACACTGACAGCAATCTCTTTTCCCCTTCACTTTGAATAGATTCCACTCATTCTCCAGTATAAATCCACACCATCTAAGTGGTGTAGTTCTATGACAAATGTCAAAGGCAAAACTATCCAGAGGAGTTGGATAGTTGGTCCAACATTTAGACATGAGTGGTCTAGGATACCTGTGGTGACACTGTTACACAAATAGGGAAACATGCAGGTAATTCTTAAGTGCAATAGGATAATCTTAAGACTGCTTCACCAACGCCTCTTTTTTTCCAAAGAATTACAGTGTTTACCTTCAGTCCTGTCTGGTAGTTTCCCACTTTTGCTTGTTGTTCCAGTGTTGACAGTTTCAGATGAGGTGCTCAGTTTGGTGTTGGGGTCTCTCTTCGGTTTTGGAGGTGGCTGTTTTCGAGAGCTGCTGCTTTCATCGTCGGTTCCTCCAACTGAGTGAAGAGATTGGGATCTGACAGTGAAGCCACTGGAGCAGGGGTGTGGCAGTCTGTCCTGAGGAGCAGGCATTGTCATAAATCCCATGCGGAAATGTTTCCCCACGTAGCTGCCTTCATTTCCTCTTGCTACTTCTCCACCTATGCTGTAAGAGAAAATACAAATGTAAGTAAAAGGTCCTCCTTTGCCTGAACTGTACCTGGAACCAGGAACTCTCAGGTTCTGCCTGTGACAAGCAGATCATGTTTTTGAATTTGAAAACAAGCAATGCTCTTCTCTGAAAAGAAGATGACTACTAGAAAAGTCTATTTTTAAATGTAAGCTGCCAAAAACTGAGACATAGATACACTGCAATGCAGAATTTTATAAGAAGAAATCAAGAAAAGCTTTTGTCAGATTTCATAGTATTGTAACTAGAAATTTCCTACAGAACAAATTTCAAACATCGAAAGTTGGAACTGAGTTTTTAGGAAAACAGGAGACTGTGAGTGGGGTGAAGAACAACACTTTAGAAATACAACATGGTGTATTGATCCACACTCCCTGACACTCATCTTTGACTACAATGCTCATGTAGCTTGGGAAACAAGGCTTGTGGCATCCAATCCATCTTTTCCCTTGAGACTAAAGAATAGTAAAGAAGAAATATTCTAAAAATTACCTGGATATAGGAAACTCCACATCTAATCCACATAAATCTGCAACACAGGCAGCTTCAGACTGTTAAGTTACAAGTGTAGCAGATGAAAAGACCATGGACTGTGGGACATCAGGAAGGAAATAACCTCCAGCCATTCACAGGTAAAGAAGGAAAGTTCAGTAGAAACAAGTGTTACCACACCAAACACTGCATTTTTCTGTGGGTGGCATGACTGAGAACTTGGTATTATTCCTGTTCCACTCATGCTTATCAGTTCTGAAAAACAGCTCTTACTGGTGTTTATAGTTCAAACCAACAACACATTTCAATTCAGGCAAGTCAGTGACTATGCAAAGAAACTCAGCAACACACAGAAGTCAACGTGGGCCTCTTTGCAAGGAAGTTGGAAATGGTACCACTGTGAGCACACAGAAATGTTAGTGCAAGAACTGTGAAGTATCAGAAAGCTCTAATTAGCTCCTGTGTCCCCTTCACACAGAGTGAAGCTCTAGTCTGGATCAGTGTGCTTCTCTGAAAGTTTCGTCTTTGAGGTTGCCTTGGGCTGGTGCAGTTTATTTGATACTGGAACACATTTCCTTTTTTAAAAAACAGGAACATTTCTCCAAAGTGTGGAGAGTAAGCAAGGTCACCTCACTTCCTGAGACTGTTCCCATCTGCACTGTAGGTAAAACAAGCTGTAACTAAATGTCCTAAAAGAATCAGATTGGCAATGAGTGACGTGCAGATCTGTGCATGATAAAGCAGAACTTTCATTTGCTTATTATTCTCCCTGCTTTCTTATTCCATTTCCTCTCTAAGTGAAGATGTCCACTTTCAAAGCTGGTTGACGACAGAACAGGTCTAAGTGACCTTGTGCCCCTTTCTAGGGTCACTGGCATCTACCCACATTTGTAAATGTGTGCACACACACATGCCACACATATGCACACACTGGTCCATGTTCATAACCAAGTTGCTACTAAATCCTAATTGGCATCGATTCCAAAGGGATTTGCAGCCAGAAAGATCAAAAGGTAGAACTCATTAATTTGAATATTTCTAAGAAACCTGTAGCTAGTTTGAATGATTAACTATGCCTCTACTAATCTTTCATAAATTGTTCTGAAAATAATATAATCCTCTCACACTGGACTACAGAAAGAGCCTGTCATATTATTTAAAGAAGATTATTATCCAAACATGTTGAAGAATGCAGGTGGGGAGTCTGCTTCCTTTCTTAAGTCCATTGGATATTCACATTTAGCAAAGAAAATTTCAGTTTGCCATGTCTCCAATGTTACAGTTCTTAACGATTTACACTATTTAATTACTGCATTTACTTCACTGCTGCGTGAAGGCATTTGAACCATCCAGTATAAGCCAGGTTCTGTTCTGGATGGACTTGCACACATCCCTCTGAGGTGATATATTTCATCTTTTTCTTAAGAATACACAGAACTGCATTCGTATGAAGCACGAGTGGAGGAGGGGGGAGGGTTGCCAAACTGCTGCATCTTGTATTCCAGAAATTAAAACTTACAAAATGTATGCCTGGTGTCTAAATGCACCATCTCATTATATCTCCATAGAGGTTTTGTCTGTCAGCTGAGTTTTTTGAGGTCAGAACTGGGCTAGCATTAAACCACACTGGCCTTGCTGCTCCTACAGCAGTGTCAGCCTGCTGGCACCATAGGCTGTGGCCATGGCAGTGCTGGACACTTCACAGCTCACTTCTGGTGCTCTGCCTGCTCTTTTCTACCCAGCAGATACCAGAGTATCGATGTAACCATGGCACAGAATAATGGAAAAACCTCTTTGGAGAACTACAGAGGAGAAATCTTTTATATTATTCATTTCATTACACATCACAAGAGTGAAATTTACAGAAGACTAAACATTAAAAATGAACACAGAAAGTACTCAATGCAAACAGCATGGGGAAGGTCGTGTCTACCTTGCTTTGCCATGAGTCATAACGTTCCTGTTTACTGTGAACGTATTTTCAAGCTGTTAAGGTAGAAAACTAAGACAAATAAATTTTCATCACATTGATGGCAAACAGAAAGTATTCAGAGACTATCTGCATCAGTGTGGTCTTTTTAGTTTGCACAGTTTGCAATATTTAATATTTGAAAGAACAACTTTAATTTGCTGTGCAGTTTCATTATTTGGTCCAGACAGAAGCTGAATTAATTCCTGGAAAACAAATTAATAGTTGCGAAAACTTTTGTTTTACTTGGTGTCACTGTTTAACTACAAACAAAATGGAATATTAAATTCCTCAGTGCAGCTGTAAGGAGTAAAAATCCTGGACTGAGACCATAAAGTCAGAATACCCTGGAGATGCATTTTCTTCCCAGCCATCTATCTACTCTTGTGCTTGGTTTTCATGCAAAAATTCTCCTATCAGTCTAAATTTACACTGGATTATATTGATCCCTCAGGCACCAAGAACCACTCCGTAGTTCTCCTCGTCTTTGTGTGGTTTCCTTTTTTTCTTCCTGTGCTGCTTTACATGGGATTTTCTGCTTTTTAAACACAAATTCAAAAAGGGAGCTACACCTGATTATGGGATTTGACCTCCAAAGTGGGAGGAAGTGGGATGTGCTCTGCTGAGGATGTGGCATCATTGAAGGTATTTTACTATTTCTTTCCTGTGACACATTCCAGTCAGGGACCACAGAAAGTCACCATCCTTCCAAGTGTTGAAATTTCAGGTAGCCAAGCGAAACAATTTCAAGAGCAGCCACTCGCTCCTCTTGTGCTTGAAGAAGATTCATCACAGATATTGGTTCATTTGGTGGCAGAAACTTAACTGGAGTCTCTGCAGGCTCCTCTGTGGAGGTGGGGAGAACTGTGAGTTACAGGGCAAGTGAAGCACATGGATGGCCAGGCTCCTTCCCTCTGGGGAGCTGCAAGCCCACGCAGAGCTAACCCCCGTGACACGCTTCTAATCCACCAGGGAAGCCATCTGAGTCAGAGACAGAAGAAGAGTCACTAAAAAATTGACTGATAATGTAGGAAGAATTTTCTGTAGAAATGAGTAGTCATCAGCAAAACAAAAGGAATAAAAATATCTAACTCAAGGATTTTATACAAGCTGGCTTCTCTGTGCAAGCAGAGGTTTATCCCATGGTGTATTTGTGTTTTCTGGGTTAAGAGAGTAGCTGCTGCTGTTTTAACCTTTTCCTTGCTCTTACAGCAGTGAACATCCAGCTGCCCTGCTCATATCAAATGTTCTGCACATGAAGGGCTGAAATGGCTTTGAAATGTCTATTCCCCATCAGAATAAATTATAAACACATATACTAAGGATGACACATTTTACTTTGTATCTGAGAAGCACTTTCAAGATTAGCATAAATTATATTTGTAAATTAGAGGTTGGATGCCAAAACAACAGAAGATATACTATTTTTATCCCCCTAAACATGATTTCAACAGACCATGAAAGGTAACACTGAAGAAATAAGGACAGGACCACAATCATGGATACAGGAACTACACTGTAGGTATGGTTTTACACAAATCTATACCATTTTTATCACAAAAATTAAACATGCAAATTACACACATTTATCTCTATTTTTTTAGTAGCACTTCAGAGATCCCCCTTCTTATTCCCAAAGAACATGCACACTTTTTTTTTCGCATTACTTTTCTGAAATATTCCAAACGACTCACCATGATCTTAAATCAAGTTCCAGAGGGTAATACTGCCATCCTTTTAGATACAGGCTAAAGCATAAATGACTTGTGACAAAGGTCGGATTTAGAGCCATTTTGTGCACCTGGAGGACTGCCTAAAATGAGCAGCCAATATGTCTACGCACATCAAACTTCTTCCCTCTACCATATGCCTCTGCTTTGGAGGTAGGAGATCAGGTGCTGCTTAAGAAGTCAGGCCTCTCAGGATATACAGAATACATTAGTGCTACAAAATAAAATTTCTTCTTTTATCCCACCTGTCAAACCCACAGGCCCAGGGTTTGATCCTGCAGACATACAACGGGCTGACAATCCCACTCTGAGTACCAGCATTATGCACTGGAACACCCAGGAACCTTTCTGGAAATTGCTTGTGCCTCATGAATCTCTTGTAGGCAGCACCACTTGCAGATGTCTATCCACTGCCCATTTTGATACTTATTTCAAAGGGTTTTCTTTGCAGGGTTATCTATTTAAGCCCTTTGTGCTTCTCTTGAGGGTCTGCCATCCCCACCAGAACTCACAGAAGATTCTCCAGAAGAAACTGAACTGCCACACCACATGATATGGCTGCACTGTGAGATTATCTGAGTCCCTGGGAAAAAACCAAAAGACAGCTGTAATCTCTCTGCGGTGCACAATGGATAATAAAAGAAAAATTAACCAAGACTCTCCACAGCAGGTTTTCCATATGATGCCAGAAAATCTGATTTCAAATTATGATCTGGTATGCTCTGCAGTGAACTACTTTTATAATGCAAAATGTTGAAAATGATAGCAAGAGTTGGAGTTTTGGGGGAAAAGGGAATAAAAAAGCAAAAGCGAAAATGTCTAAAACACTTTATGAGAAATGCTGATAAATTAAAATCTTTAGGTTTGTTGTTGTTGTTGTTGTTGTTTTTAACAAATCTAACATAAGCTAGACAGTTTGGAAAGGAATAACTGAGGAGTAAGGACATTTCTGATCCACAGAGGACAAAATTATTTCATGACTCTGAACAGAAGTGCAGGTAGTAGTTCTATTTTCCACTGGCAATGCTTCTATTTATGGCAGACTGTATCTTAAACCAGGGACTGAGGATGCCTGCACTGGGCTGAACACCCACAAAGGCCTGATGCTGCTCTCCTCAGGAGGACCAGCTCTCCCTGCTGTATCTGGGGTACAGGGACTCTAGTGCTGCAGCCCCACATGTGCCTGGTGACCCTGATGCACCTGGGGACATCCGTGGGTTGTGAATACACAGCACATAAGAGACTGGAGTGAAAAGTGCCCTACTGTTCTATGGATACAGTTATTTTTAATTTTGCATTGAGGGATGCACAGCTAAAAACCAGCAAATGAAAGCTCATATGTTCAGAGTCACCTAGAATTAGACATGGAGCATATGCAATGTTTAAGCTGAGTGCAAATGCATGTTCGCATTAATGGAGTGGGGTTTTGCATCCTGTCAAAAACAGGTGGAGCTCCACCAAGGCTGTGTTTTTATCACATTCACTGGAAAACCACATGGCCCAGACTCCACTCTGCCTGAGCAATTGTGGTTAAGTAAATATTTCAATGAGATACGGGAATAAATTAGCATACAAAATAATTCTTGGGCATTTCTGTAAGAAAACGTTTCTTCAGTTTTGACTCAAAGCTTCACTGGATAAAGGAAATCTGTACAGAGTAAAAAAAGAGTTTTTGTGGATCAGATGCTGTTTAAAATCTGAAGAAATTAATGAAATGTGCGGAAACTCTAAGACAGAGACCTGTAAATCAAGTGTTCTGTGTGGGCTGAGATGTTACACTGGGTCTAGCCTTTCCAAATTCAGGCTTCTTTCAAACACTGATTGTACAGATGCTCTTCTCAGTCCCTCAAGCAAGCATGACACTACTGTTTTTTTAAAATCCAAGCTCAAACTGGATTGACATGAAAATTATGGTTTTAAGTCAATGTTTCCTATGGTATCCAGTTCCAAAGAGAAATGACTCTGAAAGTACCCTTTAATCCTGAGTGGCAGTGAACAGGAAGAGCAGCATTTCAGTTTGGACTTTAGCATGATCCATAGCAAAACATACAGATTATTTTTTACACAACTAGCGATCTGAAGGTCTAGTTATTCACATTATTTTTCTGGTAGTACTGTCATTCACAATTTGCAGTTCAGAATACATTCCCTGAACTGATCTGCCTCTTCATTTTCTTTTCTAAATGCCCTATGAGTAGGCAAGAAAGGGGGAGGTATATCTTGGCATACTGAGAGAAGCAGTCAGTAGCACAGTTACAACAGGGATGTGACAGGGATGCAGGTTCCACTGAAGGGACAGTTTTATGCAACAGCCTATCTTGTGGCAGCTCACCACTACAGATCTGTTATATTCACATAGGGTGACTTTGCTTCCAGACGTCTCAGCACATGACAAAATTTCTGAGTTTACATTCTTTTGATTTGAATAGCTTGGATACAATTCTAGGCACTGCTTTCACTGACATTCAGGGTCAGTTGGTAGTTACTAAAAGAACATCTGCACATTAGCAATTTAAATAGGACTAAATCAAATTGAACCTACAAATTGTATATTAAAATGTTCATTTTAGGGGAATGCACAGTGCAATTTTTACAAACAATGCAAGGCTTATTTGAATATTTTGCCCACTTACAAGGACTCTGGGTGCTGGACTGGTCTTTGCACAGGAAACAACAACAAAAAAAACATTACTGCCATTTACCATGCCTAACTACATAAATGTTCTGCTGGATATGTCACTTAGCTGTCATAGGTTCTGGAATCCATAGAAGTTTTTACCAGAAAATCCATTTTTACCTGGAAGAGCCCTGCCCAAGCCCATTGCCTTCACTGCTGGGATTTCTGCCCTCGTGCTATTAGGTATCACCATCTCTCTGTTCCTTCTGATGTCTGAAGGAATGGTTTCAGCTCTTTTGTCAATCACCACTCTGTATTTTAAGTGGATAGCAGTGAGTATCTCTGCTTTGCAAAATGAAACAGACTCATAAAACTAAGTGAAATATTTTTGACTGGTGTAATAAACCCAGAAAATAGGAAAGGGAATCACTCCACACACGTGTACATTTCTGCCCCTCCCTCCTTTCTCCTCGGACAGTCTCAATCTGCTAAACAAAGCTACATGAAATCCTGTACATCAGTATCAACAGTTCTTATTATCAGAGCCTGGAGAGGTTTGTTCACTAAGATTAAAAGTTCTTGTGAAGATCTCCCTGCTTATGTCACTTTTCTATGTGTAACAAAGCAATCATTATTGCCACAACAGAATATTAATGTACTTCACTTCTAAGTTTAGAAACAATAATATAAAAAACTCTTCCCTTGTCTTGATGAATGTCAGTTTCTTAGCCAGGGTTGTCAGAAGCTACTTGTTTGTTCAGAGAAATAAATTTAAAAGGACATTTTATTTTCAGAAATACAGCTAATTTAATATTGCACATCAGAGCACGTGAAAAGCAAGTGTAGTGGGCATATAGGTGGTCAGGAGCTAGTGATTTGAGTCTGGACACTGAAAGAGGCCAGCCAGGAAATGTACATCTTCCCCACTCATGAATGCACCCAGCATGACCCTGAACCCTTTCCACACTGAGGTCTTCCAACACATTCACTGCATCTCCATGCATTCCCTTTAGAAATCAAGGTGAATTGTCCAAATGCAAAGCAGAGAAACTCTCTTCTCCTCTGTATCTGTGCACAGATCTAATGGATCAGACCCAGGAACTCCAGCAGACTACTAAAAGGTCTTTATGTATACAGGAATTTAACACCAGAGACAACTGGCTACAATAAAAGCTGCCAATAAACTTCCAAAGCTGACAGAAATCAGCACATGCTGATTTTCATCACTCTCAGAATTACTTTTGCAAATGCGGATGATCAGACAATTTTGGGCACTGCTGTGTTGTGCTTTTTTTTTTCCTGAAAGGGTAGCTTTTTTGCCAATTTTTTGAGCAATAAACTATGTCCAACAAACTCTGAGAGTGAAGGAAGATGGTACTTAAATGCTCCTTTAGGGACAGGTACTTACACTGCCCAAAGGGTCATCGCTACAACCTATGAAGCTGCAACGAAATGGAATTTTGCTAAAGCAACAGCTTGTTTTCCAAGCTGTGAAAGCCTGTGTGAGGATTTGTTAGAGAGCTAAAGCATTAAAACAAAGAGCAAACACCCTTGCAACCTGCATTTAATGGTGTAATGGTAAATTAAGTGGGGAATATACTAGTTTAGTTCCCTGCATGGGAGGTGATCAGCTCTGTGCTGTTCATACTGAGAGTATGTAAATTCCCTTTATTCCTCAGGCAACTCTTCAGAGGTGTCATTTACTGAGTGTCACGTTTGAAGTGTCTCAGCTTGAAGAAATGATGCTGTGTGTGCACTGAGGTGGTGAGCTGTGGCAGCCAGGGTCACACAAAGTCTGGACCTAATTTTATGTACAGATGACAACCCAAAAATAATGTGCTGTTGCTTTCCTTTGCTCTAAGAACTATTGTTAAAATCTGCAAAGCTGCTTAAACCCCTTTGAAAAGTCCTCTGTGTAGGAACAATAACTCTGACTTAATATGAACTGGATTTCCCTCTCCCAAAGCTACATTGCAGGCAGCAGCCTACTTAAAAACAACTGAAAGGGGAAGAAGCTCAGAGACAATTTGTGTGTAAGCTCGAAGTCCAAATCAGTTGTCTGCACACCAGGCTGCACACAGGAAATGTCTCTGGTCCTCTGAATTGAAGAGCAATTCAGCAATGCTTTTAAATTGTTTATATATTTTTAAACCCAAGAAAATACTGTTCTCTGCTCCAAAATATGTGGTACCCCTTTCCCCACCCTGTGGCCCAGTGCCCACACAGGACACAGGAGTCTGTTACTCTGTCCTTACTGTACCAGCTACCCCAGAGTTTTCAATTTTGAGATGCTAAGACAAAGTCCTCTTTCAAGACGGTCTTGTGATAAAAATCTTAAACCAGAGCAGCCTCAATTCAAACATTTTGGGGCATTATGTACAGGACTGGAACAGTAGACTTTCAAATCCTACAGAGAGCTCGTGACAACATATCTTTTAATAGACATTTTCACCCACTTAATAAATGTAGTGATGAACTACTGAGCTTTAAGGAATAGAATCACTGAATCATCAAAGTTGGAAAAGATTTTTAAGATCATCAAATCCAGCACCACCACCATGTTCACCACTAAAGTATGTCCCCAGTGCTAGGAAGGATGAACTTACTGGACCTTGCACACACACTTCTGTGAATTTGCATGTGAAATGATTTTGTATGATATCTAGAATGGCACACAGAAATGTAAATGTTCCTGGTGATGACCAGCTCATTATTCTGGTCTCTAGAATGTCTATTTTATTCTTGCCTCAGTAAGAAGTGAAAGATAACAATTGTTAAATAAGAGCTAGCAGCACCTGGTTATTTAACCAATGGATACACTGCTTTACAACAAAAGTAGGTGATTAGAGGTAAAAAAGACAGATGCAGCACAATTACATTATTGCAGCTGTAAAGTGCCTTCTAGACACTTTGTGGAGGTAATGGGTAAAATCAGCATATTTCCCATGGTGGGTTTTGAGTTAAACAGTTACCTGTTGTCATATTCTCAAATTTTGCCTTATATCCACAACACACTTAAAATGAGAGCCAAGGCTTTTTGGTAGTCCTGCTATTGCATTCTGGAAAACTAAATGCAATCTAAGTTTGTAAGACACTAGAAAAAAATTAGGATGTCAAAATTATGGAGTTTCACAGATGGTGTTTGTGAGTGATCCAAGCTGACACTTTTAATTCTCTCTTGGATATTAAAAAAGGAATATTTCATAGGTGTATCCAGTGAAATTAGGATAGCTTTGATTCAAGACTCAATACAGCATCAAGAGGGCTCACAAAAGAATAGTATCAAGAAAAGAAATATCTCCTAAGGAGAGATTCCCTCCTGCGACAGTGACAAAATTGGGTCATCTCCTAGATGCCAGCATCTATAATTCTTGAAATGCAGATAAAAATAAATACAAAGTATAAACTTTCATAATACATTGGAGTTATTTATGCATATACTTATTAATGTGTGTTTACTGCCCTTCAAGCTGCATACAGAAACAATTAAATCCCTTTTTAGAAGGGGTAGTATGGAGCATGCAGATCTATAGCTTTGATTTAAAGAGTATGACAGGCAATCAGTGTGTGTCAGAGGAAGCCCACATCAGCAAAGAGACATGTTAAAGCCACATTTGAATTTTCTTTTTTAGGACTGAACAGATGAGTGTTTCCTTCATGTTCTGAACACAGTGGGGTTGGGAAATATTCTGAATTTCAGGCTAGGAGAAAATGGATTGCTTCAAATTATAGGAAAATGAACAACACTGATTTTATTCCTCACTTTCAGCAGAATTGAGTAGTGCATAGCAGAAAAAGGAAAGCCAGATGCACTCCTTAGTTTGTTATATATTTCCACCAGAAGTAGCATGACAACTAGAAATTAACTATTTCCCTACATTTTTTCTCTCTCATGAGGTAAACATTAAATTTGTCTAATGAACTGAAAAGAAAAAAGAAAGCCTGTGGATTATTTTTTTCAATTATTAAATGAAACAGGAATACAGACAGGAAATTAAAGGCTGGATTCCTGTATTAATACTGATGTACAATGAGACCAGCAAAAGATCCCTTTTAAAATGACATCAATATTACTTCCACAAAATGTTTATATCTCCTTGTGAGAATATGAACTGAAGCTATTCCAGCTGGAAAGAGTCTGATTGCAAAAGTCAAAAAACTGTTAAAGATGCGGACTAGTAGGAAGAAAACACCTAAGCTAAGCAAATTGGTTGCATTTTGTTTTTGAAACCAGAGACTCAAACCATTATGTATTAAGTTTGAGAGAAACCTCTACAAAATTGGGAAATGTGCGCAGGACTCCCCAGACCCTTCTGTCCCATTCCCATAGACAGAGTCCTCACATCCTTTGTCAAAGCCAGGCTCAGATCTGTCTCACTTTGTGCTTTGTCAGGACTACAGAGCCAGAGAGGAGCACAAACAAACTGCTGGTTTTTGTGGAAATAAACAAAGGTCAGCTTTTTTCCTCCCAAACCGAGTCACTCAGTGTCCCTGGGCTGTCCCTGGAGAGGAGCACTCTGTGCCCTGTGCTTCTTGTGCCAGGAAGAATGTGAGCCAGACAAGTCTCTGTCCTGCTTTTTAACTGTAAAGTGCAAGGCAATTGAGAATCAAAACAGAGCCTAAATAACCCAGCAAACAAAGTTCTTGAGATTCAAGCTCACCAAAACTTCCTTTAGAGACAGTTATACACACGTGTACTGCTCACACAATCTCATGAAGAAAGCTTCAACCCCAGCTAGTGCTGATTCCAATGACAATGTTCCAATATGTGGTTTAATAATTCCATCAGTATTCTTTGAGAACAATGACCATTGTTCCTTTTTGTTTTTATGCACTCTGTTATTTTGCTAGCTTCCATCCCTAACGTGTTTTATTGTTATTCAAGTCTTTGCCCAGTCTGTCTGCTACCTGCTCATTAGAACTCCTGTGGTAGAAAATGTTCCTGCAAGAACCTAATTCTGGTACGTTTCAATTTATTTTCAGGCTGAGTGAGTCTAAAAACTCAGATTATTAAGGTGAGCTTGCAGTGATGTATTTGATAGACCGTGTTTTGTTGTATTAAGGAAAAGGGAAACTCATTTATAAAGTTTTAACTTTATACTTGGAAAGCTAAACAAAGAATGAGTAAATCCAGACCCTCAAGGACAGGTACCTCCACTGGGGCTTGAAGTGACTAGGAGGTCAATGGACAAAACAATTTAAGGCATTTCTTTGTAAGACATATGAGAGGGATATATGGCAACTAGCAATTCAAGCCTGTTCTGATGACACTTTCACAATGGAAATACAATTTGGAATTCTCCAAAACAGCTTAAAAATTTCCAAACTGGTTATTTTAGTTTAAGTTGCTAATAAAACCACTGAGTGAGTCAGTGAGTTGAACCTACAGCAAGCTCCAGCAGCACAAAATTTTTATATGCAATTTCAGGGCTGAGTTCCCTACAAAATGACTATAGGGTTCTTACTGCACTGTAGTTATGGCTATAAAATATTAGCAATGCTAAGTAAATTACAATATATAATATGAGAAAAGCTTTCCATCAGGTAACATCTGGGCCTCCAAACTATTCAGAACAGGCCTTATTACTTGTCTTCGCTTTATTTCAAATTAATTTATTTACTAAGACTTAATTTAAAGAAAAAGAAAAAAGAAATAAAACTTTAAGAGTTTAATCATAGCTAAAAGGTTTATAGCATGTGCATTTTCTTCAATTAATTATTAAAAACAGCAGCAAAAAATTGACTGTGATATTGAAAGTGCAAGAGAAAATTAAGCAATGCCTCATCTACTACTTCCAACTCAATTTTAAGCACTCTGGGCCTTTTAATATAAATGGCAATTTTATTGCTGGCATTAGAGAGGTAGTTATTCTGCTCTCTGAAAATGCCTGCCACTTTCTGGGCAAGCCTGTGGAATATGTGTAAATGATTAACCACAGGCCAGGTCAGCTCAGACACAGAGCCATTACAGACCACTGCAGAACCCCAGAAAACTTTAATGCCACAGGGCAGAAGAGGCTCTGGGTTGAGGGATGCAGACTGAGCCAGTGGCCAGCCACTCCTGCCAGAACAAGGTGGTCTCAACAGCCTCTCTCCTGTTCCCCTGCATTGATTTTTTTTCTCATTTCCTGAGGCAGGACCAGTGTGCACATATCCAGCAGGCAGCACCATCACAGGCAGCACCATCACAGCCAGCCCCTGGGAGTCTCAGGTCTCCACAAGAGCTGTAACAGCCCAGGAGCATCTTGTGAGACCAGCCAACCTGAGCAGAGGGAGCCTGGCTCTAGCCCAGTCATGCCTTGATGAGAACATCATCAGTCTTATTACAAAAGACACCAAATAAAACAAGATATTTAGGACTCATGCTGCCATGAGAGGGAAAACTGCTACTAAATACTAGCTTATCATTATGTATCCAACCATTTTCATGGAAGACTAGCAGCATCTCGTTAGGTTTATATATATAAACTGTCATCTGTTCAGTCCATTTACAAAATGTGGGAAGGCAGCAGGAAACCTAAGGATTCATGAGGAGTTCTTGGAGAGAAACATCCACTGCTCTCTTTCTCATTTCTCTCAGCCTTTGATTTTAGCCTCATCTTTTCACAGTTCTTTCTCCTCCTTTCTGCATGCCCCCTGCTAGTGCAGAGCCACAGTCACCCTGTGCACTCCATGTTAGACACTGAGGGAGCTTCTGTGCAAATGTTCTGTCAGCAGCTGTATGATGGCTCTGATATTTTACAACTCTTGCTCTTAATCTAGGGACAAGGGAAAAGGAGGGTGTGAGGTGCACAGAGGAAAGCAGAAGCCACCCTACAAAGCTTGTTTGGACAAAGCAGAACTAGGCCCACAAGTGGAACTGCAGGTCAGCAGGAGGGCAGGGACTTCAGAAACCCCACTGAGTACACAGGATCCAGCTGTCTTGTGCAGTTATAGAGTCTCAGGGCTACTGAGAGGACACTGCCTTGGCCTCTCCTGATCATTTCCTCTTGGATAGCTGCTCTTGCCCCATTTCAAAAGTTGGCAGACGATGCAGAACAAACAGCTGAGCCCAAACCTGGATTCACATCCCGTGATTCTCAAGCTGCAATCTCAAACCCAGAGTCCCTTTGTCATGCATCTGCTTTTCTCCATGTTCTTACAGTTTCACCTCTGAAGTACACAGAAACACTGGTCTGAACACAGCTTCAAAGCCCTCAGAGAGGGGGCACCACAAGGCACCACCTCCCAACTCAGGAAGGAACTGTTGATGCTATGAAGACCCCTCCAATGCACTCTCTTTTGACACAAATGACAATGACAGTTTCTCAGGAGAAGAACAAATCATTGGCCTGAGAGCACAAAAGGGGTTTGCAGTGAGGCCACAGACATGGAAAACAAAGCAGAATATGTTCTTGGCTTATCTACAGCTGCCATCTCATTATTTCCCTTCCCATTTCTTGCTGTCCAAACTTCACCAGAACACTAGCAGGAGAGGCAAGACTGTAAAATACAATATAAATACAAAAAAAAAAGATAAAATACCTCATGTTGTCAATATGATATAGCCCTTGGCCAGCAACCTGTGAACAGATCTGAGTATTTGTACAATCTGTTCATACAAAAGACATGACAGACAGAAATGCAAGGGTGTGTCCAGTAAACACAGTGAAGTGCCACAGCTGAGGGGATCAGTAATCACTGGAGACAAACAAGTTATTTTGTTTTCCACAAGCCAGATAAACAGGAAGAGAAAGATGAAGAAGAAGGGGAGAAGTCCTGCCCTGAGCAGAGCTGGATTTTTCATGGATGGATGCATATTTGCTGCACTGCAGATACACTCACACATAATAAGCCTGAATTCATTAATACTAAATATTTACGCTCAGCTTGTAACTTGTCCAAAAAAGCAATTATGATACATCATGTTGACAGAGAGTATAAAACCATTAAAATCTGGATCACTCACACAAGGTACCGTGTCAATGTATAGTTAACAGTAAAATTCCCAGTACAGTACAATTAATGAGAATAGTCCTATGCTTTCTAATAAAGCAGTGCTAAATCTGTTTTGCTGTGACACTGCCCTGGTTCCAGGTGGAATGGAGTTAATTTTTTCAGTAGCTGTTATAAAGCTGTGTTTTGGGTTTGGAATGAGAATAGTGTGGATAATACACTGATGTTTTCGTTCTTTGCTAAGTTGTGTTTAAGACTTTTTTTTCCTTATCTCATGCTTTGCCAGTGAGGAGGTACACAAAAAACAAACAGAGGAGCAAAAACCAAAAACCTCCCCAAAACCAAATTTACACAGCTTATCTAATAAACTAAGAGGCAGCTCTTGGGACTGAACATTGGTTGTAATATTTTCCCAGCAGCCTAATGTTACAGGTTACAGGTTTTAGTCATTCATGGGGGACTAAAAACCCAGAGGTGAGCTGGTGGCAGCAGCACCTTTCACCTCATCATGGCAGGTGAGGGGAAGCTGTACAAGAGACTCCTCAGTGCCCATCCTCAGCCTGTTTCCAGCCCTCTTGAATATCTTGGAGAAAGGGCTAAACAACAGAAACTCTTTGATTGGAAATGAAGTGTGGAGCTATCAAAAGTCAGACCTTGAGATGTGACAGTCAGAGTTCTCTCTTTCACAAATAACACTTGTCAGAGGTTACCCATGTGGTCTTTCAAAAGGCAGCACATTCCCTCCAGAAGTCATTGTCCATGCAAGTGCTGCTGGATAGGGCTTCAGCTCCCACAGCACAGTGGCCTTGGAATGAAAGCCTGGCTGAAGACGAGATTGTAGGTCTTGGAATTACCAAGAGCTGCTTAAAAGATATGTAGCCTAAAGCACAGTCCAAACACACTGGAGGGAATCTGATACAAGCTGATGACAGACACAGGTTTTAGGGGAAGTAGCTGTCCAGTTTGGCACTGGGAATACATCACTACAACAACATGACCTACACAAGTTGTGGGTGTTCCTTTGGATAACCCTGCATATAAACATATGGTGCCAGTGCTAAAACATTGGCTGGCAGGATAAATTGTAAAAGACATAGTATTAAACCAGGCATTTTCAGGGCTCAGATCCAAAGACACTAATCCTTTTATCAGGATTTCAACTGGCAATATTCCATATAGGAGGACATTTGTTCTCTCTCTGGACTGGATATAAAATTCATCTGTTCAAGATAGTGAACCCTCTTCTCTTCTACTCTCAGCTCCACTACTGAGGAAAGGCATAAAACCATGTTTGCCTTCTCTGTGTCTCCAGAATTTCCAGAGTGACCACGAGTGCAGTGACAATGCAATGACACTATCTGAGGAGATGTAATGCTCAGATACAAGACTTTGTATTGTGTTTCACAAAGCCCAATGATGGTACAGAGGTATGCAACACATTTGACTTACACCAGGATCAAATATCCTCACTCATTGTTTTGATACAGGCTCACCTTAGTACATGACTTGATCAGACTTATGAGTTCACAAACAAACCCAAAGTTTGTATTTAGGTCTACTAATATGGCTTTCAATGCCAGCACAAGAAGGGTATTCAAAATTATTTTGTTTGGAAATAATTCTAGTGTTCTAGATATCACATCATGAAACTGCTGATGTTTTTGTAGTGATTGCCATTCCCTTACAAAACTCATCTACAACAAGCACATCTCCAAACCCAAAACTACCATTCTGATAGAAAATTATAATCTCATCATTTAAGTCAGACAGCAAGTAAAACAAGTGGGAACTACTTGAAAATATTCAGTCTGTGATCATTTCCTTGAGTTTCTGTTTTTCTATTTTCTTTATTCTTGAGGCCAAGCCTAAGAACTTATATCCATGCTTAGATCAAATTTTATGCTGCTAGTTTGGGCAACCACATATAGTAAATATCACTATATGTATAAACAATAAATATGTCTTACTCATTTCTCTGCTCGATTCTTATGCACTAGGATGTGTACAGGGTGGCCAGAGTCAAATAAATCATTCTTTTCTGTGGTAGGAATAAAAGCATGATCATTATCTTGAAGGTTGTATTTCACCCTAATACCATGGGACATGAGTCGGATACTACCACTGAGAATAAACAAGTTTATTATTTATGGAAGTGCTTCATTGATCCAAACACAAATCACAGTTCAGCTTTACCCAGCTACAGAAAGCCCAAGGAAGTATTAAATGAAATGTTAAAATTAATGTCTGTGTTGTCTCCCAGGTAATTTAACAAATTATTGCAAAGAAATTCCTCCAGTTCTGTGTTGGATATCAAATGTGGTCAGTGAAGAACCTCAGCCTGTGGATTTCTATATGTATAATCAGAGCATTTTCCAGGCCGAGGTTTTTCTAGTATGTGTTAATGCATCTTATAATGTGTGAAATATGGTTTAGGCAACTCAGTCTGAAAATCAAATCATTTTTGCTACACATACTCGCCAGGTCTAAGATGGTAAGTTTTTGGATAGTAACTATGTTTTAAAAATAGATTTCTATAATTTAAAAACAAAACCAAGGCTTGATAAGCTGTGTTTTAGCAAAAGGAGAAAACTGCTTGTTTTCTAACAAAAAAATTACTTGTGGGAGCATGATATAAAGTATTACTTAGCAGAAACCATCAAACAACTGTCTATTTTCCCAATGTTTTGTAAAGCACTTTTGTGCACAATACATAAAAAAGACGTACTTAGCATTGACATCATTATTAGAACTCATGGTCCTAGGATATAGTGTAAAAAGCATCAAAATCCATGGCCTTAATAACTTTTTATTCATTAGCTGCAGCTCAGTGAAATGTCATGGAATCATGACAAAGCATGTTATTTACTCTTTTTTCAAAGTCAAGTAATCCCTGTCTTTTCAGTTTTTTTCTTGTGTTGTTTCTAGATGGAGTTACCCTGTCAACAAAATGTCATAATATTTTTTGAAAGTAATTGAAAATACTCTCTAGATGTGTTCTTTTAGGATAGATTAAATCACAATAAGCCATTCCATTGCCTTTGAAAAATTATAACTATTGTAAAGCCCAGCATATCAATGAGGCCTGATTGCACACTGCGGCAATTAGCAAGGGGATATATCTCATTTAACCATCTCCAACAGGAAGGTAAGGAGGATGGGTGCAATAACCCATTTAAGCCTGCAAGCACAAACCTTCATCTTGCTTTGGGGCAATTGAGACCTTTTCCTTCCAGCCTGCATCATACAAAACCCAGAAGAACTGGCCAGGGAGAAAATGTCAATGAGACAAGCCAAATGAGGAGCACAGATCTTCAAAGAATGACAAAACTACTTGCTCTGTATGAGCAACTATATTTTGTTAGTTAAAATGGCCTGAAGGAATGGGAGCTGGTCAGGGAGTAGAGTTAAGTGCAGCCTGGGAAAGGCAGGGAGTGATGAAACTAATGGGGCTGCACAGCTGCTGCAGTAGTGCATAAGGCTGGCTCTGGGAAGGGGAGGGCTGATACCATCCTTACACTTTTTACTCAGGTTTAGAAATGTCCTAGAAAGGGAATTTTGCTTCATAATGAGAGGATCTGTGATCACTTTAGATCTGTGAAAGTGCCACCAGCTTTCTGGGATCCTGCAATACTTGAGCCTTGTCTGCTGCCCAGTCTGAGGTTCTTGTGCAGTCAAGCCCCACAGGTGGGGTGGTGACCTACTTGAGGACATGGATCTTCTCATGAAATGGGAGCTTCCTGTTAGGAATTTCCTAGCTTTGTCTCCCCAAACCAATCTATGGGGAAATGATGTGTCTAATTTCTGATTTTATAAACACTAGGATAACTCCCTTGTCCTACACAGACTATCTCTAACTGACCAACATATAACCTCAGGTAATTAGGTAGATTCCTAGATGGCAAATACCCAAAATTCATCTTTAATCTCAAGGGAAAGAATAGTGACAGAGCTTTTAAAAGATTTTCAGGTAATTCATAGAGACATTACATCCCTCATTACAGTCATCTTAAATGCAGCAGAATTGACTGAGTTGGAGTTTCTGGAGTGAAATGAGATACAACCTAAAGCATGCTGAACAGCCCTTTCCTAAGCATCTCCTGTTTCCTACTCAGCCTCCTCAGACAGGTGATAAATGCAATCTCTCCATTTATTGGGTCATATTTCATCAAACACAAATGTATGTGTCACTGTACATCTGTGAGTGCTGTACATGGCCCCTCCAGATTGTGCTAATGGGGCTGCAGCTCAACAGAACCTGCTCAAGTCTCCATTAAGCAGAACTCAGGACAGCAAGGGATGCTGACACAGGGAAACAGTTTAATCTGGCCATTAAATCAGGGCCTATGCAGAAAAATAAATTATCTACTTCTTCAGAAGACCTCTCTAATTTAATTCTCAGCTAAACAGGAGAGCAGTTTCTGTTCTTTCCTGACCTCAGAGATCCTGGGGTGAGCAAATCCCTGAGTCAATATCTGAGGTAATTCACCCCGATCTGGGATGGGTTCAGACCTGGTTCAGGGATAAAAATTAAATAATACTCACAAACAGCAAGATTCCAAGTGGGATGGTCTTACCAGAAACCTAATATACTGTGTTGCTAAATCAAGTAAGCTAAAATCCCTTTTATTTCTTTACTGTTGCCATTGCTCTTAAAGGACATGATACACATCCTACAGACCATGAAAAAGCAAGAATCCACAGCTAGTCAAGAACACAGAGAGGCCTGATAGCCTCTGAATTCTAAATCAAAACTTCTCAAAATGAAAAGTAAATAGTTTATAAACTATTTAGCAGCTCAAGGATTAGCCACAGAATTATCCAAACAGTTATAACAAATTTATAAATCTATGAATAAAATCATAAGCCCCCCCCTTAAGCAATTTATAAAGCAGAAAAACAACACATCAATTATTTGCTGTAAAAAATGTTTTCTACTTTAGCTTCTACTTAAGTAGCTGCAAAAATAAATAGCTTAAAAGCCTGCAACCATGTTAGTTTGGCACAATGGCATTTGAATTTAACTCTTAACAAAAAGAATTTATGACTTACATTCACTTTCATTTCAGAAAAACAACACAATATACTTTTTTTCTGTCTTTACATTTATAAAGTAGAGGGCATAGACCTTACAGAGAACAGCCTGCAGAATATAAATCTGGACTGAGGGAATTGCAGAAATGCCTCAGTTCTCTCAGGCTGATCATTGGGAATCAGTGAGAGTCAACTCGGGATTCAAAAATTCCTGCCTGTCATGGGTAAGGTGTTCATCATGAACACTATAAACAATTTCAAAGTTCAGTGAGGTTCAGTTAGCGATCTAAACTTTGCCTCAATTGTGAAAACATAGAGTAAAATACTAAATCCAAATTCATTTCACATCTGGTTAAATGTAAGTTTTGGGCCCACCCATTGAAAGGTTATCCTAAAAATCTCTTGGGACAGAAGAACAAAGCAGAGGCAGTACTGTGGGATTGGGTATTCTGATGAACAGGAAAATTGGGGAAATTAATAGGGAACAAGCAAGGAATTACATCAAGAAGTAGCTGAGCTTCACTTAAGAAAAAAACAGCTGATTCCAAAGAGAAAGATAATGTCAAAATGAACTCTGTGGGAAAACCTGAGAGAAGCTTGATGACTTTCAACACTTATGATGTGATATTCTTATTTTGCAGATCAGCTCTAATACTTTTGCCATAGAAATGGAACAATTGCAGCTAAGAAAATGAGCCAGTTAATTATACATGCGTATTTGTATATAAAATAGGTGAAAGTATGCAGTTATTTTTTAGAATATGGTCAGATCAATAGTTCTGGAATTGCACAGCTGATAATATATCTACAATTTAGATATGCAGTAAAAAACACGTGGACTGATTTTACTTAATCAAACAATTTAAAATTTGAAATGTTTTCTCATTTAGTTATCAGCATATAATAACCATTAGAACATCCCATAAAGTTATCATCTTATTTGCATGAATACCATACTAGAGGAAATGAAAGCATTCCAGATTTACACAGTCATTGAGAGGAAGATCAAGTCTACAGTGCATAAACATTAAAAAGACCCTAATTAGAATCAAGTATTTTTTGACAATTTTATTTCCAGCTAATTAGCACTGATGTTTTAGTACTTGGACCTGACTGCACTATATTCTGCAATAATGATGATTCATATCTACATTCAAATAAATAATTCAGCAAAGAAAGATCCATAGAAGTGTTTTTGTTTATAGTGCTGTCAAAATGAAATACTTGGGAAAAAAAAATGTTAATCGCCATCCACTTTTAACAGGTTGAGACTAGACTAAGTGCTATTTACAGGGAATCAGCCGCCCTGCAGACTGGGAATAATTAGACACCAGAGCAGGTTCCTTGCAACCTGACATGTAAAGGCCAATTTCTGGTGTGTGCACACACCCATGTCTGCAATGGCTCTGTGTGTACAGCTAGGAGACTGCAGCTACAACTGTGCCATTGTGTGACATATTTGGGTGGCAGCCTTGCCCAAGACTCTCTTTAAGGGGCAGGAGGTTCTGCTGGCAGTACAGGGGAGAGCCTTGTCCTATATCCTGTGGGGGAACAGGGTGATGCACTTGCACAATCCAGCACCCAAAACCAGAGTCAAGTGCCAGGACCATGCTCCACCCTGGAGCTTCTGCCACACTCCCATTGCTGCCACAATACCCCACACCTGCTGTAAGACTGCAAAGGCACATAGAATTTGTAGGTAGAAACACAACAAAATAGGATCACTGCATTTGGAAATGTGTATTTTCATGTCCAAAATCTTCTGTACACGTGCAAAACTGTAAAGGTTACACGTACAAGCCTTAATATTTAATGCACAATCTGTAGATGAAGTGGCCTGGAAGTACATTAACCACAGAGAGAGACACTTCACAGCCAAACCCCAGAAACATATTGACAGTAGGAAGCAGAGAATCTTGAATCACTTTTGTGCACAAAATAATTACTACATCTAAGGTCATTTTAAGAAAGAAATTATCTCTAGGCATGGCTGCTGTGAGAAATGACACAGAGAATAAAAATGGAACATCAGAATAGTCTAAGATTGCTGTGAAGGAGTGGACAGGCTATTCAAAATATTGAAGACTTCCCTTCACTTGTGCTTCATCACACACACTGCCTAAGACTGGCTTAATCATCCATATCATCATTTATAAAAGTATTCATCCTTTGGAGGCTCCTGTCTTTCCACAGCAGGTGCCCAGGCCGTTCCAATGTGTAGTTATGGACATTCAAACCATGGGACTAAAATGGGATGCCTCATGGGGGGCTGCCCCATTTTGCAGCCACATTGTTGGCATCAGGTGCACCATGGATCAGAAGCTGCTCCAGCCAGCACAATGCCAGCACTTACACATCCTGAGGAGAAGTGGGGCAGTACAGTCACCACTGGTTCTGTTTGCTAACAAAACCAGTTTAACACGTAGCCAGCAGCAGCTGCAAAATGGAACCATATTTCTTATTCCAACTTTCTATCACTGTGTATAAACCACCTCAGTGAGTACAAATAATTGTAATGTCCTGTTTTGCACCCATATAAGTAGCACTGCACTGACTTCAGCCAGAGTAACAATCCAATATGTGAATACCTTGGAGGTGATGTTTCTCCTCCCCTGTCTCAGCCCTGCTTTGGGCCACATTCACAGCTGGTGTAGGCTAGAAATCTTCACAGGACTAAAAGAATGACACTGACTTATGACAGCTAAATATCTCTGCTCTGTTAAGTATAAGGAGGAGGAAAAAGGAAATTTATTAGTGCTGTTACTTTAAAAGGCCAATAACAATTTTATTAGAGGAAAAGCTTCAGCAGTTTTAGTTATTTACAATTTAACAACCATGCTATGAATTTAATTGATATAAACTTCCCCCTCCCAAAAAATAATTAACACTATAAACAATAAAAATGAATTGAGTGTGGATCAAGACAGTTTGGAGGAGACTTGGTGGTATTTTCAATTTAGTGAAGTGTTATTATTGCCACTTTAATGACCTGAGCTTAGACATTCTGCTTCCTTTTACCATATGTTACTTTTATTCTGCCCTTCTGGATACACATGTGGAAAAGAGCAAGCGTGATGTATATTGGGAAAGTTAAGTCATTTGATTAATTAAAGCCTTTGTTTTTACATCGCTAACATTCATGAAACGGGAAATAAAAGAATTGATTCTAAACCAATAAAGAATCAACAGCATTAATTAAACTTTAAAAATGAGTGACAGTAATAACCCCAGAGACTAAATTCCATTTTAACCAGATAAAAGCTGATGCAATAGACCTGTGGTTTTGGTTCACTAGTAGAGATTTGTGTACCTCACCTGGTGTCTCACCTGAGGACAGTAAAGTCTCTGCTGAAGTCTCAGACAAGGTACCAGATTTTCATGCAGTGACTGATTGTGTTGGATGGAAGCAATTCAGCTCCTTCCTTATTCCCAGAGAGCTGACACGAGTAGCCAGAGTCTGATTTCACACCAGTTTAACACATCAGCAACACTTTAGTAATATAATTCAATTTCAAACTATGCCTTCACTTACACAGATAGCCAAACAAGGTGAAAAATCAGGCCAAAAAGACAATTCCAGAAGCAAGGTTGCTACTGCCTGGAGACAGAAAGGCACATACCTCCCACATGTCTGTGCTCCACAGAGAGATTCATTTCATCCATTCACCCAGAACAAGCAAACCCACAAAGAGAAGAAATGAAGCTTTGTGCTTCAGGCTTGGATCACAGCAGAGTTGAGCTAAGGTCCATCCCCTCTGCCATGGGCCTATTAGCAAGCAGCTCCTGCTGCCTCAAGGGAAGAGGCAAAGTGAGGAGAAGACAACTCCACCACACCCACACCTACCTGCTGCACCAGCAGGACAGGCAGGACCTGGGCACAGCAGGACTGGAGCCAAGACATGATTTGGTTCTGCTCTATCCAGCTAGCTACAACCACTTCTCCTTCCACCTTTACTTATTTCTGTAGCTGTCACCCTAAGCTGCTAGCCCAGCCTTGTGTTTTGGTAACTCCATCATGGACTGGGAGGGAAGTGAAGGCACCTCTGCTCTGTGGCTGCAGCTCCTCCCCAAGCACAGCCCTTCCCCAGGCTTCCCCTGGCAGTGCTGCACAAAGCAACTTAGTCCCTGAAGCAGTTCAATCCCCAGTTCTGGATGGAAGGCACATTGATTTTGAACAGGCTCAAAATGCTGCAGAGCTCCATCCTTTTTTCTGCAAGATCCAGTCAGTCATTAAAACTGTCTGGGCCTGGCTGCTGGATTCTGCTGGCTTGCATTTTACAAAGCGGTCATGGCAGCTCCTCATTTGCTCCTCTGTGCAAATGTTAGCAATTACAGCTCACATAGACATGAAATGTAGGTATGCAGGCTTAATTAGAGCTGAAAAGATTTAAAGACAAATATTTTCCTTAGAGAAAACCCATCTGAAACCATACTTCAGACACTTGCTTGGACAGGTTCTTTGTGCTAAAAAGAGTTATCCACACTGCGCTGTGCTGGAAATCTTTAAGGAGAATAAAAGAATCAAGAGCTCAGAGCAAGCTTTAATTCCAAATGCACCACTGATGTCTATATTCCTGTGATCCCTTGACACATTTCTTTAACCAGCCAGCTGGGATTGCAGCCAGGCCAGTAACATTTAGTTCCAGACTAGAGGAAAAGCTATTTGCACATTCAGCCCTCTGCTGTAGATCAGCAGCACTAATAGTTATCGTTATGTTATATATAACAATGAATTAGAGCTCGAACCTTAACGAGCTTTTAGCAGATGTGTTCATTAGACCCTGCTGCAGTGAGTCTGAGACCAAATAAAATGCTGTCACCTGTCTCTGGTGAGCTGCCTGTTACAGCTCCATACAGTCTACTGTCATTTCAAACCATAGGAGAGATATTTTTGAACATCTTTGATCAGGGTTGTTTTATTTTTTGCAGAAGTAGCTGAAAAATAAGGAGTGTCTAGGTGCCATGCCATCCTTTCCCCTCACCTACAACTTGCACTGACTGATTTCAGAAAAGAAAATTCCTTGGCTGGTGGCAGAAATCCTGTCACTTCATCAAAGCTGGTGACACGACCTGAGTTTACATGCTTGAAAATTTGGCTCAGTAAGGATTTGGCTATCATACCAAAATGTGCTCCTGGATAGCAATTTGCCTCCTCTAGCTAAGTTAAAAATCCAAAGTTAAATTTATTTTAAAAACCAGTGAATTTATTGTCTTGAACAGACTCCATGTGGAAACTTCAGAAATCTGAATCTTCATAAGCAGATTAACTTTGGCATCTCACACCATGAAACAGGAATATTTAAATCTAAAAATAGTATGCTAAAGCTGTTTTAAGTTGGATAATTCAGCTGGAGGTGGCTTTCATTTCATCTAGCTCTACCTAATTTTCTACAGCTAAAAGCCATTTGAGACATGCTGAGCAAAACAGACAAGCAAAGCATCCCCTTGTCCACAGCTTAAAACTCCACTTTAAATCTTGCAAGTCACTGCACACATCCTGTCCTATATTTAAAAGGTCACATTTGACCAGGCTATAATTAATCACACATCCTCACAATTTAATCAATTGGTAGAGAGATTATACTAGTAGTTTTCTGTAGCAGCATGCAAATCTTTTTGCCCTAGTTCAGCTTCTTTCCAACAAAGTGAGTCAGTTTATAGCAGAAATGTGAAAAACTATTGCTCATCTGTTAGAGGAGACAAACACAGGAGATGCCTCTTCCTTTTGTTTTCCTACTTAAAGATCAAGGAGAATGTACATAGGTATGGGCAGGCTGATGTTTAATTATACAATAGCTGTGGAGAGATAAAAATCTCTTTGAAGTGCTTTAACTTCTGTGCCACTTTCTCAAATGAAAAAGGAAGGGCGATACTTATCACTTTGAATGATGCCAGCTTAGATGTGGGGGAGGAGACAAGGGGGAAGAATGTCACACCAAGGAAAATATATATTCAAATTGATTAATAAATGTAAACACATCATTCGATTAAATAGCAGGTTAGTTTCCTGGCAGGTGGGTTGTCAGGAGGAGAGAAAAGAAAGAAAGAAAGGAAGATCACAAAACCCAAACAAACAGGTGCCAAAATAGAGGAGCTATTTGGAGCTTGATTCTGTTTCTATTTGTGTGGATGAGAATCTTTCCATCAACTGGATGCAGCAGAATGAAGCCACGGGCTTTTTCTGCAGCTCTTTGTGTTTTAATTGTCTGTTAACCAATTCCTACTTTACTAAACTTATGCACAATTAAAATCTAGATTTTAGCCACAAAGTGATTCCTCATTCCTGTCCAGGATAAGGTCTGAAGTTCTTTCATGAGGGATTTCCTGTTTCAAGGAGAATATTCTTGTCAAGAGTAGGCAGGAGTACCTTCCTGCTATCTGCAAAAAGATTCTATTTTCAGCTACTGAAATATTAGGAGTAATCAAGAGAGAAAATTCTGTAAGTGTCTTGATCTGATCAAACCTGGCAAAATAAAAAGGGATATATTTTTGATTAATAACTTCTTGAACAGGGAAGGCAGAGTGCCATGACAGAGTTTTTCCTTCCACTAAAATCCTTTATAAATGTGTATTCTTAGTCGGTAGACTATAAACTTTAAAACAAATATTTAGCAAAGAGAAAACCTATACCTAGAAGACAAAGAAGAAATTAAATTAATTCCATTCTCTGTTATTTACTGAAGGATCAGAAGTGTCCAGCTGTGAATTTCTCTGTTCGAGAACTCATACTTTTCTTAGATATAAATACGGCAGAATTTAGTAAAAAATACAGACAGATACCCTAAGCAATGAAAGTGTAGCCAATTAAATTATACGGTTGATGAGTACCCATTAAAGCAGAGGGAGAAGGGAAGTATGATAATTTAAGCATAGTGTGTGAGAAGATATACAAACTGATACCCCTTTTGAGGGCTCCAGATCTGACCACATAATCTTCTGCTATTGCTTACAGAATTTCGGCCCTCTCCATGACACATACATTTATTTAATCTTACATACCAGATGTAAAATATACTTGTAAGCCTATACATGTTTTAAAATGAAATGTTGCTTAATTTAAAATAAGCTTTTTAATTAAATAATATATAATTTCCATATGCCATATGACACACATGGGTTGATTATCACAGCAATAACTTCCACTTATCTCTGTGTACTTGCAAATACTCCCTAGAGACCAATAAAAGGACATACGGCATAATGGCATCTCTTCAACTGTAATCATTATTACTGGTACATATTAAAGTATTGAAGGTGAACTGAGGGCTTGTCAAAGATAAGCCAGACATTAATACAGACATTTGCTTTTTTCCTTTCAGACAGAATGAATACTACAAAAGAGAGTACTTTATTTGTGGTGGTCTATATAATTTTGCAGTGGGGGTGCAGCTTTTGGAAGTAGTTTTGACAGGAAGACTTGCATAAGAAGTTCTACCTCCCCTTTTCTTCTTCCATAGCTCAAAAGCCCTTCCGTTTGGCTTATGTTAAAGTTTGAGTTAACAACAACCCTTTATTTGGAGACAACAAAAATTTCTTCTCTGTAAATATACACATACAAGTGTGCTCTGTTCCTACCTTGGAAGGTTTGCTTTTGGAACTATCTCATCCTATTCCAGCAGAACAACTGCTTACCTCCTATTTGGAAAACACAGCTTTATTTCTGTGGCTCAGAGACAGGCAAAGCTTATGAAAGCATGTAACAGGCAGTGAAAATTGAATCCAGAATTAGAGCTTCAGTTAAATTTTTCCAAAATTTTGAGAGCTGTCTGGATCCAGGGAGTTATGACTGTAGGCCAAACACCAAGGTTCAGTGCCTAAACTCACATATGGAATATGCTTTTAATTTAGAAACTGGGCCAACATCCAATGATGGCAATGAGGACACTCATTTCTACTCTCCTTCCCAGGGAAGAACAGTGGGTGTCAATGAGGGAACTATTTGTACTACAACAATTGCTGTCTGATGCAATGATGGTAAGAGGTCACCATCTTGTGTCTGATGCCAAGTAGAGATTCTCATCCCAAAATTACAGCTTTACTTGATAGCTGTCTCCAGTTTTCATCCTAGCAGGTCAGAGGCATCCAGACCCCCTGAACAAATCATCTCTACTCCCAACCTACCTCCATTTTATATTTAGAGATCTTTCCATTATTACAAAAAAAAGTATGACAACATATAAAGGAAGAAAACCAGCCTGAGACTCCCAAAATAATCAATGGCCTCTGATCCAGCAGCTTTCAGTTCAAAATGGTGAAGAATAAAACCAAACAGCCTTGCTCAGGAGGTACAGAGGATACACCCCACTGCTCTCACTGAGGCTGAGGGAAGTGTCTGTAGGCAGGACACTCCAGTGCTGCTGCCTCCAGCATCCCTCACACACCTCCATGGTCCCATTGTGGGCACAACCACAATGAGACATGGTCCCTTCTGCAAGGAGTTCACAGTCTGAAGATAAGTAGGCAAAACAGGCAGGGAAGCAAAGGAAAACAGGTTTAGTGACTTTCTTCAGGTTTCATTTTCTACCAACAGCAGAGAGGAAAAAAATCCTTCTCTCCAAAGCCCTACTTTGGTAACTTTTTGTCCTCTAAAGTGCTGTTTATGACAGGGGAGTTCAAACGAGTCTCTCCAGCCTTCTTCCTCTGGACAACAGGATAGCCTTCTTTAAGTTCTTGCCTGACTTATGAGGAGCAGAGAATTTATCTACACTAGCTCAAGCCCTCTTATTGGAGACTTTGGAACATATATATAATTTCCAGGAGATCTTCTTTACTGTTATTTGTATACCTGTTACCATCTCCTACTCCTCATCCTTTCTCCCTTCCTCAATATCCACCTCTCCTGGAAATCAGATGAATTACAATTTTCACAAAAAGGAAAGCAGCAAAGAAGCACATGCAACAATTCTGTTGTGGGGGGGGGGAGGCAAACAAACAAAAAACCCCACAAGCAAACAAACAAACAAGAGGAAGAAAAGACATCCAGTAAAACACAAAAACATTTCCTGAGAAAATCCATGCAGAACTGGACAACAACTTGGTGTTTGGATTCCCAGTTTTAAGCCCAACTGAACCATATCTCTGTGGCCTTCTGCTTGAAGATGTAAACAACCCCAGCCCAAACAATGCTTTTGTGTTAAAATCAGCACTGGCAAGCCATGACAGAAATATTTTTTGTCTCACACAGGAAAGGATTCCGTTTGCTTTGGGAACTATTCAATGTTATCTACTACCCTCCAACTTAAAAGTTTTGCATAGTATGAAAATAAAACCAAATACAACGCTCACACACAAAGAATAACAAGCATAAAACAACTCACGGGCACTCTATAGGCTGAAATTTGTTTGCACAAATTATTCAGTGAGCCCTTATGAATAATGAATGCATTGTGGAAGTCATGACTAGCTTATGAATTATTTATTAACTGAAATATGGGCTGAATTTGTCAGATAACCTTATTTTCCACAAATCATTCAACCATCTCCTACATTAAATGGCACCAACTGGTCTCCAAATAGCCCTACCTGCAAAATACAATCTTTGTTTTCTGTGGCATGAGAGGAGCTTTTAAAATCAAATTTCTAGGGACCTTCCATAATATTGTCTGTCAAAGCTTTGCTCAAAAAACAAGTAATTATCCAGAACCAATACTAATGCCATCCTATATTTTAATTACCAAAGGCTATAATGTGACAGCTTGGCACCTATCCTATCAATCCCAAGTCTGAAAAGAGAGTATGGATGGAAATTACCTTTCACATAATACTTCAGGAATAGTCCTGCCAATCACAGTGCCTTTAAAAGGAGTCATTATTTTTGAGTTGTCTGGGAGAGAGAGAATATCTAAAACACCTCAGTAAGTGAATGAGCTTGACAAGAAATTTAAAATATTTAATTTTTAAATGTTTTTTAAATGCTTGGGAAATTAATTCAAACTTGACATTTCATAACATAGCCACTTTTCTTGAAGATGTTGCTCTATAGCCTGTTTAACCCAGGACTCTGAAAGTAATTTATCAGTATATGTAAAAATCTTCCACATGGGAGGTAGTATAGGTACACAGAAGTTGTCCTACAGGGTTGGACCTGAAGTCTTGCCATCCTGCGTCAGATTATACCCTTTTTTGACCCAGAGATGGGGCAACTGAGAGGCATTTTAAAGACCTTTATACTATTTTCAGTCTCATGTGAAGCGTGAGACAATATAGATGTTACAGTTCACGCCATCACAATCAGAAGCCAACTATTTCCTAATCACAATACATTAGAAGCATTTCTTGGCCTATCAGCTTTTGCCACACAATGCTGTTAATGCCTAAAAGCCAATCATCTAAAATTACCCCTCATGGGTCCTGCTACAATGCACCTTTCATAGTTCTATTTCTCCAGACTATCCAGTCTTATTTCCAAGGCCATCCTTTGAAACCTGTTTCTAGTTCCATTTCTCTCTCAACAATGTCCATCCTATTCCATGGCACCTCTCAGTCAGCATTTCTTATCTCAAGGTTTGCATACAGGCACACATTATGTGAGCCTTCTGTCAGGATTTGAGAATTCTCTACAAATCCATTTCCCACAGTCCTGCTCCCTTTGATGGCACTCAAAGTTTACAGAAGCTTGCAAAAAACCTGCAGTAAGCAGCCAGATGTCCATCATGCTCACAAACATCAGCAGAGCAAGCTGCTGCTCTTGACCCACTTCCTCCCTGGTGCCAGAGGCACATGGAGGCGTTATCACCGCACCCTCCGGGTCTCAGGCACTGCTTATCCCTGTCCCTTCCACAGCAGTCACGGGGCAGATGGAAACTGCACTCCGTGCCCTCTTTTCCTGAGCATCCCAGTCAGATGAAAACTAGGCTGAGCGCGAATGAGGGAGCATCCCCTGGAAAAGCCTGGTGATTGTGCAGGTGAGGCACTGCTGTGGGTCAGCTGCCGTGCCGTGCCTCCTGCCGCGCCCGCCCTGCGCGCACCGGGATGCTGGCGGCCGCTCGCACGCGATGCCAGCAGAGCCGGGGCTGCCCCGCTCCTCCTGTCACAGCCTGTCACACCTTCAAAGGACGGCGACGGGGAGCAGCTGCCGTCTGCATCTGCCGGAGAAACAGCTCAGGTGGGATTTCATCTCCCCTGGGCTGGACCAGCTCCGCGCGGTGGAAAGCCGCTAATGATGGCGCGGTGCCGAGCGGAGGAAGGCACTGATGGTGCTGTGTTTGTTGCTCGCTTATGCAATTGTAAGGAAGGGTTGCTGCAGCAGTGCCAAAAAGACCTGGGGTGCTCGAGACCTTTTGTTTTGCTTGCTGCAGTCGATGGCAGCTTCAGCAGCGTGATGGCTCGTGGCAAGCAGCAACAACTGAAGTATCTACTCCGCATAAAAATAATGAATAGTGAACAGGAGCTGAATCAGGACCCCCCTACATCAGCATTCTTACCCTAATAATGTCAAAATGCAACAGGCTACTCACAAATAAACCATGCAGAGATGAAAAAATAGCATTTCCCTGGTGGTTTATTGCAAATTCAGTTCAGGAATAAGTTCATCCCATATGTTATTCTGGTAA
Source organism: Brachypodius melanocephalos (assembly GCA_013398615.1). Taxonomy (NCBI): domain Eukaryota; kingdom Metazoa; phylum Chordata; class Aves; order Passeriformes; family Pycnonotidae; genus Brachypodius; species Brachypodius melanocephalos. The sequence continues at coordinate 15,746,353 of VZSR01000247.1, forward strand.
ATAAAGGAAATTGAACTAGATTTATGTTAGCCTTCACTGCTTCAGAACAAATTGGGAAAAGTGTGGGAATATACCGATTAAAGATCTATTTATTAATAGATCCAGTGGGAATTGATTTCTATTTTCTCATCTGGATGAATCCTGCAATGGTGGGTTCTTCATTCTCTTTTTCTTTATAACTACTATCCCAATTCAACAGGAATTCTACCATGGCTGAGATGTGGTTATTGCAGTAGGATGTGTTATCAACAGGGCCAGGAAATGGTTCACTTGAGGCAATTAGAACTGACATACAAGCCTTCATTATAACTACAAAATTGGGAGGGTGTTTGACCACACAGGCTTTTTCTCCAGTGCAGATATACTGTGACCTGACCACAGACTCATCACACAAGCCCATTAAAAATCAACAGAAAACAAATCAAAAGCATCAGTCTCCAAGGAAGAGGATAAAGACTAAACTGTCTTAACAGCTCTCTCCATGAATAGGCATAAAGGCCCTAAAAGAATAGCAACACAGCTGTTACATGAGGTGGAAATCCCATCTTATGAAAAATAGTCACAGACTGTGCCTTGTTGAGAAGACCTCTCTCTTTCTGATGCTTTGAGGCACTTGATAAATAAAACAAAACAAAACAAAATTCAAAAAAATCAGATACTGAGAACTCTACTTCCAAAATTACTTTCTTTACGTTGAAAATTAAATATTTAATCATGTATGCAATGAGATTCTAAAACTGCAGTGGGAGAAGACTAGCTAATTTTAGGATTAGGCTAAATTTGCTCCTGGATGCTTCACCAGATTATGGGAGACATTTGTCTTAAAAAATACACAACTGCATCTCCTGTTCCCCTTCTGTGTTCAGGTGAGTGGGCTCAGAGTGGGTTCTCAGTGCATCCTGTAAAAGCCTTATCAACCAGAGGGTCAAAATGCTCACATTAGGATGTTCCACTCTTTCCTATGCACACATGGAGAGAAAGACGAAAAGGGCTGGGAAAAGTGATTTGCATCTCTTTCAGCAGAAAGTATTGCAAAGAGCCAAATGAGGACACAACAGTGAAAGCAAAGCAACTACAAAGCTTTAGGTGAGGAAATCAGAGAGTATGAATCATCTGAGGAACTTTGCCACTGCTTGTCAAGCAAATTATTCATCAAATTACATCTGCTGGTCTTTGACTGGTCCTAATAAATATCACAAGCTTTAAAAAGCACAGTAGTAAACCAGGAAGATTAGATATCTTTGTATCTTGTGGTCTCATAAACACAATGAAGAAACTGAAAATTCCTGCAAATTGAACATGCCATCGAGGAGGCAAAGAATCAATTTTGATTAAACAACCCGAAATCTGTTTTAGTTCAAACTAAAAATAGATCAATGCTTTGACTTCACAGAGAAGGAGAGAAAAAAATAGCAGGCAATGCATTTCTTAAGCTGTCGTTTCATGTTCACCCCTCTAAACAAGTTCCACTCACCTCAGCTATCTTAAGGCTACTGCAGACTTTTAAACCAAAAGCTTTGGCAGGTCTGCACCATATGGACACTGCATCCTCTTGCAAATTCTAAGTCACTTACAGCAATACAGTAAATATTCAGGCAATCCTACTCATCCAGACACCTTCTGCTACAACTTCAACACCTGGGTCATATTGCTAGAGACATTTATAAAATTTAACCTGAAAATGGCTGAATCTGAGCCCCATCTGCTCATGGACACAGCTCATGGACACAGCTGTTGTTTTTAATGCCAAAAGATCCCCAACTTGATGAACCAAAAGGTGACTTTCATGTGGTGTGAAATCTTGCACTCACCAGAACAACATAAAACTGCCAACACAACAATCAGTTCTCATCTCAACTTTGCAGGTTGCAAGTTTCCTGAAGCACTGAGATGGTCCAAAACCAGTCTGTCTAGGGAAGGCTACTTTAGCAAACAAGCACCTGAGTTTTCTTCATGTGTGTATCTGCCCTCCTGCATTGATCTACATGACTAAAACATGGGAAAAAATATAAAGTCAGGTATGCAAATAATAACAGTAATATTAACAGTCCTGGACTTAGGTCAGGAACCAAGGCAAAGAACAAAAAATCAAATGTTTCAAATGAAACGAAGTTCAATTTGCCCTTTCAATGAAATTAAAAGGCCTTCCTCAATGCACAGCCTAGCACTATAACTTGCTAAAGAAAGATTAATCTTAGATCTTCTTAGAGATCTTACACCTTTGTTTTTTTTTCTGAGAATTGAAAGTTTCCATATGCTACAAAGGACACAGGCTTCCAATTCCCAAACCAAGAAATTGTAGGACTGCAAATTGCTAACAACATACAATTACAACTGACTACCCTGCTCCTTTTGTTTTGGCAGAAGACAACTGAAAATTCCAATTCCTCTGCTACTTCTCTCTGTTCTCCTATTTCTGCTTCACTGCCTCTGGTCATGGAGAGTTTCTTCCAGCAGGTTGACAAGCACTATGGCACAAGTGGCACCTTAAATCACTGATGGTTCATAAAGCACATTGGAATAAGTATGGATCAACTACTTTGGCCTTCAGATGATCTCGGTCTGTGAGGTGTCCCCTTACTCAGCCCCCTTTTACTGCCCCAAGACTGCACTTCACTGGAAGCCCACACAGGAACATTTTCTCGCTGTCACCAGCACAGACACCACAGCAAACCCAGGGGACAGAACACACATCCAAAGGATCTGGAGATTACAGCCTTGCAGGGACAGCAGACACGGGTGAGCGTTTTAAGCGAGCACCCTCAATGTTTCCAGTATGTGACTTGGTTTGACTGGGTTTTGGGGGTTTTTTCCATCCCACTCCTACATTTTACCATATATAATCTGGAATCTCACCTTATGTGAGAAGATGGTGAAAGATTTTGCTGAAAGCCAGACCATCTGCAGCCTGTGTCACTTTTGGTAATGTTTTAGGTCAAGAAACAACTTAAAAGTGAGCATATCCACTGAATTCATATTTAGAGGTCACATCTGAAGTTTTTAACATGAAGATGTTTTGACATGAAGTGACCTTTAATTTTAGTATTTTAAAATTACATATAGAAAGAAAAAAATTGTACTTTGCCTTTTAAAGTCATTTCACAGGGAAAACAAACAAACAAACAAACAAACAAACAAACAAACAAAACCAAACAACTCTGATTTTGGTTTTAGTTGGAAAGTAAAATTCAAAAAATGCAGAATTTCCTACTGAACAGAATTTTAAAAGTCTATATAATGCTTTTTCAATGCCTCACAATTATTTTGTAGGAGGAAAAACATAACTGTGAAGCTGAGAAAAAAAAATTGTCATGGCATACATAGTTATTACCTAATGATCTGTAGAGAGAAAAGGCACAAAGACAATAGATGCTGGGTTATTATTTGCTACATTTGGAGGTATTAGATCAGGAGAATTCTAAGCACTTGGAATATTTTTACTTTTGCATGATTTATCTAATGTGTTTCTTTGCCTTGCTTTGATCTCATCCTCTTCAGACCACTGTTCTTAGCTCTGTTCAATTATCAGAGAAAATTGTGGGGATCTCTACCTGCAGATTTCAAAGTAGGTGGCTTCTAACTCTCAGCAGACTCTTGCCAGGCTGTTCAAATTAGAAATGAAAAAAGCAACATCATGCACAATTTCTGCTAGAATACACACAGGCCTAATAAGCTCTTTAGATGTTATAAGAAAGTGGGAAATAGACTGACAGAACTTTCTAGGGGGGATAATTTTTTGAACAAACAAGAAACTAAGACAAGAAGAGAATAACTATCCCAGCCTTCACAAATTTGTTCTGATATTTCATCCTCTATCAATAGAAGGAAAGCAAATGGTCTCCAGATGCTAATATGGGTGTACCAGTTCTTTATTTAAAAGAGCAGATCTGAATTGCCTTTCTTTTTACATGACAGCTCCAACGTTTCAAAGGCTAATATGCTGAGAGCCATCATATTTTATATGCTACTTTATTTAGTAAAGATCATTGCACAACCATTATACAAGCACTACTGTAAGTAGTCAGAGCTGTGTTCCAAGTACCAAAAAGCCTCCTCTGACTCTTGCACCACGTATATTTATTTAGTTTAAATAGAACCTAGAAGCCTCCAAAAGACACCTGAACTCACATACAATGCTTGCTCTATACAGAGTTAATAAGGATTGAAAGAAAGCTGCTGTAGTTGTATTTTCATTTACACAAGTTCCTTTCCTCAGGAGCTGCAGGCCCATGCCAGGTGGCAGCAGCTCTCTTCTGGAATCAGGGCAAAGCTTGGCTGTGACACTGAGAAAAGCAGCTCTGCCCTTGTGCCCTGGGTTTGTGCTGTGATGGGATTTGCAGCTGCCAGAGGACCCCAGCTGTAGATCTTTCCACCCAGGCCATCTCCTGGATCAGTGTCCCCCAGCCTCTGCAGTTCCCTGCCTCCCTCCTGTCTGGCTCAGGGAGCAGGAGGCACCACAGCACTATTTAAATGCACACCAGTCCCTGCATTACACAGTAAACCCAAGCACTGAGCAACTGTTGGTTGCTCTGCCCCATAAAACATATCCCAGACAGTGACTGGCAGGGACAGAGAGCATTGAGGCTTGAGCTCAGGTGAACACCTCTGCTGGTCATGTGGAATTTGACCTCACACCATAGAAACCCTTGAGGCAGGTTACTGCAGCTTTGTGAAATCAAATAGACACAATCAAGCACCAAAAAAGCACAACAAATGTGTCAAGCATACTAAAGGCCAGCAGGCATACTGACAGATTTTTCCACCAAAAGCAGAAGCATTTTATTCTGTCTTAATGCAAGAGATCGTGGTATAAACCAACATATGGAATTATAAAAGACTTCCTAAAAAATGATTCAAAAAATAATGGCAAAGTATTGTTTATTTTCACACAGAGGCTGAGCTATATGACACTTAATCATGGAACTGTCCTTGCAGTTGGAGGCTTAGTGAGACACTAGAGCAGGAGATGTGCTAGAAAAAAACAATGCTATGCATTACCTCAGGAACTGGACTACTTTAGTTAACATATATATGTGCAAACTAACTCTTAATAAGCTCTGATTTACATTTCTTTAATTAATAAAAATATGAACAGCCATATATTTCATTAAAACAAATCTTAAGGTCTCTTTTGCTAGTAGGTATCAACTAAAATCACTAAACAGCATCACCTTGTGTCAACTACATCACTAGAGTGTGCACCCCAGTCATTTACAAGGCACTTTATGATAGAAGGTCTACAGTAAATATGCAGTTCTGATGGCCTTGCCATTAAAGAGTGAAAAAAGCTTTTTCCATCCCCTTATTTACATTAAATAGACAGAAAAAGGTTAGAAATAACCAACCTCCCTTTCTATTTTTCTGTCAGTGCATTTCACTTGCTCTCAAATATCACCCCAAAGGAATTCTGGAAAATTAAAGGAGAAAAATATATAGAAAAAAGTTATTACATTCTGTACAAAGAGGGAGGGAAATTTACTGGTTCAATTATTTTCCATCTCAACAATTGGGTGTCCAGAGGTTGAAATGTATAAAGGAATATCATTTATCTTACCCAATTTTTCCTGACTATGTGTTTAGTGTGAAGTAGAACAAAAGTTGTCACACAAAAGCAAACCAAAACAAATCAGAAAGCTTGCAGCAAACCCCTTCATGGTGTGGCATCTCCTCACTTTCAAGGCTTCTGCTGCAAAACACAGCAGCTGGGGCTGTCAGTGCGGTCACAAGAGATCACCCAGGGGCAGACTGCGCTGGCAGCAGCTCATCCCCTTCTCTTTAGGCAGTGCCTTGGTGTTACACAGAGGAGCTAACTGTGGATCACTGGGACCCCGTGGAGAGAAGAAGCAACCACCTGAAAGCCCATTCTGAGCTCCCATGGCCTGAGACAACCTTTCAGAGCCTTCCAGGGCAGTCACAAGGTGTCAGGAGCAAAACTGGGACTTCATCCTTTAGCTACCCAATACAGACTTCTGCTGTTGAATTGCCACCTCTGGAAATCAATAGAATGCCCTGTGCCACAGGCCAGCGTGCCTGCAGCCCTCTTGTTTCTGATGCAGACTTTAAAGACAGATTTCATCAGAACCAAAGCAAGACTACCTTTGCAGCCACAAGGATCAGACAATGAGCCAGAGTGACACTGAGGGGCCGATGCTGTCTCTCCCTAAAACTCCTGTGCTTCCCCAAAGAGCTGGCTCAGAAGGCAGAGGCTAACAGCCTCTACAAAGAGGTAGAGGTAGAACTTTACTTTGCCAGGTAAAGTTGTTCTGGGACAATTTTTCTGGGGAAGTGACCTGCAGTTTGGCTTTGCTAAGGCTTGCTATAAACATGTACATTCATATACCCCGATGAATTTCAGCAAACACAAAGATTCACTGGGGCAAGGTGCAGAGGCCAAAGACCACACCCCAGGACAACCTGCCCCAACCTTCCCAGGGCAACCTCCCACAAAACAGTAAAGCACCTGTATGGACGTACTTCAGCACCACATTATCAGAGGTACTGACTGAACACAGAGTCAGATTTGAGCTCAGTACTAGGATGGTGAGAACTGCTTATTCATTTGGTATTGTGGGGAGTTTTTCAATTTCATAGCTAAGGTTTCACATTGGCTAAAAATGAATATTTATATCCATTAAAGAAACAGCAATGGAAGTTACCATTCTGAAAACAGATGTGAAACCTCTGCTTCTCTCTGTTAACTGCCCATATTTAATTTACCAGATGCATGCCTTTAAAACCAAGAAATTTAATAGCTTAGGATGGCATAAATCTTGTATTGCGTACACAATAGCCGTGGTGACACCGAGGAATAAAAACTTAATTGTGGCAGAAACTGCATTTGCACCCACAGTTAATTGCAGTGTTTATCTGAAAGTGCAAACCAACACAAAACATTTTAAAAAAAGAGACATAAAAAGAGTCAATAGCACAAGCTGGTCAACCTTACATTAATGTCAGCACACATTAATAATGGCATCATAACACAGGAACACTGAACACTGCCACTTTTAAAGAATGTATCATTTTCAAGCGAGCATAGCCGTTCATTCTCTTACTAGAAAAGCTTCATATTTCTATACATTTCATTTTTTCAGTTGTGTGTGGGGTTTTTGTTTGTTTGTTTGATTGGTTGGGGTTTTTTTATTATCAGTTAAAATGCATGTAATGTAGATTTGGAGAGTGAGAGGGAAATGAAAATAACCAATATTAGACATTTAAGAAGAAACCAGAGGTCAAAGCTCTCGTGTCACTTCCAAATGCCCTTAAAACTGCATTTGACAAGAAAATGCATTCAGCTTATTTTGTGCATATCTTAGAATCCAGGGCAGCCCACAGCTCTCCCCCTTCCAAGTGTTTGGGAATGGTAAACAAATTGGCAGATAATTACATTCTGTCTCTTAGCAACCCTAAATCTCTTTCAATGAAGTTATTGGGCTTTTTTTCTGATGTGTACTGGTAATGACATTATTTCCACAAATTTTAGACCCAGTCTGACAAATCCACTTCATACAGAACCTCCTGGATCAGCATCCAGTCTAATGGCAGCAAAGATCAGCTGTGAAAGCTACCATCTTGTTTGTAATCTCTTGGGAAGACAATTCACAATAAATATATACTGAGGACAAACAAATGACTAAGTAGGAAGAGGCTAGTCAAAATATTTTGTCACGAGCCTAATAGCCTTTTCCACTGCCATAACTGCAAACAAACCATACCGAAACCTGTGGTTTAAACACAAATCTTTAGACAGCAAAGTTCATTAGTTAAGTGAATTAACGAAATTTGAAATTTTAGAATAGAAGAGAGGTTTGGGCCAGTGTCTCAGGAAAAGAATTGATTGTGGTAATCTTTTCTGAAAATGCAATCCCACTTGTAGGCATGAAGGTATTCTAAAAAGCCAGTTCATGAAAGGGGAAATATTGCTGCCACTCCTCCCCTTCTGCAGACACAGCACAACACAGCAGCAGCAGACTGCTGGGAGCGGTTGTCAAAATCTTCACTACATTTTAGTGGAGTGGAGAGGGCCTTTGTTCAGTGCCTTCCCTGGAAAGACAAGCTCGAAGTTTCCTTTCCCTCTTAAAAATATATCAGAACAGGTATTAACAACAAATAAAAGATGCTGAAAAATCAGTACTGCCATAAAATACAGTAAAAATGGTAACCTAGAATACCTCGTTCTACCAAAAGAGTTTTCATTACACATTCTCTTACGTGTCTGCTTAAAGGCTGATTTTGTATTAGAATCTGTGTACAATCACTGGCAGAGATGCATGGATACACGCTTTGTCACTGTGTCCTTAATAACACAGATAATATTTCTTCTCTGCTTTGTGGCCGATTTAGGTACAAGTACCTCTCTAAATTAATTCCCAAAGCAGGTTATTGTTCCCTTACCATAGATCTTCCCCAAAATGGTAACCAAATAATAAACTCATCTGAAACAGAAGGAACAAGCAGTCTCTCACTGATAGTGTTAATTATCAGTATTTGCACCTTGACTGATTACTTGGGAAATGAAGATGAAAATCTGACAGCCTGGAACTGGACACTGAAAATAGATTTTCCTAAAGTTCAAAAGCAACACCATAAATCACAAAAATTAACTTCAGCACATGGACTTAAGAGTTGGTCTCTCTATAATGCTTGATAAATTACGTCTGCATAGCAGACAGGAGCCTAAATAACTTCAAGGTGTTTTGGCAATAACTAATTAAGACAAATGAAGTATTTCACAGTGTTTTGTTGCTATGCAATATTCTCCATTTTAGTCAGGGACCTGGTGGTATAGCTGGGCTCACACAAAATTCTTGACACAAAACTCAAGTTCCAACTAAATGAGAAAGAAAAACTGCATTGCTTCAGTCAGGCGTCTGACAGAGGAGAGGCAGAGAGAAGGGCAAAGTGATTCCTTTCCATTGTTTTAGTAAAGATCAGTTTTTCAGGAACTCCTTTCCAAGTACAGACTGTGCCAGTGGGCGGCAGAGCTGACCCTGACAGCAGCATATGCTGCACCTGTCCCACAGCAAAGGAATCAGGGCAGCCCTGCACTGCTGCTGCTCCCTTTGTGCACATTAAGGTGCAAGCAGACACTCACTTAACTGCTGCACCTTTTGACTTCTCCTTGCACACCACTACTGATTCCTATGAGACTGCAGCCCTCCAGATTTCCTAACCAAATATCACACATAACTCCTTTTAAACAAGCTAAGTCAGGGAAAACTTGCATCAGCCTACATTTTGCTGGGTAAGGAGCTGGAGATCATTATGATAACATCATCATCATCAGGTCCAAGAGGAAGTATGTAAAGGAGTAAAGGTCTTTTTGGAATGCTTTGTTGATAATGGAATGGACCAGGGTTAGTTTTGAGATATATATTTTTTTTTTCCTGTATCCTCATTTACTTTTCTGAAATCTAGTAGAATCTAGGAGATGAGAGCAAAAAATGTTTCCAGGAAAACAATATATTCAGTATAGCTCACTCAACTGCAGAGAGCTCCTTAATACCTAATTTTAAAAAATCACAGTTCAAACCCCCACTACTTTCTCTTCACACACAGATTTTTTTTTTTTTTCAAATGAAAGACAAACAGAAAGGAAAAAAAAAAAAAAAAGCCATGACCAAAGCCTTTTCAACCTTCATCCATTTTTCAAAACGCTCAAAGCAGCATCCAAGAGCAGAAGAAGGAAGGCGGGCAGGACGATGCTGGTGAAAGCAGGGATGCCCAAAGCCAGTTTCCCTTTAAGGAGCCGCCTGGGCTGGAGCAGTCACACGGGCCCTGGTGTGTGTGGGTCTGTGCTCAATAAACCATGCAGCTCTTGGGCTCAGCCAGCGCTGTCATGTGAGCCGGGGGTTGCCATGGCGAGCGCAAATGCGGCTCCCCATCCGCTTCAGCATCGAGGCAGCGCAGCTCACATTAGCAACGCACAAATATGATTTCCCAGGGAGAAAAAGAAAAAAAAAAAAAAAAAAAAAAAAAAAAAAAAGCAAAAAAAAAAAAGCAGCACTTCTCTTTGCCGAACAGTTTGGAGGTAAAGCTGAAACAATTAAAATTATCTCTGAAATGGTATTTATGGTAAACTGCTGAAAAAGGTTTTAATCTCAGAACAATAGCCATGTAACGAACACTAGCAGTTCAATCTTAAACAGCAGCTGCATTTTGGCATAAGCTGCAGTACAAGAATTTCAGAATATTTTTCCATTTAAGTACCAAGAATATTGAATTTCTTCAGCCCTTTAATCACTTACAACTGGAAGGGAGAAGAACGGGAGATGGCTGTTCCAGCGAAATAAAGATCATGTCAAACCAACCCTAAAATTCACTCATTACATTTCTTAATGTGGTAATCAGGCTGACGTTTATTGCAGGAAACTTCTGTGAAAGATGTCCCTGACATTGAGGTAGAATTTTATCATCACAGTCCTAACACGTGGTACCAAAATTAAGCAGTTTGCTAATACAGCAGGCTAATGAGGAACGGCATCATATGGGCTGCTATTCATAACTTGGTGAAGGAATCCAGCTGGGGCTACTTGCAACCCAAAGACAGGTTTATTAAGGGGATTCTGTTTCTGGAGGGGCAGCCACAGGACTGTTTTATCAGATTGAGGTCAATTCCAGCAAGACATGTTGCTCTTGCACTTTCAGGAACCTCACTGTGATGCTAGTATCTAAAATAAAATGTTCAGAGACCACTGGCACACCATAGCCTTCAGTGTTTAATACATATACAGAGGATATTCCAGTGTTTAATACATATACAGGGGATATTCCTGTGTGCTACTGCTTTCAGAATTACACAATAATTTATAAGGAACCTAACCATAAAAAGTGAGTGCCCAAGCCTCTGAGTAATTATGTAAAAGCAGACAGACCTCAAAGTAATTGAAATTTTTAATAAAAGACAGTCCTTTGTCTCCGTGTTTGTAGAAGTGCCTGAAAAGGGATAGCTTGTATTGAAAAAGACAATTAATTCTCTCAGTATCTCCTTCCCACCAGAAAACCAAATAAAAATTAAATTTTAGTTAAAGCCAAATAGATTCCCCATACCTCTACACGGCCTTCCTAACTCTGCCCAACACTTATAAGGTGCTGCTCTCAGACCTTGCAGCACCATTCAGCCTGTAATTGCTACCAACTCAGGGCATGTGGAAGTGCAGAGCTCTCTCAGCACAGACAGATCATAATGTTGTCTTTGTTCTTGCCCCTCATTAGAAGATATTCTGTTGGATCTTCATGGGTTAATTTCAGATCCTTCTCTTTTTTAACCTTATGCTTTTCACTGCAGCCCAACACATCTAACTTTCAGCATGTACTATAGGTTTTTCTCCAATAGCAATAAAGGGGGAAATCTCCATTGCAAATCACTTGCTGATTTAAAGGAATCAGAATACTAAAGCACAAAGTGATGCTCCAGGATTTCCTCTCCATCAGAGTGAGCAGCATTTAGCATTGATTGCTATTATTTTTAATGGGATGTCCAAAATATTGAAGACCTACATCACTACTGATCCAATCAAGATGCTTGTTCCACAACAAAATTGCATAACAGATTATATGAATTTTTACTGAAACTACACCTTGAATCTCTCTGCCTACAGAAGATGAATATCAAAATCTAACCACTAAAATATTTGATGCAGTCTCAGGATGAAAATAACTGATTTTATTGTGCTATTGAGTTTTGTTAATGACAAAATTGTGGATATCTCACTCAAATTCATCTCATCACCAAAAATAAGAAAAATGAGATCACCAGTCAGGCTCCTACTAATGTGATTTTGGTGTTAGCAGCCTAATTTTTTAATTGGCCTCTCTTGGTTTTCTTATTCAGACACGCCTATTGTGGATGGCTGCAAGATCATCTCATGTCAGAGTTACAAAACTGAGCATAAAATAAATAACTTTGCACACTCTTCAATACCTTTCTTTCAGCCCTGAGCATTCCACAAACAGCAAGAATTTGCTACCCCATAGCAGCACACAGAGAAGCAAAACAAATTTTGTTTAATTATAGAAGATTATTCTCTAGATGGGCTACATTTTTAAACAATATCTTTTTGAAGTACTAAAGGACTCAGCAGTTTCCTTTTGTCTTTAAAGATTCAATTAAAAGTATGTTTCCGAAATTAAATTACAGCATGAAATTAGCTAAGGGTATGAAATACGGCATTTGCCCTGGCATTCAGGGGAAGGCTGTTCAAAGCAATTCACTTAATGGCTCCAACATGTGATCTCAACTTAATAACTAAAGTGCCCTCAGCTCACAGAGGATCTACTGGTGAGATATGCCCTGTATAATCCACCAAAAAGAGAAATGGATTAAACCTAGGTAAATCTTATTAATTTATGGAAAACTCTGCAGTTACTCTCATTTTTGATCTTTTAAAATGTTACCATTTTGTCAAGAAAAACACTTGCTGGCAGGAATATTTCTGTGGGTTTTAGCTGGCTTTGGCCTTCTCAATCTTGACACATTCCAGCAGCATCTGCCGGGGTCCATTGGAAGTGTTTGTTCCTCTGTAGCTTTCAGAGAGAACTGCTGGATGTAATTCATCACAACCACTGGGGACACACTGGAGTTTATTCTGTGCTGCACTAATATAGGGAAGGAGATGAGCAGTTCCTAACTCCTCAGCTGCCCCTTTAGTCACCCGTTGGGTACAATTTCAGCTCGTGCTGTGCGCTGTCTTTGCTCTGCGTGCGCTGGGTTTGCGTTTCAGAGCAATCTCATTTCCATGTGGGTTCCTTGGATGCTGTGCAATGAAAAGGGAAATGAAAACCAATTCCAGTGACGCCCACCTTCTGTGGGACCAAAGCAGCAGCTCCCTGTGCTCATTCCCAGGTTCCTGGCAGCTCTCGGTGGGGTGAAGCTCCTGCACCAGCCCAGCAGGGCTCTCCCGAGGGCTGAGCTGGGCTCACCTGCTGGCTCTGATCCTCCTGAAGGAGGGCCTCCTGCTCAGGACACATTACACAGAGGTCTTTTTTTGGTTGGGGGCTTTTTTGGTGTGGGTTTTGTGCATTTATTTATTTTTATATACATTTTTAACTGACTTTGCTTATGATTACAACTTAAATTAGAGTAGAAAGCCAGAAGGAAAAATAAAAGCATCCTGAACTATAAAACCCACAGCTAATAATGTCTCTGCAATCCATTTCTTCTCTAATCTCTTCTTGCTCCAATTTTAACCCAATCACACAAAAATCTAATCACTGCACATACATACTCCTCTTCTCATATAAATTTTAGCCACTGATGCACCATAACTTGAAAACAAAATGCCCATCACCTGATGCCTCTGTTACAGGAGTGGTGTGACATTCTCTTTCCAGGGGCATACCCAAGAGCAGACTCTCTATTTTAGGCTAAGAAAATAAACATCCCAATTAAATAATCAGGCGTTATACTATGTTTCCCTGTGAAAAAACAGAAATAAATAAATGAATAGAAGTATGCATGGCCTGTCAGGAGGGTGCTGAGGAGAGCATGCAAAGGGCACAGATGCCTGCCAGCTGGATGAGGCTTAAAGCAAGCTTTATTAATATTAAATCCAGCCAAATACAGCTGTGATTCATGGCCCTGAAAAGAGCAATGAACTGAGCTATTTTGCTCAAAGAAAACATTTGTTTTTCTTCAACTTTATGAACAGTTGTTGCTAAATGATGGATTTTCCTGAAGGTACAGAAAGATTCACACTTCCTATTCTAATGGTGGCACAAAGCATCAGTTCTGCTGGGTTCTCAGACTGGGGCTGTGTGTTCCCAGTGTATAGGACAATGGCTAGCTGCAATTTTGCTGCAATGGGTCATGAGATTTCTTTCTACAGGTTTTTCATATGAGTATCTGTCCTCCAGCCTGCAACACCAACTCTAAATTTGGGTCACCAAATTTGTCAGGGGTCAATGAACTTCAACATGCAGCATCTTTTGGTTACTGGAAAACTTGAGCCAGAACAGACCAATGCTTTTCATTTGCATGTGAATTGTGCAGTATTACTGAATGTATTTCTGTATTAATGAAGTCTATCCTAAAATAGTTATAAAAACTTCATCTGGGCATGCTTGAGAATAGTCTTCCTTATTTTTTATCCAGTCTTCATAACAACAATTTTAATTAAATTCTACTCTACGCTTTGTAACGTACTTGAAGACATTTTCCAACCAAATGCAAACATTTGACTGCAGATAATGGCACCACCAGAACTCTACAGGATTATGCAAAATATCTCTATTTCCACAGCTCTACATGCATCTCTCTTGTTAAGAGGGCTTTTGGGTTTGAAGAAATGCAGGATAATTTTAACTACATCCTGTAGTTGAAGAGCAATCAAAAGATAGTGAGAGAAGAGACTGGAAATAGAAGTGGAATGGGAACAAATGGCTACAAACTCCATTAAGATCCACAGATCCCCAAGCATCCCTCAGCAGTAGTGTGCCAAGGTACAACACACCTCCAGGATGATTCAGTGTGCCCAGGCAGCCCCAGCCTCGAGGTTGGATGGGAACACATGCCCAGATGGAACTGGAGCAAGGCCAGCTCACTCATTTACACAGGTGGTCAGTCCTGTGAATACCAACAGCCTTGAGACGCTTGCACTGGGTTTTAACAAGAATAGGGGTCTAGAACACCTTTAGGAGCCTTCTGGGCTCTGTATGATCCCACACTCTTCATGTGCTCTTAAATGGAGCATATGAATCCTCAGAGAAAAAAATGCACCCATCTACGTGGATCTGAGCAATGTCTGTGGGACAATAAAGGGAATGAGACCATGTGAACTCCCTAAGAAGATGTAATGGTTGTAGGCAGAAGCCCTAAAAGGGAAGAGTTTTTGAAAATAATATCAAGATTCAGATAGCAAACTGAAGATTTCTGCTTTATTTCCTTGGTCTTTTGGATTGTGTGGCTGGATATCAGCCTCTATGGTAAATTTTAAATGTCATTAATCACAAGACTGTTCTAAAATAAAACTTCTCTGAATAACACCAATACTTTGCATTGTGTCTGTTGTTTATTTTGTGTGGCAATAATACAGGCAGCCATATGGATATGAGCATTTGGAAGGGAGGATTTGTTGGCTAAATCATCACATCTGTTTACTTATAAAAGCAACAAAAATACATTTGGAGGTCACTGACTGAACAACCATTTTACTCACTCTTGGTGAAAAAACCTATCAATGCTACTCTTTCTACATTGAACCAATTACAAAACACACCTCAGGATATTTTCATGAGAAAAAGATTTTGAAATCACATAAAAATATTAGTCTCTATCACACTTCATCAGCCACTTCCTCCATAACAGTGGTATCAGAGCAATAACTTAATCTAGGATGAAATAAGCATGCAACATGTCCAGGAGGAAGATAAAGAAAACAACAGTGCCCCAGTTAAGCTTCCTCATAACACAGACCTCTCGATCAAAGGAGCGTGTACCACTGACCCCAAAAGACACATTCACCAAGTGAACTCAGATTTGAATTAAAAACAAAAGCAAACAGAAAAGCCCCCAAACAAACAAACCCAAACAAAACAAAACAAAAAAAAAACCTCCACAACTTACATCAACACACTAAGCCAAAACCAATGGGTTAACAAGCTTGTAATATATAGTATCTCAATAATGTGTTTACAGGTATTTCACCATGACCCATAATATTTAATGCATTTCCTTCACCATTTTTTGAGGTCAAGTTATAAGCATACCGTAATCTAGCAAGCATAATTATTCCTGCAAATTTAGAAACGCGCAGTTTACTACACGGAATTTCAACTACAGACAGATGTTCAGAAACAAAAGAAATAGTACTTTAAACATTCTTTCACACAAAGTATTGTTCTGATTTCAAGACATAATTATAAAAATTAAGTTCATAATGACATTATTTTAGGTTATGTTTTATTCTGGTAGAAATATTTTGGTAGAAACTCTTCAGCATGTTCATATAATCTAAGATTACACACATTTTCTCAGCTGAACAGAGCTTTTGGCAGTGAATAATCCCATGCATAAAAATCTTTTTATATTTTCTTGCTGTCACCCACGCTTGATAACAACTTCAACTGAAGGACACATAATTTACGTCTTGTTCACAAAGGAAGCTGAGGATAGGAATGACAGAAAACTACAGAAAGATAATACCTGAATTCAATTATTTCCACGACCAGTTAAGAAAAGAAAAACAGGCAAGAGAAAAATTTGATCTTACTTTTGCTGATGGGTTAGTCTTCAGTACTGGGTTTGCCAAAGAAAGGAGAGGTTATGACAGCTGTTCATTACAATTCGTTCTTTACTACAAGAGCTTAACTCTGCCACTGGCTGGCTGGCCCATTTCTGCTAGCTTTAGCACACAACAGTGCTCCTAAAAGCTCCTCCTCTTGACAGCATCTGTCTGGATATAAGCACAAGCAAGGCTTTCCATAGAGCCATTTAGGTCCTGGGAACGAGCTACAAGTAAGGGAAACCATTAGAAATAAATATTTTGATGACTAAGTCCAGGATTTGGCAGGCAGAAATTCATGCCCACTGACACCACCAGCTTTACAGTAGTCACATCTTCACAGTGTTACAAATGAAAATGATGACTTCCCTGACAGAAAGAGTAACTTAAATAATGCATAAAAAATAGAAGCCAGATCTTTGAAAGTATGCACTCCTTAAAAGTTTAACTCTGATTATCCCTTCAGAGGAATAGGGTTCATCATTTGTTTCTTACCAAGCTTTTATATTTGTGCAATTAAAAAGGGAAAACATTGGTGAAATATCCACACAAAACAATAACATATCTAAATATGTACATTTCAGTTATGTATGAGTCAGAAAGCAATTGCTCATTCTAGCAGACACCCTATATAAACTCCAAATACTCACCTTTTTCCTGGCACCCACAATAGCTGAGGCAAATCTACCTTCTGTTCCCAGAAATGCTGCCTACAGCTGATATTGTATCATGGCAAATGTACATCTCATGACATTGCCAGTGAAAATGATATTACTCCATAACTTTATTTGCAATTTATAGGCTCTGTGGGCAATATGCCAGTACCTTCTCTTAATCTGGACACAGCTCCCTGAACAGATAATGATCATGAAATGAGACCAGATGAATAAAAGATGGAAGAAAAAACATCTATACATTAGCTCCTATATACATATGTATTTATTGTGTCTTACTCTCAGCTACTAATCAGCACATTAACCTTATTTTCTCCGCATGAGCGCTAAGTACCATACTAAAATTAGGTCAGAAATTCAGATCAGATCAGCTGACTCAGTCCAGCAAGATTAGACAAAGACTAGTTGCTTTTTTCCCCCCCAATCCAATACGCTGTGTTTATCTCCCGCAATGTACAATGGATCCATACATTTTTCCCCACAATTAACCTATCATAGCAGACACCATGAGACAGCAATGACACTGAAGGTACATCAGCGCTACTGAAGAAACACAGCCCAGTGTATCCTTTGGAAAGAAGAACCTACAATCAAACAATTTTTTTCTAGGTCATTTTTCAGATCTTGTTCCCAAACTGCTCAGACTAATGCAATTTCAATGAACTTAAGTCATTCAGCATAGTTATGAGATGATTTAGGTAAATAACAGCTGCTTTGAAATAGTGTTGTATGTGACTACAGCCAATTTATTAGACAATATATTATTCATTATTATGTTGCTAATATACACAACCAGCCTTCTTCTAATAGAGACCATCTGAACACTAAAATTGAATAGCTTCTAAATAATTTAATAATTGGATTAGCAGGCAATTCTCTGTTGGTGTCAAAGACTTCTGGCTGCTTCATTTTGATTTTCACATGCAAAAGAAGAGTTATTTGTGGGAACCCTCTCTCCTCAAAAATCTACCTGCAGTTAATCACGGGGGATGACTGCCTTGTTGCTAAGGAGATTGCTTTCAGCTATTGGGAGTCTCCAGACTGGTGGCAGTTACCACTGCACATGTGCACCACTTGCTATCTAGGCCACGCTCTCAGGAATTAGGGACAATATAAATACCCACCAAGATAAGGTAAAGACGTAAAGAATATAGTACAGAACAAAGAAGAAATCAATGGTCCTACTTTACCCTTTCCTGACTGCTGCATTTCAATAGACAATGTGGTCTTGGATGAATCTCTGGAGGTTACTAGAGGGAGTTGACTCAAATGCAATCAGCCTAAGTGACTTCAGACATGCTTGTTCCTTTAGACAAATCAGCTATTTTCTCTTGATCTGCCATTGCTTTTAGTTTTTCCAACCAAAGGTAGATGGCAAGTATCTTTTTTTACCTCTCCAAATTTGCATGGGAGAAAGAAAAAAAGACTTAAAAGAGAGTGTTTTTCAAGATTTCCTGAGGTGTTTTCCTACTTTGTTTCTTCAGGCAGATATTGTTCCCCCTGCTCAGTGTTATTGAGATAAGCCAAGTGGAGAGGGATCAGAGAGAATCACTGCAAATGTAGTTTCCCACAGAAGAGCACTGTATTGAGGAAATGTTGGTATCTCCAAACCACATACAAAGACATGCTGTTCCTCTAATAAGCCCACTGTGTTGCTGGTCATCTACCTCTTGTCTTTTGGCTCTGTGACTGAGGATAAATACTCTGTTCTCATTGATCTCAGCTGAGTGTGGGCACAACTTTCATGGTTTGGCTCAGCCCGAAATCATCTGTACTTATCCAGAGCGCTTCATCAAATCGCTTTGCCAGGATCAATGAACAAAACCACACAAACCAACCACAGTGTAGGAAATACTGTCACTACTGTTCAAAGGAGGTAGAAAAGCTTAACTAGAGGACTATAAAGAACCAGGTAGGTCTACAAGTTATTCTTTCATGTCCCAAGAAACCTACCCATAACAAAATCTTTTCTGGTACTTAGTAATCTTTATGGTCATACGTATAAAAGTACATGCAAGCAGGTTAGCCAGACCACAGCCTAATTAGCTTTATTCACCTTAATTTCACATTATTCTTAGCACTCCAGTGAAATCACCAAATAGTTCCACTTCCTGGAACATAAAGCAGCCATATTTTCGCTATAATTCCTTCATCTCCCTGCTCTCTCAAACTGTGTGTGCTGCTCTTTTCCTTTTAATGTTCCATCAAAATTATCAGACTACTGAGGCGTTGCTGGAGTGTTCACAGCACAGCATGTCTGTTATACCTGGATGTACAGTACCCAAGACATAGCATAAAATTTAATCACTTAAACTGAAATACAGAAGATCCATGCTGGGGAAAAAAAAATTCAAAGGACCTCCTATCAGTTTATGCTCAAGCCACCATTTGCATATAAAAGTTCAGGATTTGGATGGAGAATTTACCTCTATTACAGATCTTTATCTTCACTTCAAGAAAACCCAATTTTTTATTGGCAAATGTGTATATAATTAATATTTATATCTATTCTATTCAACCTTCTTTTCCTCTCCAAGAGGCTGCAGAGATTTCATTGATATCCATTGGCACAAGAGGCCAGGTCATGCAAGTGCTCCTCTCATTAACTGTCAATTAAAATCAATGGAATTGTTCAAGAAGAGCCATTATAGGGTTCTGCCCATCAGGGGCTTGATCCGTTTTCGTGCAAGTGACTGCAATATTGTTACTGACTTCAGAAATCACAGAATTGAAAGGAAAATGTAAAAAAATAGATACTTAAAAAAAAAACCCTCAGACATCAGTTAGAAAGCTTTGAAAATTTGCCATACTTAAAACATCAGCTCCAGAAGAGTCTATTTTGACCTGTGAGACTCTCCTTGTCTTACTCACACACAAATACATTTTTGCACAAAGTACAAACTGTTCATCTAAAAGCACTAAGAGGATGACAACCCATTTGTCACTAGATCTACATCTCCTATTCTAAAACCCCACACTTTCTGTTTCAAATCACACCTGCTCAAGATGCCATACAGGTTCAAACTCTGTCTACACAATGTAAGGCATGTGTTAGAGGCCCGACAGAGGCCAATGGTCTGTGCTGCTTTTGCCAGCAAGCTGCTAGAAATCAACTGCTCTACACATATTTACCATATCTGAATCCCTGGGTTTTCATTTGCTCTGCCAGACCATTCATCTTGTTATCAAAATATTTACCGTTTTATTGCTTCTTCTTGTTTTCGGCGTTTTTCACTCTTTTCTTTCAAGTAAGCCAGGTTTGTTTCATTCCTCATGCGATCATTCTCTCGAGCAATGTCTGATGCATTCTGTATAACCAAGCCATCATAGGCCTTCATCCCCATATCTTCAATATACTGGAGAAAAGCGCCCAAAGTGACCTCCTCCTGATTAGAACTCATCATCTTGCAGGAGATAATGAACAAAGGAAAGCAACGTTTCCTGCAGATTGAAAAACACATAATACTTTAATCAGTAGGAAAATAGCTTATGGTTTATGACAGCAAGATCATGTCAGTTGTAATCAACATCTCTGTAAGAGACAATTTTTCAGACTTCCCCATTTAAAGGATAATAAACAAAGCAATTCAGAACACAGAACAACATTACACCAGACAAGAGGAGACAAAACCAAGAGTCCCCTCTTCCAGACAACACAGATCCATACAATTACACTGTTTAAATCCCAAAAAAATTTCCTCCCACCCCTTCCCATTTCCTAGTACCCGTCAGTTACATAAACACTGCCATTCTGAATCTGAGTTTGAATTGAACTGAGAAAGCTCCCATCACAGGACAACAGGTCCCTTTTACAGTTTAGATAAGGCTGCACCAGAGCAGATTACCAGAAAAAAATTCTATTCTTACTACCAGATAAAGTTCCTATTCTGCAGGATATTCTAAACTTCAGGTGAAAAGTATTGTTTCATTTTTTGAAACAAAAAACGTAAACTTAGAAAGAAATATTGTGAAATATTTTCCTGTATTTCTTAGCAATGTCATATGAGTTTATAAGCCCTGGTCATCTGTTGCCCAACATCTTTTTAACTTGAAGCTCCAAGAATGGACAAGAATGCCCAGCTGAGCTGGGACCTTCAGAACAGACCCTTGAAGTCTCCAGGAATATGTAATCTAGAGGTATAATAGATACTGGGGTTTACAGCACCTCCAGCTAAGCACCTTGGAGCAGACACACTTAGACCCCTGGGTCATTCCTGCGTCTGTGGCAGGCAGCCTAAAAACTCTACAGAAAAGCTCCAAAGGTTTTCCATTCATCGAAAGAACTCCTGGGAGTTGCAAGAGCTCTGGTGTATAGACACATCTGTAAATACTACAGGAGACTAAAGGCAAGGTAGAATATCAAGAGATAGACTGTCTCTCTCTAAAGTCTGTGCTGGATAGGACTGGATTAACAACTCATTAAACAAGTAAAATAGAAGTTTGAAAAAATAAGACTGTTCCATCCTTTTATAAATACTGATTCTTGTAAGGTGCAGAAGCATTACAAGCTTGAGTGGCACTACCTGCACACAGCCCCATGAGGGGCCCTCCTCTCACAGCCAGGGATTTGGTGCAGGAGTCACTGAGTGATTTGCTGGCAGACCTGGCAGCTGAACTCAGCTCTCTAAGGCACATTTGCTTATTCACTGCTACAGCATTCCTCCCTTCCCTGAAGAAGGATGGTGTGGCTTCTCGGAATCAGCCTCAGAACATGCCAGCACTACAGCTAGAAAGGATCTTATTGAATAGGCAATAACAATCCTGTCTGCACACAGATTTTAGGGGCAGAGTTCCTGCGGAATCAGTGACAAAAGTCTTTCCCCTATTTCCTAGTATAATGTTGTATTTCTAACATTTATTATATAGCTGGAGAAGTAAGATTCTGATCTAGGCCAGCACTGGTTAGAAATAAATAAATAAATTTAAATGCTGTTAAGGATTTTAGAAATTCACTCTGGGCCTTCAGATCTGGGCCCTGACTCTGAAAATGCAAGGGATGAAAAGAGTGGAGAAATATATTTCTGCTCTTGAATGTTTTTCCCCTGTTTTGATCGGGAGATCTTTTGAAGTGACAACAGCAACAAGCAGCTACTTTCAGGCAGTAAATACCTTAGGATCACACTAATAATTTCCCCTTTTTCTCTCGTGTCTGCATATCAAAATTTCTGTACAGTGGTAACACAACTGTTAAAATCATGAAGACTCAGAGGATGCAAAGGGTCCTCTCCCATTACCTCTTCTGCCTTCCAACCTATCAACTAAGCCTGAACATGAACATAAGGCTGATGTTGCAGGTCACTGAAGTGATCTTTAAGCATTTTCAAGCACGGGTATAAGCATCCCCCACTAATCCCTGCAGGGTAAAACCAGTGAAGGAGGTCTTAGTGCAGCCCAATGTGCCTGCATGCCATCTCACACAGCTCGGATATTGGAGCTGGCTAGAACTCTGCTGGGCTGGAATGTGCATTCAGCCATTCTAGATGTTCGCCATGAGTAGCACAATGTCTGCACAGGAGGATGTTGGAAAGCTGACAGTGAGCTGAACAGACTCTATGAATGTTATGATTCTTCAGCAGACATCATCTTAGACTAATTCCTAACCTTGCTGATTAAAAATAGTAAGGCCAGATATCAAAGGCCCTTCCTGAGTCTCTCTCTACAGCATGAAGGCTACAAGATTAAAACCAATGCTAACAGCACAGACAGCTCTAACTCCCCTTTCTCTGAACTCCTCAAATGATGTCTGCTTTTTGATGGCTAAAGTCTGGGCCATCTCCCCAGATGGCTATTTATTGTGCTTTCCATTTTGGACTTCAAGTAAAACCTTGTTTCTGCATATGTTGAATTAAATTCAAATAGACCTGCACAAAAGAGAAATCTCACCCTAGTGACCTGAATGGCAGTATTGTCATTGATTACTTCAGTGACCAGGGTTTACTCCTGAAATATAATAGGAAATTTTATCCTGAAGATAACTTCAACAGGGTTTCAATAAATGTGGTTCTCATCCTTTTTTCCCCAAGACACGTGATATGCTTTACATTGTCTTTTGTGACTATAATGCATTTCTTCTCATTTTTCCTTTCTCTTTGGAGGTGAGATGTGAACTAACAATTAAGGATATGCTCAATCTCCTCATTTTTTCCTTGCTTTTTGGAGATCAGAAATGAGTTAACAATCAAGGATATGCTGAATCTCCTTGTATTATGATGTTTATTTTTTACATAGGAGGATGAAGTCATTCCAGTTGCAAAAAAGAATTAAATGAAAGGCCCTTATTCTGCTCCATGAACTGAAGAAAGACTTTATATTCTGGTTTTCTGCTGATGTTTTTTATTACTAAACTCATGCAAAAACTTACTATTTACTAAATAGATCAAGATCTATTCTTTGTCCTAACAGGGGCCCAATCCCACAGCAGTACTGAGCAACTGTAGCTACTGAACTCCTCTTGGGACTGTTGATCCTTTGCGTGCTTGGGACAGCAAATTCAGTTTGGGGTACTCCTGAGGGTAGCAGGGAACATACAGATATTTCAGAACCTTGCACCTGTTCTTATGGTACTGACTACAAAAAGCCTCTGTGCAAGCAGCAAGCATTTTCTGATTCAAACCCCTTGTACCTGCCGTGGCTGTGGTATTTTACAGTCTCACTACATTTTCTAATAGTGTACAGTTGTGCATGCTATACTTAAACAGGGATTAAAAATGCAAACAGCAGGTACAAAAAGCTTAATTAATTACTGGAAACATTTTTACAGTCTTAGTATTCCTTGGGCAGCACACTAGGACCAATTTTACTTACAGGTATTAATTCCACTTCAGAGAATATGTTACCTTAGTAAATGTGCTCAATAGCTGTAACAGGCTGCAATCAACACATGTGGCCCCTGGAGTCCCATGCAGCACCTGCCTGTCCCCCTCCCTGGAAAATGGCTGCACAGCACTGCTCAACTTTTGAGCAAAGGTTCTGATGCTGGTAAACGCAGGCAGTGAGCAATTCCTAACCATTTGCCAGGGCAGATACAGGCAAAGGCAGTTCTGTTTGTGTACATTCACATGTGATTAAAACTGTGCAAATGTAAATTGCTAAATAAGTCATGTAAGCTGAGGGCCCATGATTCTGGTATCCCTAACATGCGCACTGTGATCAGGGATTTTGTTAGCCAGTAACAAGGACTATGCAGAGTCACCTATGTGTTTGTAATCAAGTTGCTTTCAGTGCATTTTGTTTTCTGAAATCAAGCAGTCCTGGAAAATTATAACTGAGAGTTGCACCACTTGAGAAATTCTTTAGACGCTCCTTCCTTTTCCCCTCCTCATTGTGAAAGAACAAAAGGAGACAGCGAGGCAGAGGAAAAGCCTTGGAGTTTAGCTATTGAAACCACAATACTGAGAAGTTAACAAAAATTGTTTGCAGGAACTTGGTTCTGAGTGTTCACTGAACATGAACATCTTTGAAAATCCATCTGAGCACAAGGATACAAAAGAGTTCTCCATCATGTACACTTTGCTTCCTAAAGACTAACACTCTGTGAAACCTCACTGAGAAAAAGCCCCAATCACACCCATCCTGCCCACTGACACCTGCCCCTTCAGGTACCCCCAGATCAGAGGGACCCTGGCAGAGGAGCACAGATAGGCTCGCATGGCATGGCTCATGCGTTCAGCTGTCAACATGGGAGGAGTAAAGCAAGAAAGATTTTTTTCTTTCCTTCCCTGCCAATGCATCTGGTTTACTGGCAAGGGCAAGCAGTCCCCTTCCCGGTTTGCCTAGAAATATTTACATAAGTAAATTCAAGATCATTGTATTGATTCAGATATAATTTCTGTGAGAGTAGAGTGCATTGTGTTTCACAGGACAGTTGCATACCTTACTTCTAATCTAACCCTTTGCTCTGATGTCACATATACAGCATTTTTGATCAAACCACAAACCACCTCCTTTTCATATGATCAGTGTGCAAAAATATTGGTTTGAGAATATGAGTAATCAACTGAATATCACACTATCCAAGCAGTGCTACACGTGAAGATTCAGACACGCCATTCTTTCTCTTATTCACATCAGGATCCCCAAAATATCAGTTGCTTTTCAGCTTGCTTGACAGCCATAAGCTGCAGCTGTGCTGCATTGAAAATTGGCAATGCTGACATTAAACTGAAGGAGCTTTTTGAAGTAATGACAAAGGCACTGATTGCCTTCTTCTCAACCAGAGAGATTTTTTAAAAAATTTTAACATAGGAGAAGAGACCATGGAAAAACAAGTATGGGGTTTCCCAAAGTCCTGAGTCCAATCTCAAATTTATAAAGGCCTACTACACACTTCTTCAGTACTCCCTGATTCCCTCCCAAACACTGCCTCCTCTCTTTGAAAGAACATCTGCTTTCTCATTACCTTTTAACTCCCTCCACTAAATTCATTATATCAGAAGGATTCTGCACAAACAGGGATGTTAACCAGCCATTCAACCCTTGAGTCTGAGCTGTTGGATTCTAGCTTCTTGCGAGAATAAAAGCAGACAGGCCAGCCATATCCAGTTTTCACAAACTGCTGACCACAGCAGCACTAATAAGGACCTAATGGTATTGAGTGTACAAAAAAATACTTTCACTGCAATCAAGAAAAAATTAGTGAGGGAAAAATATAATAGAAACTACTTTGCAGAACTCTGTCTCCTATCATAACTGTGCCTTATATCAAGTGATATTTGAAATACCCAAACAGGTGAATGTGATGAGACAAATTGCTAAGACATGCCTTTTAAAGTTGCATTCCCTGCTCATTCTTAACAATAAAATGACATTTATGCTCCCACATACAGTGATGCCAGAAATTATAATGTCAAAGAGAAAGGATCTTCTGAAATCAGCTGCAACTTTCCTACTACATGTCATTTGACAACTATATATGCAGATATTTAAAGAAAAAGGACCAAGGAATCAGTACTGTCATTTGGAAGTACAAAATATGCTTTATATTCTGTCTGGAATTACAGATTATATACCTGGTGCTCATTATATTACACAGCATGAGCTCTAGCACCTGGGTGAAATCACTAAAGCTGAGTAGCGCTGAGCCCTTCACTCAAAGAGGTTAAAAGTGTCTCCTTCAGTAGACTGAAATTGCTACTGCATGGATTTAAAGGAATAGTCAATTTCTACAGATGTCCTACCCTTCAGAGGGAAAAGCTGTGTTCCCTATAGTTTTAAGAACTAGAAAAATACCCCAGGCCTTGAATTTTGGCCCCCTTGCAGGTGCCTTTTGAAAAGAAAAAGGTCTTTGCTAACAATGACTCCTCTATGACTCCAGGATGTAAAAAGCTGTTGTTTACTTTGCAATACAGCAACACTTTTATCACTTTTATTCCCAGAGGAAAATGAGGCTTCCTCCTAACTGTGTGGATGCTGGACAATTACAAACCTAGATTCAGAATGGCCAGCACTTAAGTGCAATTATGACTTTTTATCATCCCATTATTATGCAGACAACTTATAAACAACAAGAAATAAAACCACACAACAAGCAGACATATACATGCATTCTCTATGCCAATAGGAGTGCATTTGGACTCAGAAGAAATCACGAGCTTCTTGCTGATGGACTTATTTTTTTCCTCCTCTTTAAGAAAATGAAATGGAGATTTCACTACCACCAGCATCATGTTAAGATGCTGTAAAATATTAATGGTGCAATGGGTCTGATAAGTGACTATCATAGATGTTAGAAATTATTTCAATTAATTCATCAGAAAATATAAAACAATGATTTTAATTATTTAACAGTGCCTTTTACAAACAAAAATAAAATCAGCTGCCAAAGGTCTTTATTACAAGCACAATCAACATGTGAAGTACACAAAACCAGTCAAATAGACTTCAGCTTTTAGTTTAGCAATAGCTTGATTAATACCTTCTAAAAATACATGCAACCTCATCACTATGCATTCTGACAACTCATTATCTCATTTTGTAATGTTATTTTTTTCATTCTAATTATCACCATATTGTATTAGCATGCTCATAGGATGTATTAAAATAAGTACGTACCAAAATTCAAGTCCACGGGGACCGCTAAGTGCAACAATCAAAGGTGACTTTTGCCTGTAAAAGCCCTTTCCTGTGGTTATCTCAGTGCAGTCGGAAGGGATATTTCAGCACCATAAGAAACAGATTTTCAGTTAGGCTCAGTTTTTTCTTCAGTTAAAGTGCATTAAATCTTGTTGGCAGAATTGCCCAGATTGTAGAATTAGACATCACTATAAGTCAATGCGTTATGTTACAGACCTTCTTAACATATGATTAAAATGGCATGGAAAGTTTGGCTTAAAAAAATTAAGTGGAAAGAAAAGACAGGTGCTTGCTTCTTTAAATCCACATTCAGATAGGAGAGGGTACGGATAATGGGAGGGTATAAACAACACCCTGCACTGATGTCCAGCAGAGAAGAAGAAACTGGATGATTTTTACCCACTTTACAACACAGACGATTACAGCACCATCATATGCACTAACACAGAGATTTCTAAGGTGCCTCATTTGAATATGTTCTGTGGAGACAAAAAGAAAGGAATATGAGGAACAGCAAATATCCTATCCAAATGGCTTCTTGCAGCAGGAAAGATGCTTGCTCGCTCATTGCCACTTACAGAAGGTCTGAAACAGTCCGGCTCGTGGCATCGTCTCTGTCTCTCCCCCGTGACTACAGGCAGGCTTGCTCTCTCCAGCTGCCCGGCTCCGTGGTTGCTGCTGTAGATTAATCAGGGATTCTCAAACAAAGAGCAAGCCTACCTTCGGGTGCCAGCAGGACTGTGGGGCTCCTCTCCCGCTGCAATCCGGCCGCAACCAGCATCCTAGCACCTCGGACAGCTCCGCCGCGCCGGGCCCATGGACACGCGGCACGCCGGAGCAGGGGCGCGCCGGGAGCCGGCGCGGCAGCCGCCGCTGCTGCCTCCGAGGCTCGGGCGCCGGCACAGCCGCCTAGCTAGGCAACAGTCTCGCCCTTATCGCCACTGCACTGAAGTCTGATTAGCAAATAATCCAGTGGGGTGAGGGGGAAAATCTGCATGAGCAGCACTGTACATCACATGGAGTCTATAGGTAGGAAAGGATATGAAACAACGCCCTTTCCCCCTCCTTCTCCCTTCCCCAAAAAAAGAGAAATTGTTCTTCCACGGAGAATGTGTAAGTTAACCTTTAGCCCATATTATGGCTCAAGGAAATGAGTAGCCACTTAAAAGCAACACCTAAGCCTCAGTTTGATACCTCGTATTGATGTATCTTTTGCACTCACCCTCACTGAAAAAGCAGTGCAAGGCACACAATTACTGCTGACGCAGATGAGAATGCTGCTTGGGGAAGGAGGGGAGGAGCTTCTCAGCCCATCAAAACAACCTCCCACCACCTGCTCCCATTGCACGAGAACAAAACTACGCAGCTCGGACAGACTGAGCGTGACATTTATGCTGTTTTCCTTACATTGACATGCACACTCTGGAAAGCATTCTGTTTGAAAAGCATTCAGGGTGAAACTACACAGTTTTATGCTCATCCAGAATTTATGTAATGGTTTGGAAGAAAACATTTCCTTTCTTCTGAACCGGATCAATCTGTGTTATAGCTCCTCCCTACAGAGTATGTGCAGTTTTGCTTTCTCTCCCCCAAACCTGCAGCCTGGACACAAAGCAAAAGCGTTCACTCCCTGCACCAAAGCCAAGGAAAGGAGCGATGGCTGAATGTGCACAGATTGCATTACCCCATTGTCAAATGACATTTCATTCTTTCTTCCTTCTTAAGTTACATGCATATTTTTCTCTAGCATAGATCTTGAATCTGATGTTACAATAACAGTTAAATTTATTCCTAACACTACTAACAGAAATTACAGTCATGGAATGAAATCCTTTCCGGGTAATGCATGTTCGCATGAAAGGCTGTGCAAAATAAGACCTCACCTACAGAGCACAGGAGAACTTCTTGCAGATTTACTACCCCAAACTGGAATATCAACATTACCCCACGTTCAACAGCACTCAAGACAGCCAACTAGACACACTGAAAAACAGTTACCAGCTTCATGCATTGGAACCAGAGCCTGAAAAAAGCCTGATGCTAAAACTCTCATATTCACTGATAATTCATTTCATTCTGACTGTAATAGTGCACATCCTTGCACACTCTTACAACCCTGTGAAACAGGGCAGTGAATTTTCCTCATGACATCTCCAAGAGACCATTTCAAAAGGATGTTTTGAGAAGAGTTACAAAGCCAGAAGAACAGGATTTGAAGATATGGAGGACTTTGTGTTAAGGAAAAAAGATCTGGAAAGGAAGTACCTACAGTGTAGAACTGGAGGCAGTCCTGTGAAGAGAGTCCCTTCTCTAGCCCACAGGCTAGCTCCCAGCTTTGCTTCTGATTTTTTCCTTCCTTGAAGGATACCTCAAGAGCAGCTGGTGCCATATGATAATTGGGAAACTTTTCCATTTTTATCAGCTGGAGATTCCTGTCACATAATAGCCTCTTATTCCGAACACTTTTCCAGAACTAAAGAACTTCTCTGTCTCTGCCCTAAGTCATGCACTGAAAACAGAGAAATTGCACAGTCAAACTTCTTTCTATCACTGTCAAGTCATTACAATTTCATAAGCAACTTGAAGAACTACTAATCTTAATCTCACAGTGTGAAACACTTGCCTATATCTTCACCGCATGGTTCATCCCAGTAACTGAATTCCCTCAGATACAATCCTTTCCCTGACTACCTATGTTATTACACCTTTTGGCAGTTTCCACATCTTCTCATTCTTGTACCAGGTTCCTGGGAATCATGTCCATCAGCTGTGGAAGAAAATATCCATTTTTTTCCGAGTAGGACTGAGGGAAGGGCACTGCAGTTATGACCTCTGCAAGGCTGGCAGTTCCATTCCTAAGTTATTGCAAAAAAAGCTTCTAATGTAGTTCACAATCCATGAAAAAGCACCCAAAGAATTGAACATGGCATTTCCTGCATCAATGGCAGAAGGGCTGGATCAAAGTTCAGGTAACATGTTTTGTGTTGTTGTTTTGTTCACAGGTTTCTACAGAACTGTGCTACTCACCTTTTAACATCTTTAATGACTACTCTAATGAACCCACAAATGGCTTTCACTCCTTGGTTACAAAAGAAGCTTAATCAGCACAAATGTCTGCACCTCCACCAATTACTACCTGTGTTCTCATGCTGCAGAGGACAACCTCTACCTCCCTGGCCTCAAACAGCCAGCAGTGGAGAACCATGCATTCCTCACAGTAGCTGCCAATCCTCTCTCCCTATTTTCTTTGCTCCACATCCTTCCTAGAGTTTACAACCACTCAGTTCCAGCAGATGTAATTACTTGCATTTGCTCTGAATTTTGGAAGAACATATGAAAGGCTTCATTACATACATGAAAGATTAACCCATCCTATTTCTGTATGTGTATGTACATGCTCACACATATACATAACAAATATACCTACAGATAGAGAGATGTGGCTTGACCTGTGGCTGCCATTTGCAAACCAGGAAAAGAGAATATGAACAATGTGCTGTGGAACTTCTCATTGACAACTACTCAAAATAGTTGTGGGATACTCCAGTCTCTGCCTGGCCATGCTGGCAGTGGGCTGGAGCACAGAGTATGTAATGAAAAGACAGTAAACCTCTGCAGGAGGCTCCTTTGTCCAGGGCATAAGTCCTTTCAGCCTCAGTGACAGGTTGAGGATTTGCAAGGCCTGAAGACTGCAGGCAGTGCAGAGATAAAGGGCTTTCAAGAGGCAGAGAACACATATTTAAGATGCTAAAAGACCACTTAGTGACTGAGAAAGACAGTCTGCCTGTCCCTGAAGTAAGGGAAGCTTGAGGACAAATGGATTAGAGTCAGTGCCAGTGACTCTGCTTGGCTGGTAAATGGAGGAGGAAGGCTCTCCAAGAAAAGAAAATCCCATGTTTCCAGGCCTGAACCTGGTAACAACTGTGTTGATACAGAGGCTGTTATGTAATTATTTACATTTATGAGAGTCAAAAAGGATTTCTTGTCTTTGCATCACGGTGAGGTCACCTGAAGCTTCTCCAGAGAAGTCAGTTCCATGATAGATTTCTGTATCTGACCAACAGACCACAGATGAAGAGAACCACAAGTTCTAAAAAAATCTGGAATAAGAAACAGAAACTGAGGACTTAAAACTAGAAATTCCTGATACCTAACCTAGAGGACCACGACAGGAATATACATCCCTGTAGCCAAACCAAACATGCCAGTGAATGGGAAGAGAGAGGCTGTTGAACAAGACCTGTCCATGCAGCAATCACATGAGATAGGGCTCCTATCAGTCAGGTTTTGCTGAGATCAAAGGCTGACCAAGCCAGAATCATCGCAGCAGAAGCTAACCATTGCCAGTTTACCCACACTTCCAAATATCAAGATGCTGGCTTTGGCTGTTTAACAAATCCTTTGACTAAACTAAGCTAGACTTGGTTTTATTCTTTCTCCTTTACAATGCCTCCTTAGCTTCAATTCCTTTTCCCTGTCTCCTGTGCACTTGGTCCTGACTCAGGTTTTACTGCTGCCAGTCTGCAGTTGCTCTAATCACTTCATGCCCCTTAAGTATGGATTCCTTGACTGATCCTGGGCCACATCTCTTAACCCAGACTTTGCTGTTATCCTTAACTTTTCCAGCAGTGACCTTTAGCTCTTCTTACTTCCAACATCCAGAATCAGATTCTAATCAGTTCCAACTATTAGATGTCTTCATTTCCCAATAAAACCAGTTTCCTTACAGATAATATATTGCCTATGTTTGAGGTAAGGGAAATTTTCTGTGATGGTCTTGCCTATGCTTCGTTCTAAGTCTCAGTTTAGCAATCACTGTGATGGGCCTTTAACAACAATTGAAAAAAGCTGCTTAGGTTTTTATTTGGATTTAAACCTGAGTTAATAAATGTTTTTGAATAGAAGTGGGTTAATTTGAGGAAAATGCATGGAAAACAAACTACACCCAAACCAAGCACAGTGCTTACCGTAACTTTGACCTTAAACAACCAGCTCTTCTCTTTGTTCATGCTCTTAGTACCCAACTATGATCACGCTAAGCAAAGTGAAAACTTAAAGTTCTATTTGCAATTAATATTCAACCTGGCATGCTGAAATACTAAACTGAGCCTTCAAGGCTGCTTTTCCCAAATTATTTCATTCCATGCCCCAGATAAGCTTTAACAGTCATGCTTTTCCCCCTGAAGCATTCTTCTAAACCCTTGAAGTTCTGCAGTTGCTCCCTCTCCCATCCTGTTGCCCCTCTCTCACTCCTCACACACACACTGCTGCCACGGCAAGTAAAACTACTCACACGATGAGAGTAAAGGAAGCTCTCAGTGCTCCATCTTGGCATTTGTTTCAGCTGTTTCACGTCCCTCTGTAGAATTCTTTCACTTCCCTGGAGCACACTGGCTCTATCCCTCCCAGCAAACAGACTATCCACCACTGTCACGCACATTTCTCTCTTCAGAGTTCTGAGAGGATTCTTCTAAAGGTAAAACAGTAGAGGGGTCCCTACTCATGTAAAAAGCCAATTAAAGTTAAATGCTTAACTGCCATCTGTGCCTTTAAGAAAAATCTCTTAATTTTCCCCAGTGACCAGTTTTTTTCTCATGGGACCAATTTCACTGTTATTGCTTAGGCAAAATTCCCATTGAAGTCCACAGGGAACTTTGCCTGAATACAAAATATGGAGCAAAACCCTGTGCTTATTTGCACAGACCACAAATCATGAAAATCACATCCTGATGCCAGTGATTTATCCTACATGACAGCTAGTGCAACTAGGCTATTTTTAACCATGATTCTTTGTAAAATATTTCATTATATTTACCATTCAAAAAAGAGTCAATTGATACTTTTTTCTTAAACTGGCTTAGATGGAAAGATTCTGGCTGCTTTTCAAACCCATTAATTACAAAATGGTACATTTTCTACAGAAATGTTAAGCTATAAGTAGTTCTTCTGGAGCCAGTTAGCTCCTAGCTAAAATCAATTAAAGCTGGTAAAGATACATTCTATGGTCAGGTCCCAAATACAGACATCTGTATTTTTAGCACAGTGGATGTTGGTAAAATCCCCCAACACAGATGCAGATGCACTGGCAAAAGTGTACTTTCACCATTCAGCTCATACGGGGGCAGTAGGTGAGTTTATTACCCCAGGATAATCCCAGCCCTGTCAGTAGAGCTGCACTCACACAATACTCTATTTCTGCTCTGGTAGCCTCAGTTTTCTAGCCCCAAAGAAGCACTCTTTTTCCTATGGAGTACAAAGGCCAGGCAGTTTAAGCTGGCTTGTCACCTCCCCACCCTGCTGCTCATTCCCACTTGTGAGGGCTTGCAGGGAACTGGGTCAGGGAAATGATCCAGAAAAGAAATAATTTTGGGTGAGAATGAGGGAGAATCCAAAAGAACAAAGAGGATGGTGTTCCTTTCAACCAAATCACTTCCTTGCACTACACAATGCAGAGGGCACTTCACAGCGTGAGAATGGTACCCCTGCCAAGGTGGTCCGTGACTTTTGCTGGAGTGAAAATTCCCCATGCTACAAACACTACTTCACTGGGAACGAGTCCAGTGCCCAGGCAGCACACATGCCAGAGCTGGTGCACTGGGACCCAGCCTGCTGAAGATTCCATGAACAAAGGAAATCCTGGAGGCAGTCAGGGAGCTGACAGGCAGTGCTCCCTGTCCCAGAAACTCCACAGCTTTGGCAAGGACATGCAACCACCCAGCTGTCTTAAGGTGGAAAAGGGTTCATACACAGCACACAAATGTGACCATGCATGGAAGTTGCAAAGTGCTTTACCAAGCACTTAAAAATCTCCAGGGATTCCAAATTTGTGTAAGCCAGCACTGCAGCTTAAACAGAACCCAGAAAGCAGCTCTGCTTCCCCTGCACCCTCAGCTCTTCCCTTAGCCTTATTCTGGCACAAATGTCATTTAGCTGTGTGCTGAAGCAGATTGGGAAGCTGATCAAGCTGAGAACCAGCCTAGGAGTTTGGCACGCATGGATTTTGTTATTTGTGAGAGGACCACCCTGCCTATGCAATCAGTGGGCAGCAGAGACACAGTGCAGCCCAGCAGATGGAAGGCAGGCCAGTTGGGTCTCATTCAGGGACATCCAATTTCTTGCTTTCATCCAAGCTGGTAAAGGACTCAGCTGTGAACAAGGAGCTCTAGTGAGCCCCACAGCACCTCTGAAAGTCTGAAACAAGTGTGCCTGGAATCCCACAGAGCACAAAATCTGTAAAAGCAACTGATGATGAAGTGTAGAGCAAGAGGTCTTGGAATGACAGATGAGAAATTTTCCAGAGACTTGAAGTCTCCTAGCTGCACTTATTGATATAATCTTCAATTTTTTTCTCCGTACTACAGAAAAAGCAGTCCCATAAATGCATTGGGAAATGGGGAAAAACGAATAAAGTCAGTGAATAAAGTCAGCTTTATTCACTTTTATAAAAAAGCATCTGGACCACTAAATAAAAGCACAGTAAAGGAGACTGGAAAGACTCAAAGAAGAAATTGTGGTTTGTACTGTAGGACTGACAAATTGGCAAATTCCTCGATTACAACATAGCTGTGTCATGTGTATTAAGATGGTATTTATTAGTAAACTGCTGCTGTTGGTTAAATTCTTTAAGGCGATAACTTTGCAAACAAACTAAAAGATGCCATTTGTTCAATGAAATATACTTAATACATATAAGCCACACAACTATGTAATGTATTTTTAATTTTTTTTTCCTTCAGTCCTTAATAAAAATCCACATGGAATTTTCTTGCTACACACTTCAGAACAAGACAGGAGGGCAAGTGAAATATGAATGAAAAAGCTGTTAGACCTCTAGAGAAAACATGCACAGCTCAGTGGATGCTGGGGGAAAACAGAATTGAGGGCAAATAATAATAAAAAAAGAGAGAGAGAGAAATTAGAGAAACTGGGGAGATGACTTCAAGCCAAAGAAGAGATGGCTGCAGCAGAAGAGACAGAGAGCATGCATATTCGCTTGTTTCTTTGTTTGCTTTTCCTAATGAGACAAAGATGGTCTCACTAACTCCTGAGATGAGGAAAATAACCTCAAAGAAGTTCTCAGGCAGGAAGGCTTCATACAGGGGCTGCAAGTGGTGGGGAAGGCTGGGTACCTCACCATGCTCACATCACCCAAAGCAGCGAGTCCCGCTTGGAGAGGCAGCAACACCGTAGGGAACTGGGAAGGCTCAGAGCTTCCTGACGGTGTGTGGGCAGCCAGGGTAGGGAGATGCTCAGCCCCTGGAGCCCAATCCAAGCATGGAGAGCTGCAGGCAGGGGATGGAGGCTGGCTGTCGTGCAGGCAGAAGGCACTGCTGGCCGTTTGCCCACGTGGCTCGTGGCCAGGCTCCCCCAGCCCTCGTTGCTGCTCCTGACCTAAACCATGCACAGTGATCCAAGCTTAACCAGCACCAGGGGAAGATCTTATTGTCAGAACAGGCTGGTGACAAGGTGAGAGTTAACAGGGCTGCCTGTTGTCATCAGCTGACCAGTGCCTCTGGTCATGGACCAAACAAGATCCTATGAGTGCAACAGGGAGCAAAAGCCCAGTTTGCTGCCATCAGCTTGGGGAGATAAGGCTCATTTTAGGTGTCTGAGTGACTCAACATAGGCTATGTTAGCAGTAGCCCTCTTAATTCAGAAAATCCTATCTCCACAGAGGAAAGGGTTGAGGTTTGCAACATGTAAGTCACAGTAAACACTTTGACCAATGTGAGCTATTTTTTCATGCTCAGATATAAAACAAAATTAAAAAATCAAATTCTTCTAATTACTAAGGAAATAGTAATTTCCTGCAGGAACGCCCTTAATAAATTCTTAGGAAAATCAGTTTTCTCCTCAGCTATAGGTAGAGAATCATCATATGTCAGTTAATATATTTCTGGTTTGCCTCCTGCGTATTTTCTTAGAGAAAATATTATGATCCATCGTATTCTCTCTGTGTAAAACCCATTCCTATCACTGGATGAGCTCAAATTGCCACCACTCTAGAAGAAAGGAATGCAAATGAGGAATACCAATTAACCCCTTTACAATTAAAAATATCTCTCTCTATTATATCACCCATTAGTGATACTCTAGTTAATGGTCTGTCGACATTTCCATTAGACCTCTTCCCCCTGCTCCCACACAGAACTAAATCCTGGCTAATCACCTTGAATATACCTCTATGGATTTACACAATACATAGACACGGCTCCAATGAGGCAAAATATAGATTTCTCTGTTATCTTGAGCCATTAGACTCTCTGAAGTACCTGTTTTCTAATATATCATGCTAAATACTCTGTACTCCAAATACAATGAATAATTTTGTGGGATTTTTTTTCCAATGTTACGAATACTTCATGTACAAAAAGCTCGAAGTGATTGCACAGACCTGTCCTAAATATACACCATGAAAATTGTGGACTGAAGCTCAGTTCACAGCGAACTAATTCTGCCCAATATACTTCACATTATACCATGCTTTTTTTACACTAGATATGAGACAGTGTGTTACATTTGGTGCCACACACTGTAATACCTAGAAATGACAGGGTGAATTAAGGACAAAGCTCCAGCCTTAATAGCTTAAGATCCCCTGGCAACCTTATGGTCAAACCACATTCTCCACACTTCTGTAATGTATTTGTGTGTGTGTATGTCAAACTAATTACAAACGTATCACATTCATATATATTGCATTCGTTAGTCCTTTCAATTTTCAAAATACACTGAAGCATTTTATAGTGTGTTTGTGATCAACCATATTCAGTTCAAGAGCTGGCATACTGGAGACAATAAGAACTCTGTGCAGATGGAAGGAGGGAGAGGTATACAAACTGAATCCCAAGCTAGAGTTTAACCCTTGTTTTCACACAAGATTTCTCAGTAAATTTATGATGGTATTGTTTGGTGTCTATATGCATCTTGGCACTATTTTTAGTCCTGAGCTTGCACACAGCAATTCAGCTCTGCCAGATTTTCCTGGCTTGTTTTTAATCCCCAAATAGAGGATCCATAGCTCTGATGAAAACTAATTAAATACCTCTTGTACACATGCTACCCTTCAGAAACAAAACCTGCACTCTTGCTCACCACAGTTAAATGTTTAATACAGTGTGACTGGTTTTGTTTGGAATTACTGTTTGCAAACTCTAATTAGACTAAATGAAAATGACTCATATTTTATATATTACAGCTGATAAAATACTGGTTGCAAAAACTGGGTGTATAAGCATGCAAACCCATGCCACCACACACGAGCGCCAAAAGTACTGCTCCCTGGCGGCCAGGGAAATATGTCCTTCATTTTGGAGACTATTTGAATTTACAATACTCTGGATTCATGCTGCTACTTAAGATCAGGCCATTTGTAGATATGTAATACAAATTTTGTTCAATCTATATTTAAAAATCCATTACTTGCAAGGTATACTGAACATTAAATTGTTTATCATCTAAACGGGACCAAGTATTTGCTAAACTAATCTCATCCAGAAAACAATAAGCAAACGTGCAACGGAAGTTGCAGTTCACATCTTCCAATGGAAACCTCCTAGTAAACAATGCCCTCAGATTCCTGGAAAATGGGCCTGCCATTTCTAAAGACCAAACACGAAACTACATCTTGCTGTGAAAAAATTACCTGTCTGTAGAAAAGCCCTGAAATCAGCTTTTTTGCCTGGTCATATCGATAAATTAAAAAAACAAAGAAAAATGAATATATTTTTTCATAAATACTCAGCATTATACATAATATCAAGAATGGTGTGTTCCTCATTGGTGCAGGGTAAAAGAAAGAAATAAACAGGAATAACCTTGACTGCCTTAAGTTTATATTTTTAAGGGCCAGTTACTCTGTCATTTCTGTAAATATTTAGAAGCAAAAATTTACCAAACAACTAAAACATGGACTGGGGAAGATGGAGGGATGGGCAGAAAAAATAAACAATAAAAATATTTATCTTGGCACCATCATCCACAGAGCCAACAATAAACTCTGAAGGTGACTAAGACTTTTTCCCCTGCTATCAGTGTAATTTTATTTTCTGTGAGAGTGGATGAATAAACCACAGGTGGTATTAGGAATAAAAGTTTGATGCAAGTACTGTTACCTACCCTGGTAACAAGAAACTGCAACTCCACTTTACTGGTGAGAACAAGTCCAAGAGTAAGTGAATGTTAAGGGGGCACCAGCTAGAACTAATGAGAAATTCCATGTGAGAAAATTCTTCGATGGGAAATGGCCTCACTCTCTCTTTCTAAGATAATGGGGCAAAAAAAAAGAAAAATAGAAAAGAAACAAAGAAAACAGAAGACATCAACACTTCCAGAAAGAGTGTGATAGGCAGAAAATGAAATGTAGGCTTAACTCAGTTTCCCCACCTTCCTTGATATAAATTTATAAAAGGAAAGAGGAAATGAAGCTTCTGCCCTGAAGGAGAGAGGAGAGGGCTGAGAAAGCACAACTGGGAGTGTTTGTTGATTTAAGAACAGACCCCATAGCAAAAGAGATCCTGTCACCTAAAGACAGTAATGAGACATTTTAAAGAATACATATTAACTCTAAATAATTAATCCTTTCTGGATTAATCTCTGGGAAAGAGGATCAAAAGGAAACGTTTGGAGTACACTTGTGGCTTGCCTGAACTTATTTCAAGTTTCTAAGATCTAAAATAGAACCTTTTTTGAAAGCCAGACAATGAAAGAAATTACAGATCAACTCATTTCCCCAAAATGTTTTGGCTTCCATGAATCAAAATTTTCTGACTGAAAAAGCATTTAATTAAAATCAAAACCAGATCAAACTTAAATGAGGCATAGGAAGTCAAGAATATCTCTTGAGCATGAGATGTCTTGGTCTTGTCCAAGGGACATCATTCATTATCCATAAAGCCAATTACTGTGGAGCAGTGGGCAAAAGTTAAAGGCATTTCTGAGCTTTTTATTCTCAGGTGCTATTAACCATCACAGCTCAAAAATTAGACAGTGATATTTAGCATACAAAAATTCAATTAAACATTCAAAATATCCTCAAATCAGAAGGCATTACATGCCTCTACCTTCAGATCAATTCTGATTCAAACTTCAGACAACTTTTCTGAAGAGAAATTTCCTCCTAACTTACATATTTTAAGGGAAAGTAATGACAATGCATTTTCCTTCATTATCAGAATTCTATGTTACTACCATTTCAAAGCTTTCTAGTGGCAAAAGCTTGAAGAAAAGCTTTTTCTGCTAGTAACAAAGAAAAAAAAAGAAGGGGGGAAGAGGGGAAAGAAGAATATTTTCTTGTACTCTAACCCAAGAATGGTGACAATGGCATATCTCCTAAAAACATTTCATTACATGGGTGTCCTATATTCCAGTTACTCAAACTGTATCACGCAGTCACAATCAGCTATGCAAACAAAGTGGCAGCAGGCACTAAATTTGCCTTTGTCTGAGTATCTTTGCCCTACTCAAGCTGACCAAGTGTCGAGCAGACCTAAAGCCTCCCTATTTCTCTCACTGCATCCCTGTCCACTGTGACTGACACAAGTTTGCCCCTTCAGCACACCACACAGAAATATTCAATAGAATTTTTATTCTTGCTCTCCAGATTGTTTAAAGCAATGCTGAGTAAATAGGACAAAATTAACCATGTTTCATATTCACATTGGCAATTCAGAATTGTCATATTCAGTATTGGCAATTTTCAGCAAATTTCAGGAACAGAAAGGAGAGAGATCCATATAAAAGAAAAGAAAGAGGTCCACTGAGTTCCACAGCTCCAACATGTTTTTTGCACATGAAAAAATACACAAGCTAAGAAAGCTTCAAGGAAAGCCTTCACAACGCTGCAATCTCATGCTCATTGTTTACTGAGCTTTGCTTTTTGTATTTGTCACAAACATGCATTATCCATGAACACAGAATTGTCCCAGGCTAATATCTGGAAAGAAGAAGAATCCAGCTTATGATGTTGTGTCAGCTCTACTCACACACTGCTCAAAATGGGCACATCCCAGAAAAAAAAGCACAAGCATGAGTCTCCTCTTTCCTTTATCCACACACTTCTCTAAGCTGAACTGCATTAGCAATATCAATAGCTAATTCTTAATCTTTAGCAAAAAAGGCCTTGAAGTTTTTGATTTCCATAATTTAAACAAATCTGAGGACTCTTCTCTGGTAGGATTTTTTTTGCTCTTAATCATTCCTATGACTCATAAATAGGATACAAAACTGTAAAAGGTGATGTGAACTCTTTGCCAGAATAGGCACTCCAGAATGAAGTGGCATTAGTGCTCCTTATCTTGTGCTTCTCATTATTCATCTGTTTCATGCTTCTTCATTGCCAAGGTAGTCTAACATTTCTGGTGCTTCATATTTCACTGAGGTTTAATTGCAAATAGCTTCAAGGAGGAAGAAAGGCAATAAAGACAGACATGGGCTAAGGGATTTTGGCTTAAGGAGTAAATGTTGTCACTTTACAATTTAAGACAAATTAACTGGTAGGATGACACAAAGGATTGAAAACAGACCTGACTGTAGGGATACATGGAACAGACAGACTGACTTTCACATTAAATAGGATAGAGTCACTGAATAAATTTCCATCTGCTAAAGTGGAAGGGTTTTACAAATATAAATGAGAATGCGAGAGGGTTCCTCAACAATGGTCTCAACATATGAAGGAAGAACCACAGTAAAAAACTCTGCATCTAGATTAAACTTGAGCAGTGGGCATTATCTGGGACTTCCATTGTGGATTCAAAGAAATTCTAACAACCAAAACTCAAGAAAATCCCTTCTTTGCTACCCCTGGTCAGTACAATGTACTCAAATACTACTCTTGGCCTCTTAAAAAGCAGTGCATGGGATGAGATACAGACAGTGGTGTTTGAGGTGAAGTTCCTGCCATGCTCTGCCCCATAAGCACAGGAAGCAGTCTGCAGTCTAACAAGACTGACCCAAATCAGCTCACATGGATCATGATAGCACTGGCTCACTGAAGAACACAGAAATTCCTCCCTGATATGGATTTCCCACTAAGCTTGCATCTCTCTGAATAATAATGTACAATTTGGACATCCATTAGAACCTATTAAACTCCCTTA
This sequence comes from Brachypodius melanocephalos, assembly GCA_013398615.1. Classification (NCBI taxonomy): domain Eukaryota; kingdom Metazoa; phylum Chordata; class Aves; order Passeriformes; family Pycnonotidae; genus Brachypodius; species Brachypodius melanocephalos. The sequence goes on from VZSR01000247.1 coordinate 15,787,417, forward strand.
CGGGCATACAGGCTTATGAAAACCATCCTGCAAGGATCCTGATAGAGATGTGACATTTCACTTTTCACTCCAGCACAGAGCACAGGGTTTTCTATTTTGTGCAAAATCCTGGCAGCCATATCTCAAGAGATTTTTGCTTCTGATCAGCCTGGCCACCTCACTCAGCTCTCAGAAAGACCCAATCACTGCCTAACTGCATACTCCATAAGGAGCAGCACTGTGTATATTGGAATACAACTCTGTAGATGACCCTCCACTGCCGATCTTCTGGGAAACCTCTTGAGTTTCTCCTTCATATACACAATAAACCAAAATCTCAGGATTTTTGTGTCTCAGTAGGACATTCCTAGCAATGACCAGTTTCATGGAGATTTGTCATCCTTACTGTGGAACAGATTACAGTCTTAGAAGAAAAGAAATGCGAGGAGGGGACTGTTGTCTGCTGGACCCAGGTCTTGGTCAGGTTACTTGTGAAAGGCTGTGTAGGAAGAACACCATCAAGGAAACTCTGGCATTAAAAAAGATGAAGCTGCTGAACCTGTTGCTACACCTTCTGCAGAGTTCAAACATTCACGATGAAGGGTAGAATGACCACTAACATTAGGACTACAGCAATTCCTATGAGAGTTGATCTACTCTGAGTTTGTCTCACCAGGCAGCTGCTTTTAGTGGATTCAAGAAAGGCCCTTTAGATCTGCAACTTGCCACTGCAGAAACAAGACTTTCGTTGTGGGACAAAATTATCCCAAACCACTGTCTTCATCCAAAGAGTTTTTGATTCCTTGGACAAACAGGATTTTATTATTTGGAGTAGGGTTGCTCAGAGGGCACCTGGTCCAATTATCTGTGGAACTTCAAGAATATGCAGCACAGTTTCCCTAACCTGTGATAATATCTGCAATGACAGCTTTTGTCTAAGTCATCTCCTGTTGTCTCAACAGCAGAACCCAGTATTTTCCATTTCATTTTTATATATTCAGGAATTGTACAGGGCTTCTGCAGCTGCAGTTTTTGAGTAACCAGAATAAATCAAGATGTTTGGTGGCCGAATTAATTTACAAATATTAAACACTACCAATATTTGAACAGTCAAAATATTTTGTGTCTATTCATCTATAATTCTGTTCTTCATTAATATTTCAAACATTACTTAAGTTTTCTGTAGGTCAGATATCTGCCTTTGTACTAAGTCTTTCTGTCAGTCAGGAGCCAGATACAAACTTAGACTGGACTTTTTATTCGTTTATTGGGCAAGTAGCATCTGTGACTATAGAACAGTGCTGGAAATCTCTGCTGGCTATTGCTGCTGTGTGAGACAACCAGTATAAGTTAAAAATTAAGAGCAAGTGAAAATTCTGTGCTTATTTAAAAGTTATTTCAAACTATTTTAAATAACCCTTTATCTACTTAAAGCACAAATCTAAAGCTGTTAGATGGGCCTATTTCTTTCCTAATATTTTCTCAGAGTGGTGAATCATCCCTGTACTGAAGAACAGGAATCAGATCTTGCATGTCTTCACACAGATTTAGAAATTTTACAATCAACCTTAATCCGTTTTTCACTCTCCAAATCTTCCTTCAGAGCATCTGGCATTACTTTAATATATAACTGCTCTAAAAATATAGTGCTGTAGGCAGCAACTTTGACAGTGAAGACCTGATGGAACACCACCAGTCCAGCCCCCAGCACGTCTCATTTCTGCTCATGCCTTCTTTGCTCCCTACAGCAATGAGAATAAGGTGGATAGAGCTGCACCCACCTACAGCCTTCCCCAGATACACAGGGACTTGCCAAAATGGTATTCACAGTCTCATATGCCACAAAAGTTCATAGCACTCCTGGGCAAATGGGCCAAGAGATGAAGGTTGTAAAAAAGCCTGAAAGGGACTTCACAGGGAAACACAAAACAGTAATGCATGGCAATTTTAATTTACACCATGGAGTTTTCTTACCACATTTTGAATCTCAAACTCCAGCAGTTTGGTTTTTCAAATTCAATTATTAGTCTCAAGACAGGAGGGAGTGACAAGTTTCTAATGGTAGCAAAGTAACCCTGAAAGCAAGTCCAGGCTAGGAACACACAAAAAACCAGCTCAACTTCATCTCCAAACAGAGACAGAGACAGGAAAAAAGGAAACAGGCCTGACTGGAGTGAACTGTAACCTCTTCACTTTCTCACATAACTGAGAGAAACCCAAATATGCCCATTTCCATCAAGGGTCTTTTGAACCAAGATGGTAGAAAGAAAGCAGCAGGTTCCATTTAGGCACTATCCACATCACCGGATACCTGATGGACACATTTTCCAAAGTTGCATTATCAGTGGCACTAATTGATGCTACCCTAGTCTTCAATCACTATCTTCAAATATGTGTCCTGACTATTAAGACTAGAAAGTACAGCAAATATTAAAAGGAAATTTTTCCACCAGAGCAGGGGGGAGTCAATGCAGTAACAATACAATGGCTGCTCTTTTATGTATCAGATGAAAAACGCTGAATATCTGCAGGGAATTTCTTAGATTGCTCCAGGAGCTGGCTGGGCTTCTGTAGAGGAACTGGATTTTCATATACCTCCACCATACTTTTAAGTTGGTGGTGGTATCTGCTTATCTACACACAAGCTTTCCTGAACTGTTGCTCATTTTTCACAACAGGGTTCCAGGCAACAAGGACATCATCACTACAGGCAAAGTTTAAAGATTTTCAGTATCAGCAAAATTTCATACAACAGCAATGTTACCAGGAAAAGCTGAGACATGTTCAAAAGGTTGCTAATAATATTCCTGTCCATGGGCAGAACTTCAAAAAACCCAAACAACCCTGCCAGACTTCAGGTTAGGACATCTGGCAAAAACCTGACCTTGTATCTTTGATTGGGGGCTAGAACCAATAAGCACTAAAATTTCTTTAACCACATTTTTGCTGAACTTTGATCTACTGAAAAATATGCAAAGCAGGTTCAAATTTACCAGTGCAAAAGCAATAGAGAAGCAAGTCTGGCTAACAAACAAAGGACTACAGCTAAGTGTATTTAAGACACATATGTATAGCTGAATATTTTATTTTTATTTCAAATGCCAATATTCAGCCATCTGGCTTTCCTTGAGGCTTTTCATTTGTGCCTTTTTTTTTAATAGCCAATTTTCAGTAGTGAGGCATTAAAAATATAAAAGAAAAGAAAACCAAGTTCTTTAGTGTGAACCGCTGCAGGCTACCAATCACCACTCCATTGTTAAATCTACATGAAACATAATATCAAGAAAGTGTCTATTTTCTAAAACAGTCCTTTATTATCTAAAATATTCATTCCCTCTATATCTTACTACATGTTAGTCTTAATGGCCATATGGCTGGTCATTTATAATTAACAGCTTTTATCTAAATAAACGCAGCACTTTGAATATTTAAAAGATTTGTTCATTAAGAACCATAACAAAAGGTGAAAAAGCTCTTTCCATTAAAAAAGGACAGAAGGATATGAACTCCATGAGGTGCCCGCAGGCAGGAAGCAGCACATCAAGTGTGGTACTGACCATGTGCATTGAAAAAGCACCACGTGCTTGCACAGAAACTTCAGTGTAAAGCAGATAAAACACCACATGAATTAAAAGGGGTTCCAGGTGCCAAAAAACCCCCACATATACACAGCTTGTATATGCAGAGCAGAGAGTCTGACAAACTTGGATTAGCCTTGGAGACACCTGCACCAGAACTTTCCTCTACAGCACAGCACTGAGACACCTCAGGTTTTATCTGACTTACCAATCTAACCATTGCTTTCTGGTTTTGCTATAAAAAGTGTGAAAGGCAAAGAATTACGTTAATTCCTCCAATCTTCTCGTCCTAGCACAGCATTGTGGCTGTTTCCAGTGGGACAGTACATGTTAGCTCTGCCTCATCATGGCAGGGGCTCTCAGTTTTTTCTGTCCATACTGCCACAATGTTTTGTGCTGTACTAACAACCAAATTCTTGTTAGACTTCCACATCCACCCATTATTTCCTTTCCTTGTTTATATAAATTACCATGGTTTGTTATTTGTCAGGATTCATATCTGTGAATTTAATGGAACTGCATTTCTCAAAATCACCCACACTGTCAACAGCTCTAATTTGTTTATGTCAAATCAGTTTTCACCCCTCCTCACCATCTACCCTTCTGTTTCATACCATTTATATTAGCTTGTCAGCTGGGATTTTATTTATTTATTTGCTTTGGAAGGTTTGCTTCTGTGAAACCCTGATGGCAAAGGAACCACACAACTCAAAGGACAAGTAATAAGATATAAATACTTTCAAAATCAAGCTGTTACTTCCAATTCAGTTCTGGTCAAGTACAAAAGCAGTTCTGGACAGTTTTTTGCATTTTCTAGAAAAATAGATATGAAATGGTTTGGGATTTTTTTTTCAGTTTTTTGTCCTTTTTAAAAATTACTGTTGTTATTATTGTTGCAGATTGCCCTTTCTGACTCTTTTACTAGCCAACACCTTAGAAAATTACTAAGAAATACTAAGTGAAGATGTAGACACCTAAAGATTTAATGAACTCTCTCAAATTCTGGCATTGTAATAACAGAGAAGTCTTAGAAGGCACCTGATATCTCACAACAATTCAAGCACTAGGACTGTACCTTTTCTACAAAGAAAACAGAAATATTCTTTCAGTAGATATTTCCATATAGAACTTTGCAATGAGGTTAACACTAAGATATTAAAGCACATATAAATTTTAATATGTACTGAGAAGAACATTAAAAGTATTTGTGTGGTATTATATACAGTGCCTGCATGGTGCATGGTGCTAAACAAACCCAAAGTCACAGTTGACCTTGATTGCTTAGAAGTGATCAAAGTCATCTGCAACATAGCAGGACAAAACTCACTGCATGAAAAACTAGATAAATACTCAAAAAGGATTTATTTTTGTTCAGATTTAACATGAGTTTCTGCAAATATCTAAGGCTTTGATGTTTTAGAAGAGATTGGGATGCAAGGGAAGAACTCCAGTATTTTGCTCAGCTGGATCCTTGATCCTTAAAAGCCAAATCATTGACCCACAAGGTGTTCTGGTGATTGTACAGTGTTCAGTATTTCCAAGGGGAAAATCCATCCAAGTCCTGCCCTGCTTTTGAAGGGGCTTGGTTCATCACACCTCCTCCTACTCCATGAAGCAGCATAAACTGCAGCACTCCTGTGCTGTGGCCTTGCCCCATCTCCAGCCTGTACAAAAATGTGCTGGCAGCACTCTGTGACAAAGGCACAGAGCATCTGGGCTATGCAGGCAGCCACAAAAACCTGCTCTCTCCTCTCCACCCATTTTGTGCACCAGTTTAATCAAGCAGTAAGCTACTTCTGTCAGGGCTCTTAGCAGCAGCCTGGCACACCACCTCAGTTGCTGGCCAATCTGCTTTTTAGACCTTTAACAATAGCTCAGCATTGGGAATGCTCAGCACATCATATACAGCTATTGTGGTGTTTCTGATTTCCATTTTATTTTGGGTACTAACTTCTTCCAGTTGTGGCACGATTTACATGCTGGCAAAGCCTGAAAAAAATTATTAATAGGAAGTATTTCTGAATGTTATGACAGAGTTGTGTTTAAAAAGGGAATAGAAGTTCATTATTTCAGTTATTATGCTGAAAACAATGAACTCCCTTTATTTCTTTTAAACATTTACTGGAATTTGTATATTTTTACTTTCTGTAAATTTTATCCTAAAAAAACCCCTTAGACTTCACAGCAACAATATTAGTGCAACTATGTCAAATACCAAAAGATGTTGCTATTTTAGGAGTGCATAGATCTATTTTCAGCCTGAAAAAAATAAAAATGCCTTGGGCTAAATTTAGCTCTCAAGAGTTCAGCATTTATGTAGGGAAAAGGACTTTGAAATTCTGGAACATCCGAAGTCAGCGTCCTTACTTTCCAGATTACTGCAGGACAGGGTTTATGCTCATATTCGCTAAGTTGAACAAACTTACCATAATGATAACAACAAATATGTAGGTCCAACAATATGCCTTCAGCTACACATAAGGACAACATGCGCTAATTTTACAAACAATTTGAAACTAATTTACGCTCTGAATTAGAAATATTCTGAGTACCTCAACAAGAGTTGCGATCATCATCACTCTCCTTGCAGCACACTGAGATGGGATTGATCCCATCTGCTCAGTCAATGAAGCCAGAAATCAAAGTTGAAATAATGCAAAACCTGAACTGTTTTTTCTCTGCTTGTGTCAAGGATCCAAACTTTGGGACAAAATCCTGAATGGTTCTTGATCTTAAAATCTTCTTCAATAAAGTTATAGGTAAGATTTGAAAACCTGTATGAACAATTCAGCTAGTCATTGATATTATCACATTAAAATATTCCATTTTCTACATGATTCACTGAAAATAAACATAGAAAAGCTGTGTTATCTACTGCCCTGCTCCCAGTCAAGAGAGATACATAATCCAACCCACACAGGTGATATTAAGCTATCAGTAAAGGCTTACAGTGATGGAAAACAGACCACCTTCTTATGAAACTTTTTCCAGCCTGAAAATACAGCTAACAACCCCTTACTCTGCTCAGTGGGAGACAGAGAATATCAGTTCACTTTCTGTTCACAACAAACTTTCACACACTCTAAATTAATAATCTCAAAGTCTTCTCATACTTGTGTTCTCTGAGAGAACAAGGATAAAGCAGAGACCTGCAGGTTGTGTCCATATCTTTCTCAAAACATGGCTCCTAGCAGAGAACCTCCAGGACTGTAATGTCTTACATAGGATGAATCTATTCATTCACCCAAAAATGGGTGAATTTTTTCAAGCAGCAGCACGGTACTGAATCTTTATGTTCAGTTTGTGGTCTTCTAGCAAGTATTTTCAGTGGTACTGCTGCCTACCCACTTTTCCCTCATTTTATATTTGATGATTAATCTGCCTTTTCCTTCTTACACACACCATCACCTGGGTGAACTTGGGGGAATCTGGAGGATGTGTCATCATTACTCACTAGTTCCCTTTAAGTGTTGTGTGGGAAATTGCCATTCTTGTAAATAGGTCTTTTACACAAATAGCCTACCTTCTGTCAAAAGCCAGTGCTCCAGACACATAAACAGCAATAATAACTACTGCCACAGTATCTTTACTACTAATTCACTTTAGCCTTAGTAATGACTTTTCCTTTGTTATCACTGTTCAATTAATATTAAGCACCAATTAAGCCTCAGTTCTTCGCCAACAGAACCCTGAGCAGATGGTGAAGACACATTACAGTGGTAAGGCCAGAGCTGGCAGTTCTAAGACTACAAACCATCTCCTGGGATAATCACTAAAAAGGAAATACTGCATTCATTTTCTATCACTTCTGCTCATCAGAGGGAAGTAACCCTGGGTAGACATTGTTCAAATTGAGACAAAAGCCCTTTGGAGTCAATCAATTATATTTGTATATAACAAGACTAGTTAAGTGAACAAACTGGCCTCCATACAGAACCCTCAAACATAATAAGGACTTTTATTTTTTCCACTGGGCAAGACCCAGAAGCATTATACAAGACCTAAAAAACAAACAAACAAACAAAAAACCCACAAACCAACAACTTGCCTCATTCACATTGCCTTGATACTAGCTTAGTACTGCTGCAGTGGAGTCCTGAAGACCATGAACGGCAAGGGAGTAAAAGTGACAGCCCAGAGATGAGAGTTCAAACCGTGCACTGAAAATTTTCCCCATTCAACCCATGAAAGTTCTTTCAGGACAGAAATTCAGAAGTGACTGGAAATGATACTTCACTCATTTCTGTCAATTACAGACCTTGGCTGACTTTAACCAAGAAAAGACATGGGCACAACATCAGCCACTTTTGGCCAAAGCCCTAAAGCAGTGTAGCTTCCTCCTCTTCCCCTCCCTCAACAAATACGGAATAATAAATCACTCCTCTGGAGTTGGATTTTGATCTCAAGAAAATTGATGGTGACACAGGCGTTGAAATTTGACAGCTTCATAGTGCCTTTTTAAAAAGAAGACATCAGGAGGCATCTCCAGCATAATCAAACCAGGGAATGAGATTTGGAGCTCTCTGAACAGAATAGGCAAGAATGCCTTTCACACTTGACTGTAGTTAGTTTACAGATTCAGAAAGACCCGGTATATTACATTTTTCATGATGGTGGTAGCTTGCATGGAGTCAAAACGGGACCATAAAAAAGGATAATTTGGCTCTTCATGGCAAAGACAGTAGAAGCAGAAAAAAATTCTGTTGCTTGTAATATGGCACTTCAATTGGTAGTGACCAACTGAAGGTATGTAGCACAGCTGGCAGAAAACATTTCTGTCCAATAGCCCATTCTGGCGACATATCCCTGTACCTGCAGTTAAGAGTGCTTCTTAAGTGTGTGTAATTGTTTGTTTTACAAGAACATGTTCACCCAAAATACCCAAGGTCATTTCTATTCTCACAAACACCACCAGAACAGCAGTCTGGTTTTTGGTTATCTTGCTGCTCTGTGAACTTTTATGACCAGATTTACAATCATGGTTTAGATTCAAACACTCTCCACAGTTAAAAGAAATAAAAGAAATAAAAGAACATAAAAGAAATCAGGGCAGAAGAGTACTTCTGCGTATTTATCTTTTAAAGTAAAAAGAATTTGTAAGTGGTAACAAGTTGTATAATTTCAAATATTATTTCTTCTTCATTTAGCAGACAAAGCACTCATCTGAAACATCTAAGAGATACATCTTGGTTTCAGCCAAGACCATTGCTTTCACTCACTAAAAGCATGCAATGTACCCCATTAGGCAATTTTCCATCAGTGTACAATCTAACACAGGGCCCCATGAAAACATTATATTTGAAAACCATCATAAGGATTGATTAAATTGCCTCAGATAAGAGTATCTGCTTCCATCAGGTTAGATAGTTATGCTAACACCATGTGGCAATACTTACTAAGCAGATGAATTTGTGAAAAGTTCTACAGATATTTTGAGGCTATAATAGATATTTCATTTTGACTTGAGATTAGCACATTTCTCCTCCAACTGCTGAAAAGCATAGATGTATAAATACATTAAAGCCAACAATTTCTAGCTCCCCTTTCTATTTAAAACTTGCTTAATTAAGGCATTTATATTTCCACAGATTACTGCAGTGACTGACCTAGAGGTTGCTCTGAACCTCACAGATGAAAGACTTCACTGGAAGTTCTTCTCAGCAGCTGTTTCCCAAGTTCATTTCATTTGAAAATCTTTTAAAAATACTTTCTAAAAATCATTATTGCTAAGTGAAACTTCTTTAGTTGGCCAGAATGAGAAAACATTTTACTATCTCACAATGAGTCAGTTCCTGAAAGCTGATTAGCTTCTACTTCATAATGGCTCTAAAGCATTCAGTTAACAGCAGTGACTCCCAAATAATCATGTTGGACACTTACAATGAAGCAAAATTTACTTTAAAGCAAACAGTTGCAAATGCAGCATGCTTTGGATCTCCTAATGTCAGTTTAAGTATTATTGCCTATTAGGAACAACAACAGCACAGCTGAAGCGGTTAATAGAAATGAACACAAGTCACAGTTTTAATTGCAGCCTTGGAGCCATATTCATTAGAGATGAACACATTCCCTCCACGTTGCAAGCAGAATGCCTGCATACATGATTTCAAAAACACTGCACATCTGCTCAGAATGTGACTCCTGTCTTCCCACACCTACCTGATGTCTTTGATGAGGACAAGAATGCTTCTCCCCTAAACTTACCAGCTGTATACTATAGAACAGTGAACACCTTAAAAAAGTTACACTTTGATATGTCCTTAAACAAGGCTCTAGAACAAGATGTAATTTTATGTAATGTACACAGATACATGGAAATGTGCTGACTTGATATTCCTGCTATATTTCTCCCATTGTAAGAAATTGTATTTCCAGTGCCAGATTTAAGAAAATTACATCTGTCAAGCAAAAACAGTCTCAAACTCTTAACACTATCTCTTGGAAATACAAGAAGACACTACATGATGTTATTTCCTGCACTGGTAGAGGTCAGCTATTGCACAGCAGTCATTTACATCTCTGGAGGAAAAACGGTGCTTGTAGAGCTCCTAACACCACCCTGTTAATGCCAGTTCACACAGCTTTCAAGGATATAACATCTTGTAGTTTTCCTTAGAAGTCCCAAAGCAGAGTTTGGGAACTTCAGCTGGGAACAGAGAGGTTAACTGGGCAGCAAAACCTCAGGGAAGGCTGTATGAGCTTGAAAATGATCCAGAGAAGAATCAGAGTGACTGAAGTGGGAAATGAAGATTTGGCTATTTTGAAACTAAATATATCAGTCCATTACATCTGTCTAACAAGGAAAAGGTTAAAAATGCAGATCTGGAATCACTTCTTACTGTGAGCCACTAAGTGTCCACAGACAAATTCCGACCTTCCAGTCACTAAAATTTACAGAGGATCACTCACAATAGACACAGGGAAAATAACATTCTCTGCAAATGAGAAGAGATCAAACTCTGAGGATGCCAATCCACAGGCAGAGAAAAAGATTGAAAGTAGCACAGGGCAGAGAGATTCATTCCAACCCTCCAAATTTTAAGAAAACAGGATGAAACTTAGTGTCCAAGAGATTCTTGAGTTTCATTTCACCATTTATCACCACTCAATAGGAAACAAGTGTTTCAAACAACAGGGAGCTATGAGAGAGTCCAACATAAAACAGTTTGAGAGGAAGTATTATACAAAGGAAAAAACCAATTAAGAATTGCAAGACTTTTTAAATAAATACACATAATCATGGAATCATTCAAGTTGGGAAAGGCCATAAGATCATCATATACAATCATCAGCCTGGCACTGCCAAGCCCACAAATACGCCATGTCCCCAGGTGCCACATCTACATGTGTTTGAAACACTTGCAGGATGGTGTTTCCAACACTTGACAACCCTTTCCACAAAAATTTTTTTCTAGTGTCAATTCTAAACCATCCCTGGTGCAACTATATAATTCTACAGCACATTCTACACTTGAACTCTGAAAAAAATGTTCCTCTTGATGATTTATTTTTAATTTTCTACTGAAAGAAATGGGTAGATATCTTGTTAAGGTCAGTAGAGTCTGATGAATCCATATATTAACAATTACAGTATGTTGCATTAGCATGTCAACCAGATAAAGTATACCTTAAGGTTAATAGAGTATGGTTTGTCATTTATTAATTAGATGACATGTTCAATATTTTTATTCCTTCAGAATGAACTCTACTTTTCCCATTTGAAACTCAATACAAACATGAAAGGAAAATAAAAACTGCAGAAGAAATATGCAACATATGCTGAAATTAAATTTGGCTGCACTACCAAAACATTTCAGTGACATGCAATTTACAGGAGACAACAACTGCCAATTTCACCTACTGAAAAATAATTCTCTTCCTGTTCCTGCATCAGCTGACAGCTGTACTGGCTTCTCAGCTCCTGCCTGTGTCTTGCCTTTGGCTCCAGCCTCATCAACTTTTAAAGGGTGGTCTCTGAGGAAATAAAGATGTTTTCAGTTCTGAACTCCAGCTCTTCATCTACATTTATCCATAATGCATCTCAGCCTGAACTGCTGAACAAGGGAATTATGCCAACAGTAATGTCACCATGCACAAAATGGCAGAAATAGCCTTCAGCCCAACGGCCAAACTTTGCTCCCGTTTCCTGTCTGGATTCCAACAGCAAACATACAGACAAAAAAAAAATAAGCTGAACTTTGGCTATCAAGACCCTACTCGAAGCTTAGATTTGAATTTTAGGCTCTTAGGCTTTTAAAAACCCTACCTTAAACTAATATGGAGATTTTTCTTTCCATGTCATGTTCCATACCTTAAGAGCATTAATCTACAGGTCCTCTGTAATAACATGTAATATTCTGGAAAGCCATAGAACAATCAGTCTCTTTTTCTCCTGATGTTTTTCCAATAATTAACAGTGTCCAGTTTATCCATACTTTATGTTTTTGGAGTTTTTTAGGCATAATTAGAATAGATTCAAGAGCAACAAGAATTGAGAAGGTTCCTGGTGCTCAGCTCCAGAAAGTACATCATAGACATCAAGCTTACACAGCACTGCAGGGAAACAGCCTCCTCTGGGAAGTTAGGCTTCCTTTTTTTTCACTGCAAAACTTCAGTCTCACTCCCACACAAAGCCTGCCCACCTCCTGCTAAGCTATAAAGAAACATAAGGATGTGGTCATAATTACAAAGGTGACACAACTGAACCAACCAGAGAAGAAACCTCTCATGTTCGCACCCTTTGCAATTTTTCACCTTCTCTTCACACTCATTTTTGATCTAGCCTCCCAACCCTGAGACTTTGGCCTCAACATGAAAGATCAGACATTAAGTCTCTGACACAGCATGAAAAGCAGCAACAGAAATTTCCAAATAGTGAAGTCAGAGAAAAGGCAAAAAAAAGGAATTCACACAGTTAGAATCTGTTCTCCAAGATGCTCCTGCGTCAGCTTCCAGAGGGAGTTCTGCATCCAGAGAGATGGGGTGGCTGGGCCCCCTGCTGCTCTCCAAATAGCTCATTTAGGCATTTCCCTCTTGCTCCCATTGAAATGTAATGCACAAATGCATGCTCACCAGCATGGCACTCTCCAGATGGCACATGTCTTCTCTAACTTTTTGTATTGGAAGGACAATTTCCTCATTAAACCTGCATGACCTACAGCATGGTGACTTACTGTAGTCTGGATTTCTGCTCCCTTTCCATCAAGACTTACCTAGTATTTCAGCCAGCAACCTCTACCGTGTTTTTCTTTTTCTTTTCAATAAAATGTAGCAACACACAGCAGCACAGTCCTTGAGAAATGCTGTAAAGAAGGGTAGGGCATCAGAAGGAGAAAAAACAGACAGTAAAAATGGTGTTTACAATGGATAATTCCCAGACCTGAGGCAAGGGACACACAGCATGGTGTTCACAACTACTGAAAAAGAAGCAATCTTTTCACTAAGCATCTCCATGAAGGCCTCAGGTCAGTATGATAAATACAGGATTAGAAGCAGTTTGTTTAAATGCTTAGCTGAATTAGAGCATAGGAACAGCTATCTTGGATCCTTCCCAGGCCAGTCACCATCAGGGAGGTTGTTGCAGTGAGAGAGTTTGTGTTTGTAAGAGGCTAGGGATACATGTTCCCTTACAGAGACCTTTGTAAAAGGAAATTAATTCCAAATCAGGAGATGTAGGCATTGTGTTCTTCTACTCTGTTATTTCTAAGAATGTCAAACCCCTTATTCTAGTCCAAACTCACATTAAATCTTGATTATCTGGCTTCATTCACATGACAAAAGAAATTCTCTTTGTAGACAATAGTCTGCCCATCAGCATCAGAGATAAGGAGAAAAAAAAAATAAATCTAGACATAATCTACGCTCTCTCAAAAGTTTTGGAGGTTTTTTTAGTTTTTTAAAACTTACTGGTTTCATGTCCTTGCAGACGAAAACAGAGATGGACACTTGAAGAAAAATTTGTAAGGGCAATTATACCACAAGCTTCCCACTGTTTCTCAGGACAAGGGGAGAAAAGCAGTATGCCATCAGGTTGCCCAAAATGCCCATGTGCTCTGGGATCTTCCAAGGAAAACCAATAAATTGCAAACCTTACAGTTAAAACCAGCAGAGATGCTCATTCTCAACAGGTCCTGATGCCTTACATACTGAACAGCAGAGGGAATAGCAAAATGCTCTGGGCAAAAGGTAGCAGGCAGAGCAGCACACACACAAAAAGACAATAATATGATAATGTTGACACTAGAAAGGTTGTACTTGCACAGATGCTTTCTTGTGAAAGAGAGTGGAGCCTCTTCCAGTAAAAAGAGATAAATGATAATGTCTAAACTGACTCTTTGATCCTAAAAGCGACCAAAAAACACAGTCCAAAAAGGGTTAGAGTCTGGGTCGGCAAAAGCACATCCGTAGGGTAGCAACTGTTTTCGCATGTTACAGCAGCCCTCTTGTTAGAGAGTAGAAAGGAGCCAAGATACAGACTTGTTTATCACAGCATGGAAAGGGTAACAAGGAAAGAGATCAATGGAAAATACCTGAAATACCGGCATTGCTGCAGCTGATTTGTGAGGCAGGTGTTCATTTCTGTGGGCCTTGGTGAGGCTGCACAAAGGTGCCAAGGTGCCAGGGAGTCGCTGGCTGGCCGTACCCTGCTCTGTGGTGGCGGCTGGGGCTGTGGTGGCAGACCCAGCCCCGGGGCCGGGTGTTGTGTGACTCCTGCAGGGCCAGAGTCACTGAGGATTCCCTGGCCAGGCCTGCCCAAACCGCGACCGGGCCTTGCCCCACAGCCCTGTTTAGGGCATCACAGCTGGAGCTGCATGGCTGCAGGTCGTGACAAGGTTCTGGGGGGCTGCAAGCTGCAAGCTGTGACAGGCTCT